>JAJOZX010003065.1:172500-569980 GCA_023014485.1 Bathynomus jamesi | reverse complement strand
AAGACGAGCAACTAAGATGATTCCGTCGCTTAGGTCGAAGTCGTACGAGGATAGGCTTAAGGAGTTTAAATTGACTATAATCGAGACTAGGAGGCTAAGGGATGATCTAATCCAGGTTTTCAAAATTATGAATGGGTTCGATAACGTAGATAGAGATAGCTTTTTCGAAATATCTCAATATAATAGGACTAGAAATAACGGGTGTAAGTTGATAAGTAGAAGGTTTGAGATAGCAGTTGGCAAAAGCTTTTTTACGCACAGAATAGTAAATAGGTGGAATAGTTTGCCGGGAGAAGTAATTAGTTGCACGTCTATAAACATGTTTAAAAATCGATTAGACGCATATGTTGATAGATTGGGTATAGTTTAAGGTAGTAAAATTAAGGCTTTGTGGTTCGGAACCCACGTAAATTGTAGGTCCCCTCCGCCACCACGGAGGACATGCTAATACACAATTACGAACACAGTTAGGTAGACCAGCCACGAGTGGATCCTAGGGTCTTTGTTGGTCTGAAACATTATAACATATTTGGCCCCATCCCTGGTTGTGATAGTCTTTATTTTTTCTATATGGTTTGAAGAAACTAATTTTAAAATTAAATTTATCTGGATTTTCTGATCACTGGCCGACAACGTCCGCCAGAAATAGATTGTTCAAATTCTCCCTCACGAGTCACGTACAGCCGATGAGAGTACTCGAAGGATGGTGCGTTCTCATGGAGTGTTAACTGTTGAAAGACTCGTTTGCACGATACGTTCTTGTCATTCATATTTCGGTGCGAAAGAGTTGCGATTGAGGGATGCATTCGTGCAATGCAAACTATTGTAGTTTTTCTTCCCTAAATACAATTACTGTACATGAGAGTTTTAGTCCTCAGTTTCAGGTGAATAAAGTTATATTTTATACTCCGTCACTCGTGAAGTTTGATGCCTTATATATATATATAAACTTTTGTTTTGCTTCATCCCGAATTGTTCATTTTGACCAAGGTCAAGCGCTTGTAACTCCACCTTAGACCTAGTTTAACGTGGAATCCGAACCACGTCCAACCACTGGCTGTCAGAAATTACGAAGTCTTCGCCCTGGCTCGATCTCACTACCCCCCGATCAGCAGCCCAGCGTCTTAACCACTAGGCTACCCAGGGTATATATATATATATATATATATATATATATATATATATATATATATATATATATATATTAGGGCATTCTGCGGCTATAGGGGTGATGTACAAAGTTTGGAATTCAATACCACACACATGTTTAATCAAGTCCATTTATTAACTGAACAACACAAACAAAATTTTATTCAATTTGAGTAATATTTACTGGTCCCCCAAGAGCCTCCTTCAAGTCTTATTGGGGAGATTATGGAATCAGCTGAACAAAAAATGTACTTCCGTAACTTTACATCCAAAACAATTAACAGAAACCTTAGTTTTTTCAACACATTAAGAAAACAATGAAAAATTTACCAACATATCCATAGGGATCATAATTATGTAATGGGACTTCTTTGCACTGGGCATGGTCTTCCGATGATGCTCGATCACTTGGAATGCCAATTCTTTCTCGTCTTCGCGCTGGGTGATCGAGCTGTTGAAGTCAGTTGCGAGCTTCACCGCTCGCTCAGCGCAGTCATTGACGACCCGAATGGCCCTAACTCTCTCCTTCATCGCCACCAGGTCCTCCAGGTAGTGGGGAACTTTGAGTCCCATGCATTTGAAGAAGTTAGCAGTCCGTTTAGTCACGAAGTCTGGGAGTGTGAGCAGATACGGCGATTTCATGCACTTTGACTCGAATTTTCTTAGCCCCTTCTTGCGCGCAGGGACCTCATGGAGATTTTTAAGCATATGCGCTTTTCCAAATTGTCTATCTTATCCGAGAAAAAGGCGAGACCAACAAGGTCTTCACTGAGGTACCAGAGGTGGTTCTGAGCCTTGGCTATCGCAATGGTTGCAACTGCCTCGTCTTTGGTCTTGTATCTTTCAAGCTGTCGGAGGAGCTCGATGTCGTTTCGAGGAGCATCGACGCCACTGGGTGCCTCAAACCACGCTCGAAGGTAAATCGTAGTGGAGAATACGTTGATGCGTCGCAGCGCCTTCTCTTCCGACGGCGTTAGGGAAAACTGCCTCCGAAACAAGATCTTGAGGGGATAAATTCCTTTTGCCATCCACCTAGCTCGGTGGAATGCTCCGGGATAGTGGAAGAGACTCTTCTTCTGCTTCCTTGGAGGGACGGTTGCCCCCAAGAAGAGAAGCGCCAGCTCCATGTATTCTTGGTAATCATCCCGGTCCTGCTTCTGACTAAGTCTGGCACTGATGAATTCAACAACACTGTTCCGGTTATCAGAGACAAAAGTCTGCAAGGGGTCAGGGTCTTGCGGGTCATCTTCAAAGGGATGGTAGCTGCCCTGGTCAATGAAGCTCCAGTAATCCCTGAAGCGAGCAAACAAAGGAATGTTCGGGCCAGAGGAAGAAAAGAACTTGTTGAAGACTGCAGTGACCACCAACTCGTGAGTGTGGTGGCGGCAAGCGAAGAAGACGAGTGGACGCTGCAAGCCTTCTTCAATTGTGACACATGCTCCTGTGTGGAGACCTGTATTTGCCGCCGTTGTGTCACAACATATTTCTGCAATGAATGGTTTCACCTTCAGCCAATTATCCAGCACGGTGAGTATGGCATCTCCCATTGCTCTTCCGGTTCCTGATGCAATTTTTGGAATGGCCAGCAGCTTTTCGAAGCCTTCTCCTGATACAACGATGGGTAAGCGATCCGACTTACCACCTCGTTCGTCGGGAAGGATCTTCCCATCGAAGTGAAGAATGCACGGCTTCTGGGGGTCAAAGTTGGTCTTAATGTCCTCGGCAATTCTGTGTCGTGTTTTGGTTCTGGCACCGTGAATGGAGGTCGCTGAGAGCGTCAATTCTCGCACATTCACCCCAGCTGCTGACAGGGCAGGAGCGACGATGTGTATGGCTTTTTGCACGCTTGTATTTGTCCGGTCAAGGGCCGCGACGAACTGGGGGTCATCGATAACCCGGCGAGGGTCCATCATCATGGCTTTTGGCTGAGAGCCACATTGGCGGAGGCGGTGGCTGACCTGAGTGAATTCCTCTCCCGAAGACTCGGTGGAGCTGGACGAGCTGCCAGTCAATTCTGCATCTGCCTCTGCATGCTCCGGCTCCCGTATTCGTTTCATTTCCTCCTTAGACTTGTGTCGTCGTCGCTCCTCGTTCTCCTGCTTCATTGCCTTGGCCTTGGATGCTTTGGCAAATGCAACGTCTTCTGGGCCAATGACCATCTTTCTCATTGTCCGTTGGTCTTTAAGGAAGTCGCAGTCCTCTTTATTTGTCTTCGAAGATCCAGCTTCAGAGTGAGCAACATCAAACAGGGTCTCCATGTCCAACAAGAACTGTTGTTCATGAGCTCGCTGTGTTTCCGTTCGTCGATCCTTGTGATTAGACAACTTCACGTACCTCTCGTGAAGCTTTTTGAGCTTGGCAACAATGTATGGCTTGTGGGATGTCTTCAACGATGCTTTTGTCCACACCTCCAATCCTCCATGAGTTCTTTGGCTACATCACTACATGTTCTTGGAAGGCTTTGCTTCGTGACTCGTTGGATGAAAAACAGACGCTTTCCAACTTCACCCATGGTGGGAAGCTGTCTCATGGAAGAGAAATCCTCCTCCCTGAGGTGCCCGAGAAGCCACAAACTCACTTGCTTGCGTGTTGTTGCCATCTGTGACACAAATAAGACTCATTAGTAGTGGTACGACACGTCAGACTGATAACACAGTTTGTAGGCAGGCAGCAGATGCCCACCTAGTCGGGGGGGTTGATGAACGGAAAGTGGTTGTGTGTGTGTGTGTGTTTGGGGATGAGTAGTGCTAGTCGTGTGCTCGTGTCGATTGTGTGCTCGTGTCAATACACTCGCTGTTTCAACGCTCTACAAGTTGACCCAAACCTACAAGGAGCTTGGGGGAGTGGAAGAATGGGACTATCAAGACCATGTTTTGTGTGGTTTCTTTTTAGTACAAATGGATCCAGTGTAGCATATGTGCGTTGCTGGATTTCGAACTTCGTGTTTTCGGAATGCCCTAATATATATATATAATATATATATATATATAGAGAGAGAGAGAGAGAGAGAGAGAGAGAGAGAGAGAGAGAGAGAGAGAGAGGAGAGAGAGAGAGAGAGAGAGAGAGAGAGAGAGAGAGAGATCCTGTCGTAATGTAGTCGCTACTACCGTCATCTCCTATTCGAGGTGGTTAATTCGAATCCTGGTTGAGGCAATTTTTTCATTGAGAGAAATCATGCATGTTCACACACACACACGGGTGTTTTAGGTCGACCCTAGAAATATGGAAACGAAACACTTCATATTGGCTATGGAATTACTATGAGAAACTTCAAAAACCAAATACAAACTACAAATTCCGCCAATTTGTAGTTTGTGTTTGGTATTTGAAGTTTGTCATAGTAATTCCGTAACTAATATGGTGTTTCTTTTCCATATTTCAAGGGTCGACCTGAAACACCGATATATATATATATATATATAATATATATATATATATATATAACGTAAAGAACGACGCTTGTATAGGAGATATTCCGCGCAAGACGAGAGAGAGAGAACGGAACAAATGAAAAAATGAGGTAACCACCTGGGAATCGAACCCGGGATCTTCCGATTGCCGGTCAGACGCGATACCATTACACCATGGACCTCACTCTTCCAAATGCCGTAATTCTTCTACATACTCGCAGAAACCAATGCCCCAAGGGGGCACCTCCCGCATGCCGTAACATTATATACATTCAACTGCGTGTTCTTTGCAGTTGAATGTATATAATGTTACGGCATGCGGGAGGTGCCCCTTGGGGCATTGGTTTCTGCGAGTATGTAGAAGAATTACGGCATTTGGAAGAGTGAGGTCCATGGTGTAATGGTATCGCGTCTGACCGGCAATCGGAAGATCCCGGGTTCGATTCCCAGGTGGTTACCTCATTTTTTCATTTGTTCCGTTCTCTCTCTCTCGTCTTGCGCGGAATATCTCCTATACAAGCGTCGTTCTTTACGTTATTTATACTGCGTGTTCTTTGCAGTTGAATGTGTATATAATATATATATATATATATATATATATATATATAGGGTGTTTCATACCTATAGGGTAAAATAAAAATGAGCTTGGAGTTTTAATCCACACGTTTCTCCGTATTCTAAAGAACAAGAAAACACGTTTGTGCAAGTTTGAACCAGATCGCGCTGCATTTAGAGGTCCCCAACTTTGACGACTTTTTGTCAGTTCATTTCTCGCCTGCCTGCAGTGAAGACGGTTTTCTTCGTCACTTGAGCGGTTCGTGTTGTATAGCCTATTGGACAACTATGGAGGTAATTATATATGCTACTAATTATCTCATTTTACTGTGGTATTGAAATTTATTATTATTTAATTTCTGTCATTTTACTGTGGTAGTGATATTTATTATTAATATTACATGAAATTAATTAGTCTGTTGCATATTGGACAACTAAGCTGGTAATTATTTATGATACTAATTAATGTAATTTTACTGCGGTATTGAAATTTATTTAATTAATGAATTGTCAAAGAGAACGTAGTGTACACGTATCAGTTTTATAAATAAAGAAAAGCAGTAACTGGGACTCGAACCAGTGTCATAGCCGTTTGGCGGCATCGCTCAAGTCGGCGTACACAGCACGCTATCCACTCCCTAGATGGTGTAGTGGATAGCGTGCTGTGTACGCCGACTTGAGCGATGCCGCCAAACGGCTATGACACTGGTTCGAGTCCCAGTTACTGTCTTTATTTAATTAATGAAATTAATTACGATGTGAAATTATTTTGTGGAATTATTTAGTTTGTTTTCTTTTCCAGGTGTCTACCAGAGCGAAAACAGAAGTGCTTCTTATTGGCCAGACGGATGCGAACATCACATCAAGTGGCCTTCCAACTCAGTTGCAAGTACTCAAAAAGTACTTTTACCACCAAAAGGAGCAAAAATTTGGACGTACTAAATGCCTGAACCTGTGCCTGGATGCCTGTCTCATATTTTGGGAGAGAGCGAGAATCCCCATGATGCGTCGAGATTCGGCCTTGAGGAAGATGGAATCCCTTCTCAAGGAATACGACCGGCTTGTGAAGCACAAGTCACATAAATCAGAGTCCTTCCGAGTGAAGGAGGCGATGTTCAAGGAGGCAATAGCGAAGGAGATCATGGACATTGCTCATTCACAGGCTAAGGAAATGGTGAAGAATCAGGAGGACATCCACTTTCTCGACATGCAGCGTGAAGATCCAAATTCCTGCAGCATGGGCCCTGTTGACATGAAGCTTCACTATAAGGAGATTAGGAAAAGGAAGAGGCTGGACAAGATTAAGGAACAACAGGAGAAGGCCAGGAAGGAACAAGGAGCTGCAGAAGATACGGGGGCTTTAGTGATTTCAACTTCGTCAGAGACTGACTCAGATGTCGTTGACCCAACCGTGGAAGTTTTTCCATCCTCCTCCAAGGGAAATACCAAGAAGCGACGCAGGAATCTGATCTCACAGGATGTGACGACTGCCTACGATCGGCTGAATATTTCGTACCGCGATTCAGCTATGTCGTACGCTGCAGCGGCTAAATCACTAGGTTTTGACTTGGATGAACTGTCCATTTCTGCCAGTACCATGTACGCACACGCAAGGCTCTCAGGAAGGTGGCTGCTGAAAGTTATCAATCCGACGAAGTTTGTCCTGGTCAGCCTCTTGTCTTGCATTGGGACGGTAAGCTCCTACCTGACAATGAGCAATGGAAGGAGAGCGTTGACCGGATCGCCGTCCTCGTCTCTGGCGACGGCAAGGAGAAGTTGCTCGGCGTTCCTAAGGTGACGTCCGGAACCGGCGAGAAGATAGCGCGAGTTTGCTTGGATTTGGTCAAGGAACACAGGATGGAAGAGCGCGTGCGGGGACTGTCTTTCGACACGACAGCGTCGAACACCGGGATTCATATCGGGGCCTGCGTCCTGATTGAGAAAGGTCTTGGCAGAGAACTCATGTACTTCCCCTGTCGGCATCACATCTATGAAGTCATCCTCAGCTCCGTCTTCAAGCGTGCATACGGCCCTTCAAGTGGCCCCGATATACCCGTTTTCAAGAGGTTTCAGGCACAATGGAAGTTCATCGACCGGTTGGACGTGCGGCCGTACGATTTTGCTCAAGTCAATGACTCTATGAGGGAACTGAGGAGAAGTCAGTCCTGCTGGTGAGAGGGATGGTGAGCACGTCGCATCAGCGCGATGACTACAAGGAACTGCTACAGTTGGTTCTCATCCTGGGAGAAGCAAAAGTGGTGGATTTCCCTCTCAGAGCCCCTGGCGCTTACCATCACGCTCGATGGATGGCGATAGCCATCTACTCCTTGAAAGTAATTCTACTGAAGAAGCAGTTCAAGATGTCGAGTCACGAGTTGGAAGCTCTGACAGCCGTAGGTCTCTTCGTGTCCCTCGTCTACATCCGAGGTTGGACTCGTGCTGCAACCTCAAGCAAGGCTGCCGCAGTTGATCTGGAATTTCTGCGTGACGCGGAAGCCTTTGCCATGTCGGGATATTCGTGTGTTAACGCTGCGCAAGAAGCCATGTCTCGACACCTATGGTACATCTCTGAGACTCTTATTGCCATGGCGTTCTTCGACGCAGATGTGGCAGATGAAGAAAAGGCTCAGATGGTCGTCAGTTTGGGTAAGCCCGCATCGAAAAAGGAACTCAAGCGACCCCAAGGGAAGAACGTCAGGAATCTTGCCTCGAAACACCTGGCGGAGTTCGTGACAGGAAAGACGATGGCTTTCTTCCATGCATTCGACTTGGACACAGAATTCTTGAAAAAGACAGTTGCCGAGTGGACTGAAGTAGAGGGCTTCAAGCAAGCAGCGGCAACTGTTAACAAAATCTCTGTCGTCAACGATCGGGCCGAAAGAGCCATCGCGCTCACCAAAGAGTTCAACTGTTCTCTGACGAAGAACGAAGAGCAGAAGCAGTATTTGCTCAAAACTGTGATGCAGCATAGGGCGAAATACCCGAATAAAACCAAGAAGGATTTCATGGACAAATGATTCGCAAGAAGTGGTTATGTTTTTTGTATCTTTGTGAAAATGTGTAGTGAAATGGTACTCGTTTGTTGAATAAAAATTCATTGACAGATTTTTGTTTAATTTTTTCCGTTTATGATCTGCCAGAGCATCAAACTGGGGACCCGTAAACTTTAAACTATTGAATTAATACTTCGGTTTATCAGTCTCCTCAGCAAATGGAACAAGGGGATCCATGTGGATTAAAATTTTTCCAAACTTTTAATTTATGAAACACCCTAATATATATATATATATATATATATATATATATATATATATATATATTAGGGTGTTTCATAAATTAAAAGTTTGGAAAAATTTTAATCCACATGGATCCCCTTGTTCCATTTGCTGAGGAGACTGATAAACCGAAGTATTAATTCAATAGTTTAAAGTTTACGGGTCCCCAGTTTGATGCTCTGGCAGATCATAAACGGAAAAAATTAAACAAAAATCTGTCAATGAATTTTTATTCAACAAACGAGTACCATTTCACTACACATTTTCACAAAGATACAAAAAACATAACCACTTCTTGCGAATCATTTGTCCATGAAATCCTTCTTGGTTTTATTCGGGTATTTCGCCCTATGCTGCATCACAGTTTTGAGCAAATACTGCTTCTGCTCTTCGTTCTTCGTCAGAGAACAGTTGAACTCTTTGGTGAGCGCGATGGCTCTTTCGGCCCGATCGTTGACGACAGAGATTTTGTTAACAGTTGCCGCTGCTTGCTTGAAGCCCTCTACTTCAGTCCACTCGGCAACTGCTTTTTCAAGAATTCTGTGTCCAAGTCGAATGCATGGAAGAAAGCCATCGTCTTTCCTGTCACGAACTCCGCCAGGTGTTTCGAGGCAAGATTCCTGACGTTCTTCCCTTGGGGTCGCTTGAGTTCCTTTTTCGATGCGGGCTTACCCAAACTGACGACCATCTGAGCCTTTTCTTCATCTGCCACATCTGCGTCGAAGAACGCCATGGCAATAAGAGTCTCAGAGATGTACCATAGGTGTCGAGATATGGCTTCTTGCGCAGCGTTAACACACGAATATCCCGACATGGCAAAGGCTTCCGCGTCACGCAGAAATTCCAGATCAACTGCGGCAGCCTTGCTTGAGGTTGCAGCACGAGTCCAACCTCGGATGTAGACGAGGGACACGAAGAGACCTACGGCTGTCAGAGCTTCCAACTCGTGACTCGACATCTTGAACTGCTTCTTCAGTAGAATTACTTTCAAGGAGTAGATGGCTATCGCCATCCATCGAGCGTGATGGTAAGCGCCAGGGGCTCTGAGAGGGAAATCCACCACTTTTGCTTCTCCCAGGATGAGAACCAACTGTAGCAGTTCCTTGTAGTCATCGCGCTGATGCGACGTGCTCACCATCCCTCTCACCAGCAGGACTGACTTCTCCCTCAGTTCCCTCATAGAGTCATTGACTTGAGCAAAATCGTACGGCCGCACGTCCAACCGGTCGATGAACTTCCATTGTGCCTGAAACCTCTTGAAAACGGGTATATCGGGGCCACTTGAAGGGCCGTATGCACGCTTGAAGACGGAGCTGAGGATGACTTCATAGATGTGATGCCGACAGGGGAAGTACATGAGTTCTCTGCCAAGACCTTTCTCAATCAGGACGCAGGCCCCGATATGAATCCCGGTGTTCGACGCTGTCGTGTCGAAAGACAGTCCCCGCACGCGCTCTTCCATCCTGTGTTCCTTGACCAAATCCAAGCAAACTCGCGCTATCTTCTCGCCGGTTCCGGACGTCACCTTAGGAACGCCGAGCAACTTCTCCTTGCCGTCGCCAGAGACGAGGACGGCGATCCGGTCAACGCTCTCCTTCCATTGCTCATTGTCAGGTAGGAGCTTACCGTCCCAATGCAAGACAAGAGGCTGACCAGGACAAACTTCGTCGGATTGATAACTTTCAGCAGCCACCTTCCTGAGAGCCTTGCGTGTGCGGTACATGGTACTGGCAGAAATGGACAGTTCATCCAAGTCAAAACCTAGTGATTTAGCCGCTGCAGCGTACGACATAGCTGAATCGCGGTACGAAATATTCAGCCGATCGTAGGCAGTCGTCACATCCTGTGAGATCAGATTCCTGCGTCGCTTCTTGGTATTTCCCTTGGAGGAGGATGGAAAAACTTCCACGGTTGGGTCAACGACATCTGAGTCAGTCTCTGACGAAGTTGAAATCACTAAAGCCCCCGTATCTTCTGCAGCTCCTTGTTCCTTCCTGGCCTTCTCCTGTTGTTCCTTAATCTTGTCCAGCCTCTTCCTTTTCCTAATCTCCTTATAGTGAAGCTTCATGTCAACAGGGCCCATGCTGCAGGAATTTGGATCTTCACGCTGCATGTCGAGAAAGTGGATGTCCTCCTGATTCTTCATCATTTCCTTAGCCTGTGAATGAGCAATGTCCATGATCTCCTTCGCTATTGCCTCCTTGAACATCGCCTCCTTCACTCGGAAGGACTCTGATTTATGTGACTTGTGCTTCACAAGCCGGTCGTATTCCTTGAGAAGGGATTCCATCTTCCTCAAGGCCGAATCTCGACGCATCATGGGGATTCTCGCTCTCTCCCAAAATATGAGACAGGCATCCAGGCACAGGTTCAGGCATTTAGTACGTCCAAATTTTTGCTCCTTTTGGTGGTAAAAGTACTTTTTGAGTACTTGCAACTGAGTTGGAAGGCCACTTGATGTGATGTTCGCATCCGTCTGGCCAATAAGAAGCACTTCTGTTTTCGCTCTGGTAGACACCTGGAAAAGAAAACAAACTAAATAATTCCACAGAAATAATTTCACATCGTAATTAATTTCATTAATTAAATAAAGAAAAGCAGTAACTGGGACTCGAACCAGTGTCATAGCCGTTTGGCAACATCGCTCAAGTCGGCGTACACAGCACGCTATCCACTACACCATCTAGGGAGTGGATAGCGTGCTGTGTACGCCGACTTGAGCGATGCCGCCAAACGGCTATGACACTGGTTCGAGTCCCAGTTACTGCTTTTCTTTATTTATAAAACTGATACGTGTACACTACGTTCTCTTTGACAATTCATTAATTAAATAAATTTCAATACCGCAGTAAAATTACATTAATTAGTATCATAAATAATTACCAGCTTAGTTGTCCAATATGCAACAGACTAATTAATTTCATGTAATATTAATAATAAATATCACTACCACAGTAAAATGACAGAAATTAAATAATAATAAATTTCAATACCACAGTAAAATGAGATAATTAGTAGCATATATAATTACCTCCATAGTTGTCCAATAGGCTATACAACACGAACCGCTCAAGTGACGAAGAAAACCGTCTTCACTGCAGGCAGGCGAGAAATGAACTGACAAAAAGTCGTCAAAGTTGGGGACCTCTAAATGCAGCGCGATCTGGTTCAAACTTGCACAAACGTGTTTTCTTGTTCTTTAGAATACGGAGAAACGTGTGGATTAAAACTCCAAGCTCATTTTATTTTACCCTATAGGTATGAAACACCCTAATATATATATATACTGTATATATGTACCGACTTCGTGCTATCTTATCTGTCTGACGAATACCTGGAACACAATTAATATCCCGGATTATCCCTAACCTAAGAACCTAAAATAAACAAGTGGGTGCGTAAAATCCTTGGTATTTGTATAACATCATTCGAGTTGTTTGAATTTCGACTTTTTGGATTAAAACCCAAACAGGGTGAAATTCGAGAAAATAATAATCATTGTTGGTAAAAAGCCTATTTATTTAATTTTTTTTAATGAAAACTCTCCCCAACCTTAACAAAAGTGTAAGTGATTCATATTTGAAAAAATAAAAAAAATATTAGTCCTCCGATTTTATTAGCTAAAAAAATTACAGAAAATTCTAGCTTGAGGCATATATATATATATATTATATATATATATATATATAATATATATATATATATATATAATATATATATATATATATATATCAGACATCGGGTCAATTATTGGGTTTGTATTACTATTACGTTTGATTCCTTCTATTACTATTACTTTAATTTTCATCTATTACTATTACTTGGTCATCTATTACTTTTACTTTTGTATGTGGGGTACTTCACTCATTTGGAAAGGATCTTTATATCTATTTAAATGCAATTAGAAGCAGTGTGTTAACAAACAAACAAACAAACACTATTTTAGACTCAACAGGTACAAACATTATACAAGAGGTCCATAGAAGATTAAGAGATAGTTGTCTGGAGCACTGACTAAGTAGGCCAGTGAATCACTGTGTATAATGAACATACAATTGCCTACGCCAATGCTTCCAGATTTGAGATTTATAAAATATATCGGAGACCAGTCCACTAACCATGGCTTCTATTATCTTATTGACTGACTCACCAAGCCTAGTGATAAATCTAAATACAAAATTGCTAATGACACTGGCACAAATAGGCACCTTATTGACTACAAACAGCATACTGACACTAGAAGGAGCACCATTTACTAATCTTGGAGTCCTTAATAAACTCTTAAAAATATTATTTATTATATGCAACATATAATTTCCTCAAATTACACATCCTGTAGTTCCACCACAATTGAGCTGTATACATTGGCGGCAGATATCTGTAATCAAGCGCAAATTGCAAAGCATCCATTGTCCTCAAGTAAAGAGGTTTTTGAGCAGGCTGGCATACATAATGTACCAAGAATATCTAGATGTGGAATCTTCCAAACAATTGGCAAGACGTGTAAACCTACGATTCAGTCACCATTAACACCCAGGTACAAGAAGCAGCGTGTTGAATGGGCGCGTCAGTACGTGAAAACAGATTTTAATACTGTATTGTTCACCGATGAATGAAAAGCAACCCTTGAGGGACTTGATGTTTGGTCAAGATGATGGATTGCTGAGAGCCAATTTCTACCATCGAGATTAAGACGCCAACAAGGTGGAGGTAGTATCATGTTTTGGGCAGGATTGATAGGCAATGAAGTAGCTGTCTCATACAGAGTGCCTGATGGTGTAAAAATGAATGCCCAGTCTTACACAAACTTTCTAAAAGAAAACCTCATTCCATGGTAGAAATTGGTTCTCAGCAATCCATCTTCTTGACCAAACATCAAGTCCCTCAAGGGTTGCTTTTCATTCATCGGTGAACAATACAGTATTAAAATCTGTTTTCACGTACTGACGCGCCCATTCAACACGCCGCTTCTTGTACCTGGGTGTTAATGGTGACTAAATCGTAGGTTTACACGTCTTGCCAATTGTTTGGAGGATTCCACATCGAAATGTTCTTGGTACATTATGTATGCCAGCCTGCTCAAAAACCTCTTTACTTGAGGACAATGGATGCTTTGCAATTTGCGCTTGATTACAGATATCTGCCGCCTTGTCACTTTTCTTATAGCTCCTTTATCACTTCGCTGCCTCAGTTTGGTACCCTCCGCTACAAACTTGTTTACAGTTCGATAAGCTCTGCCAAACTGCTTCGCAATTTCAATAGATTTATATTTTCAGCGAGTAACTTGACTATTTTTCTTTTTCTCAGTTAGTGTTAAATCCTTCTTCTTACCCATTTTCACCATTTAGATCCGTAAATAGAATACTTGCTTAATAATTCGGAACACAATATTTTACATATTTTTCAATAAAATGAGATAATTATTTTAATTATCAAAATATTTTATCGAAATGAATACCATCAATGCTGCTATATATATATAGTGATTAATTATTTGCTACAAATTTCATTGAAATCGGGGAAAAACTTTTGAAAACATTGGAGAAAATGTAATCTGCTTAATAAGTGCGAACGCAGTGTAAATACAGTAAAGGGAAAAAGATAAGTGATGAAACTATTTCTAATGTGACAGCTTTTTATGAGGACCCAGAATTTAGTCGGGTGTATCCATGAAAAAAGGACTGTGTTAGTGTCAGAGACAAAGATGGAAACAAAATTTACAAACAAAAGCGTCTCTTACTCAGTAATTTGAAAGAACTGTATCTTAGGTATAAAGAAACTGACTCAAGTATGAGTTTTTCAACATTTGCAGCTCTCAGACCCAAATGGTGTGTTATTGCTGGAGGTACAGGTACACACTCAGTTTGTATTTGTACCTATCAACAGAACCCCAAATAATGGTTTCAGCAATTGGTGACAAGGACTTGACTTGTCATTCATTGATTCAAAAGTGTATGCGATGTGGACAACATTAAATGTACGTTACGCCAGTGTTGAGAATGTCCTGGTGTTGCTGGTGTAGATAACTATTTGAACGCATTAAATGTACTGACTTCCAGGGATTCAATTGAATATGACCAGTGGACCAGCACTGAAAGGGCAACTTTGTTAAATGTAACTGTTACAGTGGAGGAATTCATTGAAAAACTTTCAGAATCAATTTACTCTCTTACTCGTCATCATTATATAGCCAAGAGTCAAAGCCTCTACATGAAGACCCTCAAGCAAAATTTCAGTGAAGATGAAGTACTGGGAGACTTTTCTGAGAACTATTCTTTCATCACTCAAGATGCACCACAGAGCTTCCATTGGACAAACGAACAAGTTACATTACACCCAATGGTTGTATATAACACCGCAGCAGTGTATACATTTCAACAATTTTTAGTTCAAGACATTAAAGCGAGATTCCCTAATGTGAAAACAATGAAATATTTTTCCGATGGTTGTGCTGGACAATACAAAACCGTTTTAATTTTAGCAATTTATGCCATCATGAAACAGATTTTGGTATAAAGGCAAAGTGAAACTTTTTTGCCACTAGTCATGGCAAAAATGCCTGTGATGGCATTGGAGGAAGTGTGAAGAGAGCAGCAGCTAAAGCTAGTTTGCAAAGAACAACAACAGGACACATCTTGTCTCCACAGAGTTTCTATGACTTTTGTACACAAAATTTTGAGTCCATCAAGTTTAAATTCATTACAAAAGAACAAATAAATCATAATAAAACAAAACTCAGCAGTAGGTTTGAAAAAACAGTGACAGTGAAGGACACACGAGGTTTTCACAGAATTGTGCCAATGTCTCAGAGTCACATTAAAGCTTATTTAGTTTCAGACTACAATGACTACAATGTTGTTAGGGTTATGACCTCTGAACAAGGTGACTCAGACATGAGTCCAGATTTATCAAATGAGCAAAAATTTCCTGTGGGAAAGTATGTTGCACGTATTTATGATGGTAGAAAATATATAGGAATCATTTTAGATTATTCAGGAGAATTCCAAGATTATAAAATCAAGTTTCTAACTCCTATTTCCAACAAAACAATAGATACTATTTCCCAACTAATAAAGATGATGTTTGTTGGGTAGAAGCCAAAAACATCCTTCATGAAATGTCAACTCCTAATATTCAATCTGGCACCAGAGTTGTGTATATCTTTCAAATACACGATACTGAGAATTAGGGTAAGTACCAAAAATGTTTCAGATTTAATGTATTGTATGGCAATTATTTTTATTCGAGTAATGTATTAATTTGTTCAATAAAACATACCTATACTAGCAGTATTTTTTTTGCCTTTGAAGATCGACAAAGTTAAGAGACAGTTGTTATTATTATTGAGTTTTAGGAAAACACTAATAAGTTTATCTTATAGCTATACTTAATCCACTTGTAAGTCAAGGAAAACATCTTATAAGAGAGCTTCATAAGTAAAACAGGCATAATGGTGTAAGTTCAAAGTCCAGCAAATAGAATGTGTTTTTAACTTCCACCACCATCTAATGAAGGGCAAAAATACACAACTTAGAGGTAAAAATACACAATATCATTGACTAAGTCATATAGAAGAGTAATTGAGGTACAAAATGACGAAAAAAAATCTTGAATATCTGTATCATAGGGGGTGGGGCCCCCAAAAAAATATTCAAACTGATATAACTTTTTAACTATTCGATTAAATGCATTTTATTACCTAGAGTCAATTATTCTTTAGGATTTGAGCTTTCAAATGGTTTTTAAATTTTTTTCCTAGCACAATTAGGGACCGAGTTATAGACTTTCAAAACTAAGGAGCCAGCCCCCACCACCAAAATTGGGGGGCCCATAACTTTTGGACCATTACTCTCATTGATCTGAAACTCGAAATTTCGTGTTTTTCAGCATAAACAACACTGTATAGCAGTTTTAAGCAAAATCTAAGTGGGTGTGGTTTCAGGCAATGCCTGATTTGTCCTGGAATGACCAATCTGTAAAAGGGCTCAGCACACTTTCGAAGGTGTGTGAAAGGTATGGGAAGGATAACGACATAAAATATAATCCTGATAAAAGTCATGTTATGATTATGAGGACCAAGGCCTACAAGTATATAAAATTTCCTGAATTTCAATTGAATGGTATGGTGCTGTCAGAAGTAACCCAGACTTAAGGCTGGCATACATAATGTACCAAGAACATTTCGATGTGGAATCCTCCAAACAATTGGCAAGACATGTAAACCTACGATTTAGTCACCATTAACACCCAGGTACAAGAAGCGGCGTGTTGAATGGGCGCGTCAGTACGTGAAAACAGATTTTAATACTGTATTGTTCACCGATGAATGAAAAGCAACCCTTGAGGGACTTGATGTTTGGTCAAGAAGATGGATTGCTGAGAACCAATTTCTACCATGGAATGAGGTTTTCTTTTAGAAAGTTTGTGTAAGACTGGGCATTCATTTTTACACCATCAGGCACTCTGTATGAGACAGCTACTTCATTGCCTATCAATCCTGCCCAAAACATGATACTACCTCCACCTTGTTGGCGTCTTAATCTCGATGGTAGAAATTGGCTCTCAGCAATCCATCATCTTGACCAAACATCAAGTCCCTCAAGGGTTGCTTTTCATTCATCGGTGAACAATACAGTATTAAAATCTGTTTTCACGTACTGACGCGCCCATTCAACACGCTGCTTCTTGTACCTGGGTGTTAATGGTGACTGAATCGTAGGTTTACACGTCTTGCCAATTGTTTGGAGGATTCCACATCGAGATATTCTTGGTACATTATGTATGCCAGCCTGCTCAAAAACCTCTTTACTTGAGGACAATGGATGCTTTGCAATTTGCGCTTGATTACAGATATCTGCCGCCTTGTCACTTTTCTTATAGCTCCTTTATCACTTCGCTGCCTCAGTTTGGTACCCTCCGCTACAAACTTGTTTACAGTTCGATAAGCTCTGCCAAACTGCTTCGCAATTTCAATAGATTTTATACAGGGTGTACATAAAGCCAGGATCTATTTTTGTGAAGCACTTGGAAATTATATGGAATTCAATCATAAAATGATAAAGTGGTAACATTTATTAAATAATTAAGAGTAAGATTCGACGTGACGCCCATCAGTATCCCTGCACAGCTCAAATCGTTCCGCAGCATTTCTAAACACATTCTGGAGCATTTGCGGGGTTATGTTATCTGCAGCAGTTCGTATACGTGTACGTAAGTTTTCAAGACTCGTAATCTTCGTCTGATAGACGTGCGACTCGATAAAGCCCCATGCAAAGAAATCTAAAGGGGTTAAATCTGGTCATCTCGCGACACAAGGTCTGTTGCTTCCGCGTCCGATCCAGCGATTTGGAAAACGTCCATTTAGATAATCCTGAACAATTTTGGCATAGTGACAAGGAGCACCATCATGTTGATAGACGACGGTACTAACAATCCTATCCCCGTCGTCTATCAACATGATGGTGCTCCTTGTCACTATGCCAAAATTGTTCAGGATTATCTAAATGGACGTTTTCCAAATCGCTGGATCGGACGCGGAAGCAACAGACCTTGGCCAGCGAGATGACCAGATTTAACCCCTTTAGATTTCTTTGCATGGGGCTTTATCGAGTCGCACGTCTATCAGACGAAGATTACGAGTCTTGAAAACTTACGTACACGTATACGAACTGCTGCAGATAACATAACCCCGCAAATGCTCCAGAATGTGTTTAGAAATGCTGCGGAACGATTTGAGCTGTGCAGGGATACTGATGGGCGTCACGTCGAATCTTACTCTTAATTATTTAATAAATGTTACCACTTTATCATTTTATGATTGAATTCCATATAATTTCCAAGTGCTTCACAAAAATAGATCCTGACTTTATGTACACCCTGTATTTTCAGCGAGTAACTTGACTATTTTTCTTTTCTCAGTTAATGTTAAATCCTTCTTCTTACCCATTTTCACCATTTAGATCCATAAATAGAATACTTGCTTAATAATTCGGAACACAATATTTTACATATTTTTCAATAAAATGAGATAATTATTTTAATTATCAAATTATTTTATCGAAATGAATGCCATCAATGCTGCTATATATAGTGATTATTTGCTACAAATTTCATTGAAATCGGGGAAAAACTTCTGAAAACATTGGAGAAAATGTAATCTGCTTAATAAGTGCGAATGCAGTGTAGGAACATTTGGCAATATTCCATACTGTTGCTTCATGCTCCTGGCTTTATCAACAAGATATCTACTAGCCCCAAAGAACTCTCGAGTTTTTGAGATCGTGTATGGGGATAGAGTAAGAATCTGCAACCTTCTTTGGTAGGAAGTTGTAGAGTTGAATGCTTCAGCGAGCTCCCTCATCATAGTTTTGTACCTATTAGATAATAAAGGGTAGGGGATTTCAGAATTTTCTTAAATTGAAATTATTAATTTAATGTACTCTAAGATCAGGACCTAAATAGAAAAAATATAAGAATATCTACCTTCCATGGATATTTTTTAGACTTTGTTAAAATGGTGTAATTGTGTTCTGTACGTAAGAATGATATTGAAGAAAAGTTAGACTATTGAAATTTAAAACATCTGAAATTATATACGTCAAGTCTTTAATTGTGACCATGAGTTGCTAATTTAGTTGAATTTGAGCAATCCTTACCGTTCGAATTCTTTTTCCATGCATAATCTCTAGGAGTAGATGCTCCCTCATCCACAGATACTGAGAAAGACTGTTCAAAATTCTTTTTCAAAGTAGATACACACACCTTGTCGTATTTGTCTGATGCTTTTTTAGATATCCTGTCAGTGTTCATACCATCTGAAATTAGGCATCATCCAAAATTTAGAATTACTGTAAAGTTACAACACAAATTTTCATAATTTAATAACTAATCAAAATTCATTTATGTAAAGGGTGATCCAGAGAAATGGGACCCAAAAGAAACCCCTGTAACTCTTAAAGTATAAGTCCTTTTATAAAATCATACGCATCATTCGAAAGAGGATAGTTACAAGTTTGTACAGGATTGTATAGGTTTTGACATACAAGACAAGATAAGATACAAAACAAAATAAAAGTGTTAGTTAAAACTAACCCTTCAAGATGACTGCATGGGACTGTGGAACAGCTGCGTTTCATAACTAAGCAATATTATGAGCATGGAAGTGTAGTTTCAGCTCAAAGATCTTTCAAGACAAATTTTCAGATGTCAAAATCACCTTCTAAGAGCTGAAACTACACTTCTTCCATGCTCATAATATTGCTCAGTTATGAAACGCAGCTGTTCCACAGTCCATGCAGTCATCTTGAAGGGTTAGTTTTAACTAACACTTTTATTTTGTTTTGTATCTTATCTTGTCTTGTATTGTCAAAACCTATACAATCCTGTACAAACTTGTAACTATCCTCTTTCGAATGATGCGTATGATTTTATAAAAGGACTTATACTTTAAGAGTTACAGGGGTTTCTTTTGGGTCCCATTTCTCTGGATCACCCTTTACATAACTATTTTTTTTGCAATTCCTTAAATTGTTAAAGAATGTTTGTTTACAAGTTTGATAAAACTGCATTATTTTGATAACCTATGAAACAATGTATACACAAAGATAAAGAGTTTAGATGATTTTTAAAAATCATATAATGCATTTTCTGATAACTATACTTTTCAAACATAAGTCCCCAAATTATAATTCATACACTACTTACCCTACGGAATTTTATTGGCGAAACATCATTAAATAATTTATCAGGTTCTTCAAGTTCATTTAATCTTACAGAACAGTTTGTACAAACTTTCCAATTAAGGAGTGCAGGATTTTTTTCTGTTACAGTTAATGGTAAATTTCTTAAACCCTTTAAGCTTCTTTTCTTGTGTCTCTTAAAGGGCTCACAACACTGTTTATGATAATTTAAATGGTAAGACATGTTTAAAATTTATATATTAGCTTCAGTTCCTGTAATAAGTAGAAAGAATATTAAATGTTAATGATTTTTAATGATAACAGGCAAACACAAGCGCAGCCAATATAGGCAAGGCACTAAAATAATATGGCAAGCAGATACCATATATGAGCAGTGTTTATCATGTGGTCACAAAAGGCAAACTGAACCCTTAATAACCGAGGCTCATGCTAATGAAAGGAGCTCTCAGACAATCTCATTTTGCTGTGACAAGTTGTAGCATGACTACACAAGCGTGATACCGCTCAACCTTACAAACAGGCAGTACAAATTATCTCTTATTTTAGTAATGTGTGTGTGTGTGCAATATATATAGTTAGGATAAAACTATTATATAGTTAGTATAGCCCAATTCCTGAACTTGGGCTAATATGTCATCTTTTCGCTAGCAAGTACCTTATAATAAAGTGCAAAAAAATACACAACTTAAAGGTAAAAATACACAATGTCATTGACTAAGTCATATAGAAGAGTAATTGAGGTACAAAATGACGAAAAAATCTTTAATATCTGTATCGTGGGGGTGAGCCCCCCCCCCACCCCCCCCCCCCCCCCCCCCCCCACCACCAAAAAAAATATTCAAACTGATATAACTGATATAACTTTTTAACTATTTGATTAAATGCATTTTATTACTTAGTCAATTATTCTTTAGGATTTGAGCTTTCAAATGGTTTTTAAATTTTTTTTCCTAGCTCAATTATGGACGAGTTACGGACTTTTAAACATTAAGGAACCAGCCCCCACCCCCAAAATTGGGGGCCCATAACTTTTACACCGTTACTCTGATTGCGCTAAAACTTAAGATTTCATGTTTTTGCACAAAAACAACAACATATACAAAATTTGAGAAAAATCCAAGTCGGAGTGGTTACAAATTTCTTTTTTTTTTCGCATTTGTCCTGGAATGACCCAGATGGAGAAATAAGAACTAGATCATCTGCATACATCAGATGATTAACACTCATTGTACCAATATAGCAGCCTATTTTGCAGATGTTCAGCACAACAGATAAATTATCCATATAAACATTGAATAAGTAGGGGGATAGTATCCTCCCTGCCTGACACCATTGGTCACAGAGAATGGCTCTGAATTAACCCCACCCCATCTTACAATCATTGTCTGGTGATTATACCAGAATATAATATACGGACCAAGTAACAAGGTACATTACAATTTACAAGTTTCATGAATAATTTGTCATGATTAACACGATCAAAAGCTTTAGAGGCATCCAAGAAACACAAAAAATACATTAGCATCTAGAGTTTGGTATTTACCGACTGCATTCCCAGCATCCCGATTCAACAAGGCCCTTGGTGGGTACCCTGTGTGAGATGGTATTGAGCTAGCGATGTAGCAGTGTCGGGATTCAGGGATCCACGATAAGACTGAGAAGCAGAGGGCTCTGCACTCATGGATCCAGGATGAGGCTGAGCAGCAGCCAAATAACAAATATTTGTTTCGACTAAATCATTCCAATTTCAGACTGTTGGTCTTGATAAATTTTACCTTATTGAATGAAAAATTTGCCACAATATTAGTTCACATACATGTTTATTTTAGTTTAGAGTAGATTTAGTTCATTTTTCAGTTCTTTGTTCAAACAATATGTACATTGTCACTGTAATAGAAAAGTAATAGACTATTATCTATTACTTTGCCTTCTATTACTATTACAGCCAAAAAATTATGATATATTACTATTACTTGAAAAATCCTGTAATAGTCTATTACTATTACTTTATTACTATTACCCCATGTCTGATATATATATATATATATCTCTCTCTCTCTCTCTCTCTCTCTCTCTCTCTCTCTCTCTCTCTCTCTCTCCCCCCGCAGGGGGTATAAAGGTTATGCACGTTCCTTCTGGGTGTAGTAAACTTTATACTTGGGTGTGACAGCCCTCCGGTCCCGAGTCGTGGGATTCTAGAGAAATTGGCTGCCAATTCCTTTAGGTTCTCTCTTTTGGGAGGGCGGGTGAAGTCTGTTGTACAAACCTGTCCCGTGGGTTACTAGGACCCCTTCCCATCCCACTCTGTCCTTTTAGCTTAGGTTAGGGATGTTCTCCTCTGACTACAGAAAAAAAAAAAACTTTTAGTATGTCTTTTTCTCTACTGTTACGATTAGGACGCTACTGCTATCTCATGCGTGGGAAGAGAGGCTTGGAACCTCTATAAATAACACCATTTAACTTCAGTTGTAGGTAAATATTTAGAGGGGATAATAGCGAGTAGGATTGTTGACCATTTGGATTCTTACAAGCTACTTGGGGACTCCAACATGGGTTTAGATGGCATAGGTCGTGTCTCACCATCATGCTCGAGTTTTTCTACGTCATGTTGAGTGAGTATGATAAGAGTAGGGCGATTGATTAGAAGGCCTTTGATAAGGTACCTCACCGCTGGCTAATGGCCGAAGTGCGCGCGCTGGGTATTGGTGGGGAAGTAGGTAGGTGGATTGGAAACTGGCGAAAAATGCCACAAAGTTAATCCCTTTCGTTAGGCATATGGGCTACAATCGACGCTTACGTGACGCGGGTTCAAAGATGTCGATTTTAGAAGCATGTTTAGTTCAAATGATAACCAACTCGCAACAATGGTTAGAAGTTGGATTTGAAACGATTTAGGACTAGTATATGTGGGAATTACTTTAACACGTTGATAGTTTAAGATTAAAACATAAGAAAACTCTGCAGGAGTTCGCTTGCACGGTGTCTCTGTGAGCAAGGTAAATATAGAGCTATTTATATACTTTTCTATCCAGTTTTCTACTACTGCTAGCATAGTTGAAAGACAAAATTTTCCCTGGCACCCGTTGCCATTGGTACCTCCTCGGTATGGGCCGCAAGGCCTTTTGAGGTACTTCTTTTCCTTGTAACTCCTTGTAACTCACTTACACGGTTTTGTGTTGAGAATTGTAGTTTCCATTATCGGAGTTGTTTGTGGTTGAGAAGTGAGTTGGAACGGGATTCCCGATTGTGTAGTGATGTATTTATTTAATCCGTGCATGAATTTGATATTAACAGATATTGAATAAATTAGCATTTTGTTTTTAATTAATTACTCCTTACTTCAATCGGATTTAGCCAAGGGAATTAAAGGTAAACAAACAAACGTTCACTATTGTTTAGATTTTAGAATTTCAAGTGTGTGTGTGTGGGGGGGGGGAGTTATACATAGGCTATAAGGTCTAACTGAGGTCTAAGCATTACGTATAGCCGTATACCAAACAACTATAATGCAATGAATGACTATGTAGGCCTATATTTTTGACAGGCTAATGATACGTCCTCGGTAGCCGAACTAACCGCGTTAACCTCAGTTGAGCCGTGTTGTTGCGAACCTCTTCGAAATAAACGAGAGAGATTTGATTAGATAAAAGTTGGTTTTGGCGTGATGGCTGTTGGCTGATATAGGAGGCAGTCGATGGATTATTTAAACTGGTGATTATTATTATTATCGGATATAGTTTGGTAAGTGGAAATTAGGATTTATAACTTGTTTGTTTACCGCCTCTACGCGGCTGTTCAAATACCGTACCAATTTATCGCAGTCTTTCGTTTGAAATGCTGACGCGCGCTGTCGTCGTTAGGAAGCGACCGCATTATCACTCTCGCTTCTTGATCGTCTTTTTAGGATTTAAGTTTATTACTGTCGCTCAAGTTGCCAAAATGGTGTTTGCTGAAAATACGCCGACCATAAACGCAGTCAACCAGTCACTGAATGTGTGTGTGTGTGTGTGTTTTTGGCTACTGTACGAAACCGCGATAGTCTTTACGATACATACCGAGCTCGTCGCGATACAAACGTGCGTGTAGCGACATTAGTCATGTCGTCATAGATTTTGACATTTTTAAATGAAAATCGTTAAATGTCATGGATAAAAGGGGCCATCCGTAACTGAAAATATGAAAATATTGTGGTTTCGCAAGGCATCCAAATGTGCTGGCGTTTGTTCGTTGAAGGGAAAAGAAATTCCTTGCTAATTTTGTTTTCTTAATTGTGTGTGTGTGTGTGTGTATATATATATATATATATATATATATATGTATATATATATGAAATAGACGGGGACATGCTGGTGTTGAATGTTCTCGTTATGGAATTAGATTAGAGTCCGTTTAGTCTTTTTACGGTTCTTTTGATATGTTCATGCGTTATTTTTGTTATGCTTCAATTTACGCTGTGAATTGATTGCTCGAGCTCGGGTACGGAAGCCTCTTCTAACCACATTAAGCTGGATTGTTTCGCACTCACCAACGAACGACAAACAAATTAGTCCCATATATATATATATACTAAGAAAAGAAATTTAGCAAGGGATTTCTTTTTCTTTCAACGAACAAACGCAAGCACATTTGGATGCCTTCCGAAACAACAATATTTTCATTTTTTCAGTTGCGGATGGCCCCTTTTATCCATGACATTTAACGATTTTCATTTAAAAGTATGTCCAGATCTATGGCGACATAACTAATGTCGCTACACACACGTTTGTATCGCGACGAGCTCGGTATGTATCGTAAAGACTATAGTGGTTTCGTACAGTAGCCAAGTACACACACACATTCAGTGACTGGTTGACTGCGTTTATGGACGGCGTATTTTCAGCAAACACCACTTTGGCAACTTGAGCGACAGTAAATAAACTTCCATACCATGTATATACAGGGCGTCCCAAAAAAATGTATACACACTTTAACAGCTGATAGATCAATTGATGTTTCTTTCTTTCCAAGTTAAACCCATTAGAATTAATAATGGCAGTCAGACTAAGCTTTGAACAAAGGAAATTCATTCTAAAATGCTACTGGAAGTGTGAAAACGCAGTTGAAGTGCAAAGACAGTTTAGGAGGGAGTTTCAAACAGATCCACCAACGCGACTTACCATCACTCGAATTAGAGATAAGTTTGAAGCCGATGGAACTGTTCAGAATGTCCACAAGAAGCGTTCCGGAAGACCACGGACATCGACAAGCCCCACAAAGCAAGAAAGAGTACTGGAAACGTATCACCAAAGTCCAAGAAAATCTGTGCGGCAAGCGAGTCGTGAGGTAGGAATTTCAGAATCGTCTGTCCAACGCATTTTGAAGCGCTGTCAATGGAAAAGTTACATTCCAAGATTAGTCCATGCTATTAATGAAGATGATGATCCGGACCGAAGAGTGGAGTATTGCGAGTGGTACTTGCACGATGTGGATGTGGATTGGACGAAAGGGTTTCGTAGAATACCCTCCGCGTTCACCAGACCTCACACCACTAGACTTTTTTTATGGGGATACTTAAAAGACAAAGTCTACGCTATAAAACCTGCAACAGTCGCTGAATTGAGAGCAGCCATTGAACGAGAATGCACACAAATACCAAACGAAATGTTTCGTGATGTTTGCGATTCCATTGCTTCGCGTTATCAGCAGTGCCTGGACCAGAACGGACGTCAGTTTGAAAACAGGCGTTGACAAAACAATTAAATAATGTCTGTAGATTCTATTACATTTTGAAAATGAAATGTATTTTAATAAACACTGCCTTTATAATTATTTAAAGTGTGTATACATTTTTTTGGGACGACCTGTATATATATATGGTATAAAGTTGTGCCTGTATTACTGTTGTTGAAAGAATTAAGGAATATTAAGGCTTCCTCCGCCATCTCCCAAGAAAATTAAATTGAAGGTGAGTACCCGCTTATTAACACATCATTATTTTGTTTGAAGCTAACTCGACGCCATTAATATCCATTTGAGGGGTGACCCTTTCGGAGATGGGGCTTTAATAATTATAATTACCTTCGAACAAATATCTCTCTCTCTCTTTATGAAACGCGCCACCAACACTTGTCACCTTTAAAAAAAAAAAAAGGGAGTCATCATTTGTCAAGTTAAAGGGTTGCCACTTGTCGCTTTTGGGGGTCTTTTATTTGACTGTTATGTTGGCACGCCTGGCCATGCCTTGTCATAGCTCGGTTGAACGATTTTGTTTTGGGTCTCTCTTACAGCAGTTACGTCCGTAAAAGGTTGTAAGTCTGTAAAATAACTCTAGTTCCTTATAAAGCTTTAAGCGATTTATAGGCTAACCGTGCGTAGATAACCATGGATTGCTCTTATATTATTATTATTACGTTCCTTCTCCGGCTTTATTTATTTATACTGTATATATATTTATTGTAAATATTATTGGAAAATTTCATTTGTGCTAAACAGCACTCACTAATGATGTATTGATATTTGTTGGAGTCTTCAATGTCAGATGTACGATGTCCAAAATTTATATTTAATATTTCAGTCATTTTTATTTCACATTTAACGTTGTGCATTTATTTACTTATATTTCCTTTTTGACATTTTTACTCATTATTTATTCCGGATGGATTTTTTTCATTATTATTTTTGTTTGGAAAAATAATGGAACTTAAATTCATTGTGCCTCGCCTCATTTACGTTAGAGGGCAATCTTGCACTTTTTTAAATAATACTCTATTGCTAGTATGAACCTTACCTTATGAACCTTATGTTGTTTCGTGTGTTGGTCTCTCTTCACACGGAGGTCAAGCTGGCGGCCCCGCCTCTAGGTCTGGCCTGGTGGAGGAGCGAGTTGCTTTCTTGCGCTCTCCACCGTACATAGCCAGGCACGCCCGGCTAATCTGGTACTGTCCTGAGCCAGGCATCCAGTCTTTTCTTGAAGACTTCAACTTTGACCCCCGTTACGTTTCTGAGGTCCTTAGGAAGCTGGTTGAAAAGTCTTGGCCCCCTGACAACCAAGCTATTTTCCTTCAGGGTTGAGGAGGTCCCTTGTCGTGCTTTTAATTTGGGAACACTACACATTCTGCCTTTCCTATTTTCCAGTGTTGTTTGAATGGTAATTGGGTTTAGTTTTAGGTTTGGTACCAGTTTTTCGATCATTTTCCATATGTAGATTATGATGTACCTCTCTCTTCTTCTTTCCAGTGAGTACAGATTTAGTTTTACGTAGTCTTTCCCAGTAGTTGAGTTCTTTGCAGCCATCAATCTTGGCTGTGAAATGCCTTTGCGTTTCTTCTAGTTTATTAGTTTCTTCCTTTTTATATGGGGACGTCAAAACTGAGCAGTATTCAAGTTTTGGTATAATCAGTGTTTTTAGCAGGGGAGTCATTACTGTCCTGTCCCTTCTCTTGAACGTTCTTAGAACCTGTCCGGCGACTCTTTTTGCTTTATTTATCGCTATCTGATTTTGTGTTTCGAATTTCGCATCATCTGTCATTATTATCCCGAGATCAATCGCTTTCATGCTTCTCTGAATTTCCTGTCTATCTGGAGCATAATATGCAGTCTAAGTTCTTCTTTTCTACCATATCTCAAGAGCTGAAATTTCTCGGCGTTGAATGACATGTTGTTGTCTTCTGACCAGTGGTGGGCGCGGTACCAAAATTTGGGGGTGCGTTACGCGGTACTGCGGTACCCTCAGCATGCCCTACGCGGTACTGCGGTACTTTTTCAGGTCCCCCTGGTGCGTTCCGCGGTACTGCGGTACTGCGGTACTGCACACAAGAACAACACAAGTAATAGCACATATTTTCAGAAATTGCATATCGGCGATTTCGCACCTGAACTTTCTGCCATAATGGCTAAAAATCGATCTTTGTCACAGAAATGTAACACGTGCAACCGGCTCAAAAGCAAGCACTGCACTGAGGCGTTGTGATAGGATGGCAACGTAACATGTTCTGAACGAAAACTTAACGTGTCTAGAGTTAGGCTGATGCAACACACGCAGCATTCGTCTTACTGTACTCCTGTAATAAGGTTTACTTCAAAAAAAGTGTTAATTTTTTGAAAGTCGTGTTTGTCGGTACCGCGGAAAGTACCGCGGGAAATTTGAATGCGGTAGCGGTACTGCTGTACTTTCAGCGATCCTTTGCGTTATGCGGTACCGGTTTGGTAGTGCGGTAGTACCGCAGTACCGCAGTACCGCAAAAAATACCGCAAGTGCCCAGCTTTGCTTCTGACCATTTGTATATTTTGTTCGTGTCCCTCTGCAAGGCCTCCACGTCATGTACATCGCTGATTTTTCTGCTGATCTTTGTATCGTCTGCAAAGGATGTTACTATACTATTGCTGTTTACTCCGCTGTCTATGTCTGTTAGCATGATAATGAACAGGAGTGGGGCCAGTACTGTCCCTTGTGGTACTGAGCTGCGTACTTCCGATTCTGATGATGATCATATATATATATATATATATATATATATATATATATATATATATATATATATATATATATATCACTGGTCATAAAATTTCATGTGCCTTATTGGTTCGTCACAACGAATATATTTTTCCTTTGTATAACTTAATTGAAAAACTAAAGAATTTTACGACATCTTTGATAGCTTGCAGATTTTCAGTATCATGTGGTGAACAGAGTGTGTTGACCACATATCCCATAAATCTTTTTCTCCCAAAGCCGACCTCGTAGCAAACTTTCCAGTTCTAAACAAACGTATTTTTTTAATATCATCTGTCACTTCATTAAAAAAAAAAAGTTTCCCTCCCTCATTAATTTTATGGACACGTTTCCCTATTTATTTTTCTCAAGATCCATGTCCGACAATAGTTACCGCATCTGGTTCTTTTCAAACGTCAATTCTCGGTGAAAGACCCTTAAAGGTTCGCCACTGGCCATAACTTAGTCGTATCCCTGTGATTGGTTATTTTCCCATAGAAGCTCCTACCAATTAAAAGTTCACATTTTCATATCGTTCTACCCTTTTCGGTGGGCTGTTATGTCATAGGCATACAACGAAAAGAACCAGGCCAAATAGGTTGTCTCTGAACTTTATAATCTTCCGCCCACCAAAGTTATATAGCCTCCAGCAAAGGCTTTATCGAGGTTCTTGACATTTTTGCAGGCCTCGTGCCAAGGTCACCTCTTGCACAGGTGCCCGGTTCTTGCTAATCCGTCAGCCCTCATGCCAAGGCCGGCCCCTTAAGCAACCACCTATAAAACTATGTGAAACTCGAGTAACTCCTACAGTAATTTATTGTGAAATTTATCAAGTAATGATTGGGAGTTAATCCCGACACTTTATTAATCGCGTTTGTTCCTTCGTATTCTCTAATTTTTATGAAGAATATCCTATAACCGTTCTTCGTGTACCAAAAGAAAGATTGAAAAAATAACGTCCACTTCATATCACGAAACTGTTCCATTTTATGTCATTTTAACTGTGAAAACTATTCCACTTAATTGCAATTAATTTGTTGCTCTCTATTCATCACTTCAGTGGATTTAATTTAAAAAACATTAAGGAATACGCAGTTTTGTTCCAGCTTGAACTATACGCATAAGGTGATTCGCTTTATTCGGTGAGGTAACTCTTGCAAATTGCGGACTCGATGATGGTTTCTTCAACAATCCTTCTGATCGGGACTATCAAGAATTTTCTGACTCCTAAGTGACCATCCCATGAAAATATTGCGCGGCAGTTAAAGCCCGCGCAACGTTATATATATATATAAAGAACGACGCTTGTGTAGAAGAGCGTCCAGACAAGATGAGGAGAGAGAACGAGCAAATGAAAAAAGAGGCACCTCCCATGAATCGAACCCGGGATCATCAGTTGCCGGTCGGATATGCTAACCACTGCACCAAGGTCCCCGATCAGTCACAACTCGTAATTTTCCTACATACGAGCGGAATCGAATGCCCTGAGGGGGCACCTTCTCATGCCGTACATATACATTAACTAACTGTGTGTTGTTTGCAGTTAAAATGTATATATGTACGGCATGAGAAGGTGCCCTCTCAGGACATTCGATTCCGCTCGTATGTAGGAGAATTACGAGTTGTGACTGATCGAGGACCTAGGTGCAGTGGTTAGCATATCCGACCGGCAATTGGATGATCCCGGGTTCGATTCCTGGGAGGTGCCTCATTTTTCATTTGCTCGTTCTCTCTCCTCAATCTTGTGCGGGTGCTCTTCGACACAAGCGTCGTTCTTTACATTAATTACACTGTGTTGTTCGCAGTTAAAAAAAAAAATATATATATATATATTACGCTGCGCGGGCTTTAACTACCGCTCGATATTTTCATGGGATATATATATATATATATATATATATATATATATATATATATATATATATATATATATATATATAACCTTTGGTTCATTTTCCTTAAACTTTTGGTTAGCTTCCGCCCAAATTGTTCATTCTGACGAAGGTCAAGCTTTTCACTCCACCTTAGACGTACAGTTTAACGTGGAATCCGAACCACGCCCCATCAGCAGCCCAGCGTCTTAACCACTAGGCCACCTAGGGTACCCATTTATCTACCAACCACTTTCTTTATTGTGTGGAAGATTGAACAGCTGGGTTTTGCTGTGCGCCTGCTGCCGTCGGGTCTCGAACCAGGGGCCGATGGATTCGTAATCAGCGACGATAACCACTACACCACCGAGACGCATATACTGTATATATATAAATAAAGCGGCACAGCTAGAAACAAATAATGCTTTGGGAAAAAGAGGGGGAAAGGATCTCATGGTGGTGGTTTAAGTGGAGAGAGGAATCGCGCAGCGTGCCCTCTCATATGACGCGTTATTGACAAGCCCGACGAGCCCCTTTGACGAGCAATTTGTGAAACATTTGTCGAGAGTCACCCTCCTAATGATATTGGCAAGAGGTCGGATCTTCTGTTTTTTCGTCGCTTCAACTATGCTTCGTCCAATAAGAAGGAAAAAGTATGTATCTCTCTCTCTCTCTCTCTCTCTCACCCGTGGGGAGGGGGGGGGTACTAATATACATGAGGGACACGTTGAATCCGGTTGACTGCCAGTTCCGATCGGAACGGGAGCTGCTTGGCGTCGATCTGAACATGGAAGGGACGAACTATAGGGTAATGTTGGTGTACAGACCTCCGCATCTCCTCCTCGAGAAGGATACAGCCCTGTACACCGAACTCCGTAGCCTGCTAGGGGATAGGGTGTGTGTAGTTTTAGGAGACTTCAACTGTCGCGGCATAAAGTGGGAAGACAGGACTGCTGATGCTGAAGGGAGGAGGCTAGTTGACTTTGTTGATGAGAACTTCCTCACTCAGTGGGTCAATGAGCCTACACGAGGCGAAAGCGTTCTAGACTTAGTATTCACGACCGAAGACAACCTCGTCACTAGCCTCACCGTTGACGAATCGTTGGGCGGGAGTGATCACGGTCTGATTAGGTTCCGTGTGTGCGTCCCTCGGGTGAAACGTAGTAACTCGAGAGGCAGTAAGCTCGATCTCCGGCGGGCGGACTTTGTTAGCCTCCGGAATAGCGTAGGTGAGATGGGGTTAGAGGTCGGCAGCGATGTTGAAGGAGTGTGGAGTGCATTTCGGGACGAGTTTATGGTGCTGCAGTCTGCTGCCATACCCTCAAAACCGGTCACCCCTGCTTCAACGCAGCCTAAGTGGTTCAGTCGTGACATCGCTTCGGCTATCCGAAATAGGAAAGCTGCGTATAGGAGGGTGAAGGCCAATCGTTCCCATGAGAACACTGAGGCGTATGTCCGCCTGTGCAGGGAAGTGAAGGCGAAGGTTAGGCTAGCCAAACGTAACGAAGAACTCCTGGTGGCAAGCCTCTGCAAGGGAAACGCTACGGTGTTCTTCAGTTATCTTAATAGTAGAAAGCCCATTAGGAGCATGATAGGCCCGTTAAAGGACCCCAGCGGCGCGCTGCTGACTTCCGACGTGGACATCGCTAATGTGCTGAATGAATACTTTGCGGGAGTGTTCACCCGGGAGTACACCCGCGTCATCCCCGAGCCAGGCGTCAGGCACGAAGGTGCTGGCCTGGATAGTGTTCGGTGTACCGCGACAGTCGTTGCCGATAGAATAGACAAACTGAGCGCGTTTAAGGTTTCTGGACCAGACCAGTTCCTCCCCAGAGTGTTAAGGGCAGTGCAAATCATTGGAGACGGGCCAGGTGCCTGGTGACAAGCCAACGTGACCCTTATCTTTAAGAAAGGGGATGACGAAAGTCCAGGGAACTATCGTCCCATTAGTTTCATTTCGGTTGTAGGTAAATTATATATTAGAAGGGATAATAGCGGATAGGATCGTTGACCATTTGGATTCCTACAAGCTGCTTGGGGACTCCCAACATGGGTTTAGACGGCATAGGTCGTGTCTCACCAACTTGCTCGAGTTTTTCCACGTCATGTGGAGTGAGTACGATAAGAGTAGGGCGATTGATGTACTTTATCTCGACTTTTAGAAAGCCTTTGATAAGGTACCTCACCGCCGGCTAATGGCCAAAGTCCGCGCGCTGGGTATCTGTGGGGAAATAGGTATGTGGATTGAAAACTGGCTGAAGAATAGGCGGCAGAGGGTTGTAATTAAAGGGGCTTGCTCGGGTTGGGCCTCAGTCCCTAGCGGGGTTCGTCAGGGTTCCGTTTTGGGGGTACTGTTGTTTATCATTAACATAAATGATATAGACGGTGGTATAGTCAGTCGGATCGCCAAATTCGCTGATGACACCAAGCTTGGGGCCAATGTTGGGACGCCCGAAGCAATCGAGCAACTGCGTGCGGACCTACGTAGGATAGGAGAGTGGTCTGGAAAATGGCAAATGCCGTTTAACTTGAGTAAATGCAAGGTGATGCACATTGGCTACGCCAATCCCAAGTCGGACTACTCGATATTGGGGAGTAATATCGAGGCGACTGATTTTGAAAAAGACTTGGGTGTGCTAATTAGCAGAGACCTTAAGTTTACGAAACAGTGGGTAGAGGTAGAAAAGAAAGCTCAGAAGCTGTTGGGTTATATGAGGAAGCAATTTCGATTTCGGAACAAGGAGTGTGTGCTCTCTTTGTACAATTCCCTTGTTCGGCCGCACCTGGAGTATGCTGTGTAGTTCTGGTCGCCCACCTTCAGGAAAGATATTGAGAAGCTGAATCGAGTTCAGGCGATGGCCACTAAGTTAATCCCTTCCGTTAGGCATATGGGCTACAATCGACGCTTACGCGCCCTGAATTTGTTTTCGCTGGAAACTCGGAGGCTGCGCGGTCAACTCATCGAGGTTTTCAAGCCCTTATACGAGTTTGACGATGTCGATTTTAGAAGCATGTTTAGTTTAAATGATAACTCAACTCGCAACAATGGTTGGAAGTTGGATTTGAAACGGTTTAGCACTAGTGTGTGGGAATCACTTTACGTATAAGATCTGTGACACGTGGAACAGGCTACCTTCAGAAGTTGTGAACAGTTCCTTTTTGGATGAGTTCAAGAAAAGGTTAGACCGAATTTTGCACACTATTTGAGGGTGTATTAATTTTTCCCTGGCAGCCGTTGCCAAATTGGTACCTCCTCGGTATGGGCCGTAAGGCCTTTTGAGGTACTTTTTGGCCTTGTAACTCCTTGTAACTCCCTCTTTCTCTCAAATTAGGAAGTAGTGTAGGTACTGAGGAGGGCATAAGAACGCTTCAAAGTGATCTTGACAGGTTGGGCGAATGGTCCGCTACTTGTCAGATGATATTCAACTTGGACAAATGTAAGGTAATGCACATAGTTTATAAAAATCCGAAGACCGATTATGCTCTTGGGAAGGAACTTGACTGAAACCGATCTGGAAAAAGACTTAGGAGTCGATATCATTAATGATCTGAAACCGTCGAAGTACTGTGTAGAAGTCGAAAAGGGACCTTAAAAATATTAGGTTATATTAAAAGACAATTCCAGTTTCGGAACAAGGAGACTAGTCAGACCTCAACTGGAATACTGTGCGTAGTTTTGGTCTCCGTCCCTTAGGAAGGATATAGAAAGGTTAGAAAGGGTACAAGCAAGGGCTACAAAATTGATCCCTTCAATGAGAATGCAAAACGACCAACGGAGATTGGAGCGCCTAAATCTGTTTACCTCAGAGACGAGGAGGTTGCGCAGTCAGCTTATTCAAGTCTTCAAGATGCTCAGTGGAATAGACAGGGTAGATTACAGAAACTTATTCTCACTTAATGCGAATCCGACAAGAAATAATGGGTTTAAACTGGAACTAAAGACATTTAGGACCTTTGTCTGTGGAAATTTCTTTTCCTATAAAATAGTTAATATCTGGAACCAACTTCCCTCAGAGGTTGTTTCCAGCCAAAGTGTAAATGTGTTTAAAAATAGGCTAGACAAAGTACTGAATACTCTAATGGTTTAAGACTAAAACATAACGTAATTCTGCAGCAGTCCGCCTGCGCGGTGTCTTATGTGGGCATGCTAATTACACTGGTCAACAAAGATTTTTCATCAGAGTAAAATTTGTGTTGGCTGGATAGCATTTTTCACGCTGATTCCAAAACTGCATTCAGATCATTTCTAGCACGTATAGTTTTCAAGATGAAGGCATATATATATAACTACACAGATTTAACCATTTTAAATAGGCAAAATACTAATATTTCAACATTTGATTGTGTTTATTTTATTGTTTTTTTTTAGTTTATTCATCTTATTTATTTCAATTATCTTAATTATACATCTTATGTATTTCAGGTGTGAGATTTTACGTCTAGCAGCATTGTGATTCAGGCAACAACGCCGTGCTTTGTGTGTCAAAAGATCAGTCCAGTCCAAGAACTTGTTGTGTCAAGTTGGTGTACATTTTTTTTGAATTTATAGTTTGCTCAGGTCAGTCAACATGCCTCGACAATGTAAGAATGACCCCGACAAGTTCTGTTTCGTATGCGGCCAGTTGACAACTAAAACACAGCGACGAAGTATTACAACCGACATTAAGAAAATATACAAGCTATACTTTGGTTGCCATCTAGGTGACCAAGATAAACCATGGGCGCCACATCAAATCTGTTCTGGCTGTTCAAATGGATTACGTGATTGGCTTAACAAAAAGAAAGCTTCAATGCCATTTGCCATACCCATGATATGGAGGGAGCCGAGAGATCATCATGAAGACTGTTATTTTTGTAGTGTGAACTTAATGGGGTTTTCTGCCAAGAACAAACACCAGATTGTATATCCAAACTTGGATTCAGCACGTAGACCAGTAAAACATGATGAAACATTGCCCATTCCAATTCCCCCAAGTGATAGGCTAGATTCTATCATAGATGACATGGAAAGTGATAAAGGTGCAACTGGCGTTTCCGGACCATCTACAGAACCAGAGTACACTTTTGAAGGTAGACATTTAGAGCCTAAAAAGTTAACCCAAGGACAGTTGAAGGATCTTGTTAGACTTATCGCTGTCTAAAGAGAAATCAGAGCTTCTCGCCTCAAGACTAAAGGAGAACAATTTACTTGAGAACAATGTTCGTATTAGTTACTACCGAAAGCGGAATTTTGAATTAACAGCATTCTTTTCAGCAGACGGTCCTCTCTGTTATTGCCATGACATCAATGGACTATTTACAGCCATATCTCAGACGTATGTGGCATCTGAGTGGCGCCTCTTTATTGATTCGTCGCAGAGAAGCCTGAAAGCAGTTCTTTTGCATAATGGTAATATAATGCCATCCATCCCCATTGCCCATTCCGTCCATCTAAAAGAGACATATGACAATATGGATATACTACTTAAGGCAATCAAATACGACAGTCATCAATGGAATGTTTGTGGAGATCTAAAAGTTATAGGAATGCTTATGGGTATGCATGCAGTCAGGATTCACAAAATTTTGTTGTTTCCTTTGCCTGTGGGACAGTCGCGCCACTATAGAACATTACACCAAAAGTGACTGGCCACTTAGGTATACATATGTCCCAGGGATAAGCAATGTCCAGTCTGTCCCTTTAGTGGATCCCCAAAAGATATATCTGCCACCTCTTCACATTAAACTTGGTTTAATGAAGAATTTTGTTAAAGCAATGGGTAAAGTCAATTCTGAAGGGTTCCAATACCTTTCAAGGAAATTTCCGAAGGTTACTGCAGCAAAATTGAGGGAAGGAATTTTTGTTGGGCCACAAATAAGGGAGGTTTTGAATGACACTGAATTTGAAAAAGTCCTAAGTCCGCTGGAATTGAAGGCTTGGCTGGCGTTCAAATGGATATGTGAAAACTTTCTTGGAAGCAACAAGTCACCTGCGTATAAGGATGGAGTCAAGAACCTCCTTGATGCTTTCAAAGAAATGGAGTGTCGAATGTCGTTAAAAATTCACTTCCTGCATTCCCACTTAGATTTCTTTCCTGAAAACCTTGGTGCAGTGAGTGATGAGCAAGGAGAGCGCTTCCATCAAGATATTCAGATGATGGAGAAGCGCTACCAAGGATATTGGAATGAAAGCATGATGGCGGACCATTGTTGGATGCTGTATCGTGACAATCCAGGCCAAATTTACAAAAGGAAATCACACTCACAGCGCTTTTAATAAAATAATGTATATATTCTTTATTTATAAGTACATTGAATAAGGTATATGATGTATTTGTTGTTTAGCATTCCCATGACTCCAGATTCCTGGGATCTTGGGAGCATTGCTCCAGTAAATTTGACCATGAGAAAAAGTAAATTTGGGTTTGGGTTTTGTTCATCCGCTAGACGTTATGCAATTTTTTTGCGTATACGTTCTTGTACAAACCAATTTTTTTAAATTACAAATTTAGTTATTTTAAGTTTAGTTGGTAATTCCATATTTAACAATTATTTTTATTTTTTGTTAAGCTTCAATGTTTTGATAATTAAAATTTTATTAAAACGTTTTTTTTTAATATAAAATTATCAGGATTGGACTATGTTCCATTGATCTCGGCCAGGTTTGATAAATTGGCCAGATAATTACTTGTGCGGTTTTAAGTAATCCACCATGACTCTAGAATTGAAAAGTTTAGTTAAGTTTAAACTTACTTTTACTTACTTTAACTTACCTACTTTTACTTACTCTTCCTTACTTTTACTAAGTTTAAAGCACTTATTTTTACTTACTTTCATTGTACTATATTTACTTACTTTTACTCACTTTTACCATACTATATTTACTAACTTTTACTTATTTTGTATTTTTTCAGGTAGTCAATAATCAATAATGGATCCTAATATTGATGAAGTTGGAGAGAAAAGTGAGGGTGTTAAAAGGGGTTACTTTTGTGGTCAATGCAAGAACAAATATTCAAAGAAGCAAAACTGGGAGGAACATTTTAATTCCAAAAAAAATATTTGTTACAATACAAGAGGTCCCAGAGTTTGGGCCCACAGCTTAGATATTGCAGTAAAGAAATACCAGGATGAAGTGCAGCAAAGAGATACGGCAAAGCAGTCATTTAGTTTGTTCACAAAATGTGCTAGTGCTAGACCTCAGAAAAATGAACCAACTTCAACTGCTAATCTAGAAAATGAAACTTTTTCACTAGATGTTTCACAGACTGAAGAATGCTTCTCCTCCACCTAAGAAACAAAAGGTAAGTGAGGAATCTGCGCATCAGACTAACAAAACTGCTTTAGAGGAATTTGAAAATTCCCAAATCCAGAAGACATTGAATGCAATTTTGCGCCTAAGAAAAGAAACTCACCAAGCTGTTGTGGTTAATAAAGAGAAGAGTCAAAATATGCCTTCAAGTTCAAGTGTTGCATCCAAATCTAATAAAGCAAAAAGCAACAAATTTGACATTTCCATAGCCCATTTAAGCAAGTGTAAATCAATACAAGAAATCCTGAACAATGATTTGATCAAATCTACATTCAAATTGGTGGAAAAGAAGGATCTAGGGCATGCTGATGATTCATTTTCAGTACCAAGTGATATAATGGAAAACATTGCAAATAGTGACACTAATATGCCTGATGTAGATATAGCTGTTGAGGATGAAGATGATGATAATCAAGAAGATATTGATGATGCTTCTGATGATAAAATGTTTACATTATATTGCATAGCTTGCACAGATCCCAAAGCATGTGCTTCAGACAAACATTCTAACATAAAAGGTTACTTCAATGTTAAAGATTTAACCTATGTATGCAGACAAGGAGAAAATCAAGAAAGATGGTTTAGAAATCTGAAAACCCACCTGAAGAGACATTTAATTAAACTTCAGCATCATCAAAGAGCTGCTGTTTATGAAGTGATGAAAACATCTTCTCGGAACACTACTAAACGCATAGAAGACTTATGTGGCAACATCTTATACTACATAATGAAAACAAACACTGCATGGGCTCTATATCCAGTACTTCTAGCTGTATTACATAGGTCAGGTTGTGAGGTTGGAAATTTGAATCATAGCACACATGCGTGCGAGACAATTTGTGAGCTATTAGATAATCAACTTAAAGAACAAAGAACAAACTGTAAAGTGGTTCTTAGAACAAACTTCAGTAACAATAACAGCCGACATTGGAACAATTTTGGGATTAAGCATGCTAGTTGTATTAGTTATGAGTGAAGAAGATAAGACTGTAAAACTTGCTGGGATAAATTTAGTACGCAGCAAATCAGGAGTTTATTTGGCCAATGAAATTTTTGATGTGTTGAAGTCTCCTAATCACTTGAAACTATCTGAAGAAGCAATTAAATCTAAGGTATCTGGAATGGTTGGAGATGGGGCTTTTTGTAAGGACAACGAGCCATTTAAAAACGAAATGAAAAAGTTGTTTGGAGAAAATTTCAAATTTCGATGGGACTTAATGCATCTTGTGAACAGAGCCCACGTTGATGCATTGAAGAAAATTTGTAAACTAAGTGAGCTTTTAGACTTTATTCAGAATCACTTCAAATCTGAGATCAGGCCTTGACTATACCAATATGGTTCTTGACAATATCATTGGTTTTAAGAGACCAAAACTCAAATCTGATACTCGCATGGTTAATTACGAATTTGATCAATTTGACAGATTTGTGGAAAATTGTGTTTTTTGATCATCCACAAGAGAAAGAAATTAGTGCCAAGTTCTATGTATTGATTTCCTATGTAACAAAGATTATGTTGCAAGTAGCTCAAAAAACCACAGTTAGTGCAGAATTTGTAGAAAATATATTTTATAAAGGGAGGGAAAACTGTTATGTTAAGAGTGATGGAAACAATTTCCAAATTAGCTAATGGAGGAAATGCAAATGATGTAGTTTCTGAATTTAAGCACGATACCACAGGGCAGCAAAAGGAACTAACAGCTGAGGATTACATCCTAAATGAAGTTTACAAATACATCAAGAAACGTTCTGATTACTACCAGGTTGCTGAAGTTGCTAGACCATCCAGAACCAGATCTGAAAGTAGTTTTACAAAAGACTCAGTGATAAATTGGCTGACAGAATATATAGAACAGCTGTGGAAAGGAATCACAGAGAGATTAAAGCATTTTGATAAAGATGGATCAACTGCCTGGAGTGAAGCACCAGCTGAAGGGACATTCTCCATTCTTGGTTACATTGTTGAACACAAAAGATCCATTAAGCCATCTCATTTGACTAAGCTGTGCAGAATTGTGAAGGAGGGTCCAGCTCCAGGCACTAGATCTGCTGTAATGATCACACACAAAGCCATTGATCAGTGGCCAAGCATACATGGCGGTAAATTCACAACAAATGCCTACATGCAAGGTCTAACATCGTCCACTGTTGCTGCTGCAATGAATAAATAAACTTAAGGTGAGTTATAAACTGTACATTATTGTATTATTATGTTTAGCTAAAACAATTTGTAATTGGTATGTCGTCAATTCAAGAGTTTACTATCATTAACCTATCTAGTGGTGTAAGGGAAAAAAAAGTAAATTCAGAGCTGTGCTCCAGTAAATTTTTTTCAAATCTGGAGTCATGAGCATTCCTAAGTGTGATCTATACATCCATAAATTTTCTTATAGCAATATCAAAAACTTAAAAATATCAAAACCAGTGTATCTATATAACTATACATGCTAGAAAAAAAATAAAACCAGATTCGGAATCAGCGCGAAACATGCATTAAGAAAAGTGTGATCATGTTTGTGATGAGAAAAAAAGGTTTCATTTTGTTGGCCAGTGTTATAGAGCTTTCTTATTTTCCACTTTTCTGTAAAGTTTCCGTGGCTACTTTTCCAAGGTCACAAGGTCACGGTATTTTCTTCAATCTTTTCCCGTACCTGCCTCTGGCAGGGAAGGTGGGGAGAACACACTTATGCTTGGAAGTACGCACGTGCTTAAAACTCAAGGCGCGTTGTGTATAGTCGTCTGGTCCAGTGAAATGTATTGTCTATGTATGAGTGGAATTGCTTTAATTTGACTTCGGTGTAGTCATGAGAACCTACATTATGTGTGTGTGTGTGTGTAAACGACTTTGGAAGCGACATGGCGATAAATTGGTATCGGAGATGATAAGATTAATAAAAGGACCGAATTGAGATGCAAAACACAAAAATAAACCCGATAAGATAGTGAAGAGTGATTATGTATCCGTAATTGGGTTTCTCCTCCGTCGGTTAAAAGAATGATACGATACATATTTAATGACTTTTTTTTTATTCCTTAGTTCGTTTGAATCTTTTGAATAGCGTTTATGAATGCTTGATCCCCGCATGCATTCATGGAAAACTGAAAAGGCCAGAAGAGGTAGTCTCTCGCAAAACAAAGACCACGGAAATAAAGGCTCGACCTTATTTTTATTTACAGAACGTACAACTTCGGAAAAATGCTCGCCTAGAAGTGTAAAGTTACAAAAATCATGGATACTAGTCATTAATGATTGAGACTTGTTTTTAAAATTTTACTGCCGTCACCAAAAACAGTAAAATATACAAACAAAAACACATTAACATTTGCCAATTTTTTAATTTTGTTAGTGAACTTTTTTTCCGAAACACTACTTGCGAGGCTCTCGCCTCAGATAATAATTTGCAAAAACGGTTTTACTTTAAAAGCATGAGAGATATTAAGCGAGAGTTTCTTTTTGATATATATATTAATATTATATGTGTTACGCCCAAACATCGAAATCGCTCAGTGAGCGAAAAAAACAGCCACAACGCGTTGTGGATGCACCTAAGTGACCACACACCGATGTTAGATACTTTTTCGCTTCATGGCCGTTCTCAAACAACCACAACGCGTTGTGGACGATTTGGATATGACCACAACGCGTTTGGACGATTTGAAACGACCACACCGATGTCTTTCATCAAACTCTATTTAAACACGACGTATAATGAAATGATATAAACGCGACGTATATCTATCGACGTATTCACCGATTAAAAAGCAAAGTTAAGCAGATATGCTAGAAAAAAGATAAAAGTCCTTTAAAAAATAATTATCAATAATTTCCCCGTAGGTTTCGATTAATTTTAAGCAACTTTAGAATGAGAGGTAAATGTAAAAATTAACCAATTGGTTAGGTTAATTGAATGCCAGGTTAGGTCAGCTGAGTCTGACGGTGGTTTTCCGCCATTTAGCCACTTATTCACATTTGTTCAAACTTGTTCAATATGTTGCCCTTCCAATCTTCGTTTATACTCAAGATTATGAAAGATATAAAATAAAAATGTCAAAAAAAAAGTTCTTCCTTTAATATTTTGAATGTTTCACAATTCACAAATAAAGTCACAAATAAAGCCATTCAAAATTTTGAAGTCATTTACCCAAAATTTAAATGAAAGAGTTAACAAATAAAGATAATTTGTAAAACCTTAATTATAATAAGTGGTAGTAAAGCAATCGTAATGATTATGCAACTAATTTCAACTCAAAATTAGTCGAACGAAGGTAATCACTGTTTCACTTATTATTGCATACAAATATTTAGACTTTTAAAGACGCGTCACGCAGGAATTCGTCAGATTTCAAAAGCGCAAGATTTACACAAGGAATGTAAGTCTATCAAATGTAGGCAAAATACTAGGGGCACTCAATATATTTTGCCCCACCCTTTTTTCGTAGCTAAATAATAGGCCATCGGGCTGAAATGTCTTTTGGGCCGTAAGTTTGAACTTTCTGCGCTTCACATAACCGGATATTTCCAGTTTCAACCTCCCCTCCTTGTATAAAACCGATGGTTAACGCAGTTTCGAAAATGGCGTCCGACACTGATGTGCGTCGTAAACAGAGAGCTGTTATCGAGTTCGTAACCGCAGAGAAGGAAACAGTTGGAAATATTCACAAACGTTTACAAAACGTTTACGGAGATGTGTTGTTGATCGAAGCTGGTCTAAACGTGTGAGATCATCGGAGAGATGGGGAGCCAGCCTCGATGATGAACCACGCAGCGGTCGCCCGGCATCGGCTGTGACATCTCTCACTGTGCAACGTGCTAACAGCATTATTCGATCAAATCGGCGCGTCACATACAAGGAGCTATCATTGGAGCTAGGAATTAGTGAAGGAAGTGTGAATACGATAATTCAGCAACTGGGATACTCAAAAGTGTGTTCACGGTTTGTTCCTCGCGAACTGACTGAAGATCACAAAGCCCAAAGAAAAGAAATTGCTTCTGAGTCGTTGGTTCGATACGAGACAGAAGGAGATAACTTCCTTTCACGAATTGTGACTGGGGATGAGACTTGGGTACACCACCTTGAACCTGAAACAAAACGCCAATCCATGGAGTGGCATCACGCAGACTCTCTACACAAGAAAAAGTTCAAAATGGCTCCCGCTGCAGGAAAGGTTATGACCACCATCTTCTGGGACATGAAAGAGGTGATTCTGGTGGACATTATGAAGAAAGGACAAACAATCAACTCAGAGGCATATATTGCTGCCCTACAGAGACTCCAGAGACGTATAAAGCGAGTTCGACCGGAAAGAAAACTGGAAGACGTCCTTCTTTTGCACGATAACACAAGACCACACAACAGTTTTCAAACAAGAGGCCATCACAAAAATGCACTTGACTGTGTTACCCCACCCTCCATACAGCCCGGATATTTGGCACCTTCAGACTTCCTTTTGTTTGGGCCAATGAAGAATGCTATTCGTGGAAGAAAGTTTCAGTGACGATGAGGTTGTTGAGGAGGTTAAGAGGTGGCTCCAGCGGAACCCAGCGGACTTTTACCAGCAAGGAATAAAGGCCCTCGTTTCGAGGTTGAGGAAAACCGTAGAAAAGGATGGAGAATGTGTGTAAAAATAAAAACTTGTAGAAAAGGTACGTAACTACTTGTGTACAAAATTTCTGGAACTTACAAGGAAACTTGGAGAGGAAAAAAAAAAGAGGTGGGGCAAAATATATGTTGAGTGGCCCTTGTAGAATAGCGATTTTAGGTGGTTCTCAGTTTTATATTCTCATAAAAGTGGGCGAGATTTTATAGTTAAACCACTACCTAATTCTATTAAAGCCCAATCAGATTATTTCAAGGCTGGAGAAATCCTGTTTAAGATACCTGATTTATACACTTGGGTTATAACATGACTCAATCACAAGTTAAGTAAACTTATCTTGGGTCATGACCTACAATAATTCACTTTAGATTAAGGTTTCTGGTAAGAGTTTTTAACACATTCACTGTCAGCACTTTTTAAGAAAGTAACCAGCCACCGCCAGCATTTTTGCAAGTTTTTACCCAACTACAAGGTTTCATCAAAAATTTAAACAAAAATTGAAACTAAAGATATCTCTGAAGAAAATATACCAAAATAAAGCTTAGAATGTATACGTTCAAGTCGAGATTTCTCGTCTTTGGCAATCAACTGATCTGTGTCAAAAGACGAGATTTCTTGTCTTTGGCGGTGAATGTGTTAATGTTCGCCAGGTCAAAACACGGGTGTAGAGTTCATCTTTCTCTGATAGGAACTTTTAATGTTTACAGCTCAAATCACAGATGTGGCGTTCATCTTTCTCGGCGCACGAACAAGGAATTTGCGTGCGAAGTAAAATTGAATTTATTGTATGTTGAGTGCATCTGTGCATGCAAGTTTTTATACATAACATTGGAATAAAAAAAAAAAAATGATGAATCTCTTGCATATATTCCATTTCCATTTATGAAAGGTGTGACCATTATTGGCCCGCAACTTTTTATTCAGATACTTTTTAGGATTAACATTTTAAGTATTTTTATTTTATTCAACTTTTGTCCCTTATTTTTATTTTTTTAAATTTTATAATCTGCGTTTTAGCTTTGGTGGAAATTTTTTTTAAAAGTCTTTCCTCTTTTTTTAAGGGAGGGGGGGTAAAAAGGTGTTTTACTTGATTTAAAGTTATTTAAAAAAACTAGTCCCATTAGAAGATATTAGTTATTCACGAGATATCATGAATTGTTAAGAAAAAGGTCGCTGTTTCAGTAGCTAAAACAGCGTCACAGTGGTCATAAAGTTCCATGTGCGTAATGAGTTCGTCGTAACGAATATATTTTTCCTTCATATAGCTTAAATAAAAAAAAAATAAAAAATTTACACTCTGAACGCTTACCGATTTTCAATTTCGGCACACTGTGTTGACCGCATATCCCATAAATCTTTCCCTCCCTAATTTAAGGTTGACATCGTAATTTTACAGTTCGAAACAAAGGCATATTTTATAATATCAATTGTCATTTCGTTCTGCTCCTTATCAATTTCTTATGGACGGTTTTTCTGTTTATATTTTTCTCAAGAATTCTTGTTCGACTCCACATCTGGTTCTTTTCAAACGTCAGATTTTAGGGAAAAGTCCACCACCTTAGTTGAGCTCCGATTGGTTAATTTCCATGCAAGTTTCTACCAATTAAAAGTTCAGGTTTCTAGGTCGCTCCACCCCGTTCGGCGACGGAGTGGAGCCCAAAATAACTCTAAAATCTCCCTCCCCCCTCCAAGGTTATTTAGCCACGAGCAAAGACTTTTACGAGGTTCTTGCCAATCCTGTGGGTCTCCGGCCAAGATCGCCCTTCGGGCGCCGTGATCTGTTCTTGCGATTCTTTGCCCTTCGAATAAGCCCATTCTGGCACAGCAGCCCTGTTTTTGCTAATCCGTCCTTTCTTACGCTATATACAGTGTGTCCGTAAAGTCATGGTGGGATTTTAAATAGCTATATTATTGCAACGAAACATGATAATGAGATGAAAAAAAGGCAAATTGAAGAACAACTCTTAAAAGAATAACTTTATTTAACGTAGTTCGATATGGGCTCCTCTGGTAGCCCTGCAGACATCTAGGCGGTGATTCAATTCCAGCCACACACGCCCAAGAACATCAGGAGTGACGGATGCGATAGCTTCCGTGATTCGCTCGTGCAAGTGATGAATATCCCTAATGGGTACACTGTACACGCTTTGCTTGACGTAACCCCACAAATAAAAGTCCAAAGGTGTCAGGTCCGGAGAGCGTGGAGGCCATGGCTTCCATCCTCCTCTTCCTATCCATCTCTGTGGAAATTTTTCATTAAGGAATTCTCGAACAACGTTGGCATAGTGCGGAGGAGCACCACCTTGCTGAAAGATGACATTATTGTCAATAAATTGGGGTACTGCAAAATGTTCCAACATAGCGAGGTAGTTGTGTGACGTCACAGTGGGTTCCGCGAAGAAAAATGGGCCAATCACTCGATCTCGTGCTAGAGCACACCACACATTAACTTTCGGGCTATTACGCTCATGTTCAACATAGGCATGTGGACAGCCTAGACTAACTACGAGATAAAGGTTAAGCTTAGCCTAGACTAACTACAAGATACAACTTTGAGAGTTGTTCTTAAATTTGGCATTGTTTCATCTCATTAAATAATATAGCTATTTAAAATCCCACCATGACTTTACGGACACACTGTACATAAGAAAGTTAACTATTTGAAAATTACAGACTGAACGCATCCTGCAACAATGATTGAGTGGGACCCATCAAGAATTTTCCGAGTCCTTAGTGATCATCCCAATAAATATCGTGCGGTAGATAAAGCCCGCGCGAAAAACAATATAAAACAACTTCAGGGAGGGGAGGTTGTAGAATGGGGCGGGATGTTGGGGGTTGGAGTATATCCATTAAGGAAATCACAATACTCAAGCAAATAATTTCATCAGTGGAGGTATTAATGTTTTACCTCCAACTAGGGAAAAGCATATAAATATGTGTGTGTGTATATAGAAATGGTTTTCCACAAAAAGTAAATTTTAAAGATGTATTTTGTTTTATAAATTAAGGTATTGGTTCTCTAATCTTTGATACTTTATAATTGACTTAATGTTTGCAGTAGATATAGGGAAGCCCCTTGACAGCCTAATGACTCTCTCCAGTGTTGCCAAATCTATAAATTTAAAAGGACGACGCCTAAATTCTGAATGTTCCCTTCAGCTAAGCTAAGATCAGTCACATAAAATAGTTAATTATAAGACCAATATTTATAATTATTTGTTAACAATCATTATCAGAGTAAAATTTCGCAACTAATAATCTCTTGTAAAACGTGACACCGAGTTCTTCCGGGCAACAACGTGATGGTTGATGGAAGTGTCCGAGAGCAGGGTTGCCAATTTAGCTAATATTTAGCTAGATCTAGCCAATTTTGCTGTAATCTAGCTAAAGCAAATGTTCACCTAGCTAATAGCTATACTTCTAGCTTATTTCGAAGTTAATCTAGCTAGTTCTAGCTAATTTAGTGCCAAATTTGAACTCTTAATTAAAATTAAATAAAATTCTAATTCGGAATTGTCTGTTCAAAATTCACCATGCGGACCGGAATTTTCCTTATCGACACACTATACTTATGTACACTTTGATGGAAAATACGTTTGGGATCGTGTAGAAAATATGTTTGGGATCGTATTTTTTACACTGAATAAAGATACCTATATGGGTAAGAATATAATTGACTGTTTTTGGTAAATTTTAATGAAGAAGAAGAAAATATGTCGCGTTCTCAATAAAAATGCGGTTAGTAACATATTTACTTTTAATTTCGTACTTATTAATTGTTTAATTTGTGCGCATTTATTCATTTCAGTATGCTTGAACACGTATTTATAGTTTAGCAAACCAGCATTGGGTATGGTTGACTCCGTCTTACTGTCTCTAAGTTAGTCTTTCGTCATCGTTCATAGAGGTTGTATCAGTGTTGGCCGTATATAATATTTCTTTTCATTTAACTTTTAATTCACGAATGTTTGAACCCTTAATCATGCCAAACAAAAAGTGTATACACAAAAGTTTCGCAGAGAATGGCTTACGAACGAATTATTTGTAAAATGGTTAGTGGCAGTGGAAGATGATCCCCTTATAGTTCATTGCAGATTTGTTAAATGCAATATCAAAGCAAAACATAACGATTTAGTTTTGGCTATACTTTTAGCTAATTGACCAAACAATCTAGCCAATTCTAGCTATAAATTATAGCTTTTCTAGCTATAAACCCAAAGTTTCATTTGGCAACCCTGTGACCGAGAGTTCAGAAGTCAGTTGTCGTCAGTTGCTTCAAAGGCGAGGGAGTGCCTGTTGTAAATCCTCTAAAACAAGTGTAGTGAACAAGTTCGAATTTCAGTGTAAGTCTGTCGTGTTAGTTCACTTTTGTGTGAAGTGCATTATCTGGTGAAATAAACTGTTTAGGTAACGTCCCGTTTGTATCATTTTCACGAAAGTTAAGAGATTCTTTCTCAACGCATCGAGAAAAATGGACGCTTAAGACGAGAGCATAAGTTGTGTCCGACGCCTATAGTCAGATCGAGCTCGGTTTGAAGAACCTGCAAGTAAGCGGTATACACTTCGGCTGCTAGGGCAGCGAAGCACCGTACTGAGTCACCTGAAAAAAACGGGATAAGGAAAAGAAGAAACTCTAAACTGTGTGTGGTTGTTTATATATTCCCATCCGCTGACACACACACACACACACACACACACACACATTTATAGATATATGGCCGCCCGGTAACTAGTTCAGTGTTACTGTGGCGCCGTGGCGGACTCCGTACTGTGTGGCGCTGGTTCACTCCCTGTCGCTGGCATCGGGTGGAATTGAGTTGGCCGCTTGCTCTGTTTCTGCTCTGGCTCAGGTGACCCTTTGAGCTTCTTGGATGTTGCCGTTTGACCACACACACACACACACACACACACAGTGGCGTTCAAAAGTCTGCGTCCACCTTATAATCACCCAATTTATTGTAAATTGTACAAATATATATGATAATTACCAGGGATGGGCTCAAGTACTGGCGGCAGTACTTGTGGACAAGTACAAGTACAAAAGGAAAATTCAAGTACAAGTACAGAGTTTTTGCATAATACTTAAGTCCCAGTCCAATTACATAATGATGTACTTAAGTACAATTACAAGTACATTTTTATAGGTAGTTTAATAAAAATCTTTAAATCAGATCTATATACTCGTAAATTTATTTCAAATTAAACAATTAAGGAATTAATAATGGTAATGATTAATTTATTGATTAATATTTATCCATAACTGAATACTGGTATCCAAGTTTGAATGAAAATAATAAAACACAACTGTTTGCTCAGTGCATTCCGTGCTATCTGTAATAATTCTGAAAATAAAGAAAATATTCTCATTGGTCAGCAGTTACACAATACAGTACCGGTACTCAGAATAAAAGGAAGGAAACAATTGAGCAGTTTGGTTTGCAAATTAGTGTAACTGACATGGGACATACTTTGATAATTAAGTGTAGGACTTATCATTACATTTTACGAACATTACCGTACACATTCAAAATTCTTGTCTGTAAGCCGACATCTGCCAATTTTAATAAATAACAACTTATAATAATAGAAATAATTTATCAACAATGAAAATACAATTGCAATAAAATAATTATTTTGTTGACATTAAATAAACATTTAATTTTGTTTACATGCAACATGTACTTGAAAAGTACTTGAAAGTACTTGATTTTTCAAGTACTTATGGGCTAAGTACAAGTACATTGACTATTTAAATCCCAAGTACCAGTACAAGTACACAAAATTTTGCACTTAAGTACAAGTACTTGTACTTGAACCCAAGCCTGATAATTACAACAAAATTTGATTTTTTACTGTTACATTATTTGCTTCTAAATGTAATTATTATAAATTAGTAAAGAAATTAACAATTTAATGACATAATCTTATTAATAATTCACAGGCCTGCAAAATTGAGGGTCCTAAAAACTTTTTTGAAATTGTATGCTGATTTTATAGGAATTTCGGGTGCTAAATCCAAAAACGGCCTCAGATTTGCTCCATCACGTATAGTTTTTTCACAATTTGCTATGACGTTTTTATGTTGTAATATGTTACTGAATAAAATAAGTAGTGAAGAATTACCACATGAAACCTATTTCCTGACCATTTCTGAATATATTTATTTTAAAAAACTATAAAACTTGGATACTTACATCTTTACTTAGTGGCATGGCTTAGTAGTCCCGTTTTCTTTTGCCAGTGAAGCTGCGCCTGTTGCATTTCCTTTTGTGCGCTGCTTCCGGATTTTCACGATGCAGCATCCAGCAATAATCCCCCATCATATTAACGTTCCACCGGCCTTGGTATCTCTTTTCCATCTCCTTAATGTCTTGATGGAAACGTTCTCCTGTTCCTCACTTACTGCACCTAGATTTTCTGGGAAAAAGTCCAAGTGTGCATTCAAGAAATGAATTTTGATACTCATTGAGCATCCCAAAGCTTTGAATTTCTCCAGCATGTTTTCAACAATGAGTGCATATTCAGGGTCCTTATTATTCCCAAGGAACTTAGTAACCACACTTTTGAAGGAATTCCAAGCCTCTTTTTCTACTTGTCATCGTAGACAAAAAGTTTTCATCTGACAGCAGTCTTCTAATGTCTGGGCCTACAAAAATACCTTCTCTTAATTTTGCTTCTGATAGGTTAGGGAACTTCTTGCAGAGGTACTTAAAGCATTCTCCACTTTTTTTCTGATGCCTTAACAAACTGTTTCATAAGGCCTAGTTTTATATGAAGAGGTGGTAGAAGTACTTTCTTTGGGTCAACAAGATTTTTACGCAAAATATTCTTGCTTCCAGGTTCTAGAGATCATCTTTGTGGCCAGTGTTTTTGCTCCCAGTGTTGACTCTTTGCTCTGCTATCCCATTCACAAAGGAAACATGGGAACTTAGTATATCCTCCCTGCTGCCCCAGAAGCATGCACAATACCTTAAGGTCTCCACAAATCATCCAGTGATGATCATAATATTTTATCTTTGTAAGAACTAATTCCAAATTCTCATAACTTTCTTGGAGATGTACCGAGTGACCAACAGGTACAGAGGCATACTTGTTCCCATTGTGCAAAAGAACAGCTTTTAGACTTCTTTTAGAAGAGTCGATGAAAAGTCTCCATTCATCCGCTTTGTACTCAATGCCAAATGCCTGTACCAAACCATCAATATCACTACAGTAAACTAAATTGCCCTCATGTGAAAAGTAGTGAATAAACTCCTTTACTCTTCTTCTATACAAATATATCGATGTTCCAGCTGATAATAAATTTCTTTCTTTTAATCTGGAGCCTAAGAGTTCAGCAGATTCCTTGGATAATCCCAAATATCTCACTAAATCGTTTAGTTCAGATTGAGTGAACAACTGGGGGTCTTGACTTCCTATATCACACTGAAATTCTTCATGATCAGTATCTGAACCAGAATTACTAGGCAAATCTTCCAATGTTTCTGGTGGAAGCGGAACTGGAACTTCTGGCCCATGAGGAACAGGTCGAAAAGCTGATGGAAGATTTGGATAGAATATGGCTTTCTTATTTTTTGAGTTATAGCCTTTAACATCACAAGAGCAAAAATAGCAGTCATCACAGTGATTTTTTGGCTCCCTCCATACCATTGGCACACCAAATCTGAATGCTTTCTTTTTGCCTTTACACCATTTCCTTAGATCCTCTACGCAAATAAAACAAACTGTGTGGTGCCCATGGTTTGTCTTGGTCTCCTAGTTTCATTCCAAAGTAGGCATGGTACACTTGCCTAATAAAATTTGTTACGTTTCTTTGATATTTCTTGATCACAAATTTCTCGCATATGTAGCAGAAGCTGTCGGGACTGTTGACACATCCACGGCTAGCCATGATTCACAACTTAATACAGTACCCAGAACACAATAAGAGTCTTGAATTTAATTTAATAAAGGCTAAATAAGGCTTTCTTAGCACTATCAAAACACGCTAGTTCGCTGATATAAAACAAAAAACAACTCAAAATCACTGAAAAAATTCGCTTCGGTTGAATCATTGTGCGCACGTCATGAAATCTGAGTAACAACTGACTCATACGGCTTGGCAAACCAGTATTTATAGTCTCAGAAGTTTCTAGTAATTTCCGGAAATCTGGCATTTTCTCGAAGTCGCTTCACAAAAAAATCGAATTTGTGAAATAACTTTGTGTCGTATGACATTTTTATTGTGTTTTTCGAATTCAGCACACAAAAATACATTGTAAACAGCTAAAATTATGAAAAACGTTTTTCCATCGCAGGCCTGTGATATAATCGATATGACCTCCTTTTACTTTAATGACAGCTTCCACACTGAGAGGCATAGATTCGACAAGTTTCTGGATAACATTTTGTGCTATGCCGTTCCAGCATTCTTCTACATACTCCCAGAGAAAATCAAGAGAAGTTATATTCTTTTCAGCTTTCAGACTTCTCAAATGGTCCCAAAAATGCTCTATTGAATTGAGATCAGGAATTTGTGGGAGAAACTTCATAATTTGTAGAACACCTTCATCTTTTTTCTTGTTGAGACAGTTCACGCAAAGGTTAGAAGTGTGCTTTGGGTCATTATTCTGCTGGAAAATGAATCCTTGGCCACAAAGCCTCTCTTGTGAGAGTGTAAGTGATTCTGTGAAGATCTCCAACTCCAGAAAAACTGAAACAACCCCAAACTTGAATGTTGCCTCCACCATGTTTTACTGAATGTTTTATGCAGGGATCTATGAGTTTTTCGTTGGTTCTACGTCTAACATAAACTCTTCGATGAAACCCAAACAGTTTCACTTTTGATTCATGAGTAAAAGAACTTTTTTCCAGTCGTCTACAGTAAAATTTCGATATTCTCTTGCCCACGCCAATCTTTTAGCCTTATTTTGTTTCCTCAGTAGTGGTTTGGACACAGCAACTCTGCCATGGAGACCAGCTTTTATGAGTCTTCTTTTTATAGTACTTGTACTTATTGGAGAGTCGCGTTGTTCATTCAACTGTGCCTGAATCTGTGTAGCTGTCGCTTTTCTGTCACGCAGTGATGTAACCTTGATGTAATGATCCTCAGAATCAGTAGTCACTTTAGGTCTGCCAGATCTTGTCTTTGAAGAGCACGATCCAGATTCTTTATATCTGCTTATAGCTCTTTGGACAGCCGATTTTGAAACGTTAATCTTTGTCGAGATCTGCCGTTGGGACATTTCCTCTCTTGAAAGGGCAATTATTTGTCCTCTCTGGATAAACTTAGTTTCTTAGACATTTCAATTACGGTGGGTTAAAGTCGTTATTATACTGCAAAGGAAAAAAACGTAACCAAAAAGGATCATTTCATTAATGTGTCCTTTTTTGAAATAAAACCTACATTACTTACACATGTAGTAGAATATATGAAATACCATTTCTTGTAAAAGAAAATACCTTAGTATAGCGGAGGTACTTTCTCAAGGTTGTATTATTTTTTAGAAATTGTCTAAAACTGAGGTGGACGCAGGGTTTTCAACGCCACTGTATACCTCGTTAACCTCGTTCAGGTTCCGTGTGTTCGTCTCTCTTCACACGAAGGTCAAGCTGGTGGCCCAGCCTCTACGCCTGGCTTGGTGGAGGAGCGAGTTGCTCTCTTGCGCTTTCCACCGCACATAGCCAGGTACACCCGGCTCATCTGGTTCCGTCCTGAGCCAGGCATCTATCTTCTCTTGAAGACCAACTTTGACCCCTGTAACGTTTCTGAGGTCCTTTTGAAGCTGGTTAAAAAGTCTTGTCCTCCTGACAACCAAGCTATTTTCCTTCAGTGATGAGGTGGTCTCTTGTCAGGCCTTTAATTTGGGAACACTACACATTCTGCCATTCCTATTTTCCAGTGTTGTTTGAGTGGTAATTGGGTTTAGCTTGAGGTTTGGTACCAGTTTAGTTTTTCAATCATTTTCCATATGTAGATAATGGTGTACCCCTCTCTTCTTCTTTCCAGAGAGTACAGATTTAGTTTATGTAGTCTTTCCCAGTAGTTGAGTTCTTTGCAGCCATCAATCTTTGCTGTGAAATGTGTCTGCGTTTTTTCTAGTTTATTAATTTCTTCCTTTTTATATGGGGACGTCAAAACTGAGCAGTATTCAAGTTTTGGTATGATAGTGTTCTCAGCAGGGGAATCATAACTGTCTTGTCCCTCCTTTTGAACGTCCTTAGTACCTCTCCCGCGACTCTCTTTGCTTTGTTTATTGCTATCTAATTTTGTGTGTCGAATTTCGCATCATCGGTCATTATTACCTCCCAAGTCGATCGCTTTCGTGCTTCTCTGAATTTCCTGTCTATCTGGAGCATGATTTGCAGTCTATTTAAGTTCCTCATTTCTACCATATCTCAAGAGCGGAAATTTCTCGGTGTTAAGTCATATTGTTGTCTTCTGACCATTTGTATATTTTGTTTGTCCCCCTCTGCAAGGCCTCCACTTCATTTGCATTGCTGATTTTTCTGCTGATCTCTGTATCGTCCGCAAATGATGTTACTATACTGTTGCTGTTAACTCCACTGTCTATGTCTGATTCTGATGATGATACACCTTGAATTTTGACGACCTGTAGATATTCTCTGAGGAAGTTGTAGATCCATTTTCCCACTTTGCCTGTTATTCCCATATGTTTAATTTTATGTGCTATTATACCATGATCGCATTTGTCGAAAACTTTAGCAAAATCTGTGTATATGACATCATGGTTTTCATTGCCTTCAAGTGCATCTAGGATATTGTTATAGTGCTCTATAATTTGTGATAGGCATGATCTTCCTGATCGGAATCCATGCTAATTTTTGTTGAATCTTTCCAGTCTCCAAGAAGTCATAGATTTTCTCTCTGACTCTTCTTTCAAATATTTTGGTGAGGTGGGACGTCAATGACACTGGTCTATAAGTTCTTTGCTTGAGATCTATCCCCTCCTTTATATATAGGGACAATGTTTGCTCTTTTCAATATGTTCGGTATTTCCTCAGTGTCTAGGGATCTTCTCCATATCCAATATAAGGATGTAGCTATTTCATTTTTACAGTTTTTAATCAGTAGTGCGTTCCATTTGTCCGGACCTGCAGCTGAAGGTGATTTCATTTGTCCTATAGCTCTCGCTACATCATCTGGGGTAAAATCAAAGTCTGTTATACATTCTCCTTGCAATTTCTCTTCAAAGAATGCATCTGTGTCAGGTATCGCTTTCTCACTTTTTGAGGTACTGAAGACCGACTCATACTGGGTTCTCAATGTTTCAGATATTTCTTTTGGATCACCTGTTAGTTCATTATTTCCTTTCCTTAAGGGCCCGATGGTAGCGCGCGTATTTCTTTTTCTTTTCGCATAGCTGTAGAAGTATCTTGGATTTTCCTTTATTGCTTCTACCGCCTTTTCCTCTTCCCTGTCTGTATGGCCCTTAATCAGGGTTTGTATTTCCCTATCGATACTCTCCAGTTTTTCTTGTATTGCTTTCCTGGCATTGTTGTCTCCGCAATTTGCTAACTTCGTCGCTACTCTCTTTCTTTTGCGGAATATTCTTCTCTTTTGCCTCTCTAGCCGGTTCCTCTTTCCTTTTGGCTGTGCTTTCGGAGCATATTTTTCCTAAACTTTTAGCATCTTTTCTTCCAAGGTTGTTAGCATTTCCTCAGTTGTTTTATTCTCTAAAACTGTTCTCCACTATTTGGGCCGTGTGTGATCTGATTTCTTCCCAATTTATGGTCTTGGAGTTCCAGTTAAAAGCTCCAAATTTGCTTCTTCTTTCCGTATGTGTATTTTTTTAATGTTATTGCCATATTTGTTGATAACTCGATTATGTTGTGGTCTGAGATAATAGTTGGGGTTATTTTCATATCAACAATCAATTTCATGTTATTTGTGAATACCAGATGTAGGCCGTTATTTTTCTTGGTATTTTCTAGTGATGGGACGATACCAAAATTTTTAACGATTCCGATTCCGATTCCGATACCACTAAAAAGTCTCGATTCCGATACGATTCTCGATTCCGATTCCGATTCTCAATATTTTAAAATATAATTCTATACTTGTTTTTCTGGAAATTGTCATATTTTACTCTGGTAAGATTAACTATTTACATTATGAGTATGGTAATATAAATTATAAATTATAATAGATTGGTTTAAAAATAAAAATCAACTGTAAGTTGTAACAATTCATTTTAACTTCTTGATTACACATCATGGATATACATGTTTTAATGTATAGCTACAATACAATAAAAATAAAATTTGTTATCCTCTTTCATTTAAATTTTAAAATTTACATTGCAAAACTGGTTCAATTAAAAGTTAAAGAATCATTTTAAAATCATGGTACAATTCTCTCGATTCCGATTCCGATTCCTGAAAAATGCTCGATTCTTCCGATTCTCGATTCCGATTAATCGTCCCATCACTAGTATTTTCTCTTATCTCCTGTGTCAGCATAAACTCGTTTGTGAGAACCATCAGCATTTTTGCTTGCTCCTGGTCCTCTCTTGTGCCCCCCTTATCTTGTATAATTATATTTCTATTGTATTTTATAAAGGGAAAATTAAAATCGCCGCAGAGTATTATATTAGGGGAGGGAGAGTTTATGGACTTTATTAGGGTTCTGATATCATCAATGGCATCCGAAAATTTTTCAGCTGGAGAGTTTCGAGGTACGTAACAGTACCATGTTTAGTTTCTCTATTTTCACTGCAAGGGTTTCCACGAAGCTGTTGGGTTTACCTTTTACTGTCTTTGTCATATGCCTCTCATGTACGTAAGTAGCACAGCCACCTTTACGTCTCGCTGTTCTATCTGCTCTCAGTAAGTTGAGTCCATCGATATGCATTCTTTCTTATCGATACAGTGTTCGCAGTTATCGCAATTTCCTTGGCAATCTTTAAGATGAGTTTCTGTGAGGCATGCGATGTCCGCCCTTGTTTCGTCCATAAAACCTTTCAGGTATGAACTTTGTTTAGTGAGTTCGGTTTTATTCCGTGAATATTTGCCAGGACAATGTTTTTTGTTCTTTGTTTTGCATTGCCCTTGTGCATTTTAAGTTCGTTGTCCTTCGGTTTCGCGTGTTTTTGTGCCTTGTCGTCCTCCGAGATGGATCCGTTCCGCCTACCTGTTTCAGTAGCTTCTTGCCACAGAACGGTCCGGTTCGAGGGTTTCCAGCTGTGTCAGTTATATATATATATATTATACACTATATGATCAAAAGTATTCGGACACCGCATGGTTTTGGGAAAAATGGTTTTATTATGGCATTTAGTAACCAGTAGGTCCACCCTTTGCTTTTATTATAGCGTCAACACGTCGAGGCATACTTTCCACCAGTTTTCGGTAAGTTTGTGCAGGAATGGCTCGCCATTCCTCTAGCCGCTAGAGCTGAATGCAAGTGAAGCCGGGCGTGGTGTGCGGTTTCGTATCCGTCGCTCCAGTTCGTCCCACATGTGCTCGATTGGGTTGAGATCGGGGCTCTGAGCAGCAGGCAGTCTAACAAATCCACCTTATTTTCACGAAACCAGTCCTGCACACGCCTTGCAGTATGGCAGGGAGCTCGATCCTGTTGAAAACAAACAATGGCCATCTCCGTAGTATTGCCACAGTGTAGGGAGGGCCGAATTGTCCAGAACGTCGAGATAAACGTCAGCGTTCATGGTAGTGGGTATAACAACCAACGGGCCGAGCCCTAGCCAGGAAAAACAACCCCATACCATGATGGACCCTCCACCGAACTTCACCGTTGGACGTACACAGTCAGGAAGAAGCCGTTCTCCAGGCTGTCGCCACACCCAAACACGCCCATCAGACTGGAAGAGTGAATACCGCGACTCCGCTCCAAAGAACAGTTTTCCAGTCCTCCACGGTCCAGGAACGACGGGAGACACACCAGGCCAAACGACGCGTGGCATTAACTTTTGTAATCAGTGGCTTGTGTACAGCTGCTCTACCATAATAACCGAGTCTATGCATCTCTCTGCGGATAGTTACAGTACTAACGGAGGTACCGGATGCTCTTCTTACCTCCTCAGCGATGGAAGCGGCAGAGGACGTGCGGGACTTCTTGACATGTCGTTGATTTCTTCTATCACGTTCCGTCAGTTTGCGTGGTCGTCCGGAACGTTTTTTCGCGTTAGTTGCACCGTCGTGCTTCCATCTCATGATAACATCCGCTACAGTCGACTTTGGTATATCCTGTTTGGCTGCAATGTTTCGTATAGAAACGTTACTTAAATAACATCCGATGACGAGTCCACGTTGGAACTCGGAGAGTTCACGTCCGCGCGGCATGGCTTCACAACAGTTACTGATAACTTAACAGGACACCTCAGCATTATAGTTTCGCCACGCTTTTTCCCAGCATACCTTTCGGCGAAGGTGATATTTGCAGAAATGCGGATTTTCCGGGGTGTCCGAATACTTTTGATCATATAGTGTATATATGATGAATTTCATACTTAAATACGTTAAATGAATGAATGGTGAAAACTCGCAAGGAATTGTGGGTTTGCATTATGAAAAAGTTTATTGGCAGACCATACATAGTCCACATGACAGATTTTAATAATATGAACTGACAATAGAGTACAATGTCAATTCACATACTAAGGATAGAAATATATACAATTAATGAAAATAATATAGTAATGTCGAAGTTAAGTGAAGCTATAGGCAGACGTTTTCATAACATGCATTCCATAGCTCAGAAGACATACGGCAGGAATGATGAATAACTTGAATAATAGGGTTGGTTGATTGTTTAATTCTTTGTATTAGACTGTATTGAGCACGTCTTGTTACCTTCCGGAAGCTTGGGACATTCCGGGTAGCAAACATTGGCGTAGCTGAGTATCTCGGGGGTGGGGGGGGCGTAATTTATGTAGGAGTCTAAAAGATCTGTTGTACAGCAAAGTTAGGGTTCTGCCAGAGCCTTTTTTATAATTCACCCAGAGTTGCTGTCCGTACATGTTACTGCAGAAAGTATGGAAAAGAGTGTGTTTAGCTTCACTTGTACAGAACCGGAAGTTCCTTGTAGTCATATTCGCTTTCATATTCGCTTTAGCACAAAGGCTTCAATATTGTTTTCTTATATCAGAGTCATTACTCAAGGAGCCCATGTTGTACAGTGCCCGCGAAAAGTATACGATCACCCTTGAAATTTGTATTTTTTACATAAAAAACAATGTTTAAATGTATACTAACCTTATATTAGTATTTTGTCATCTGTCCTTTGGTTTGGATGACTTGTTCTAGACGTTTTGGCATGGATTTAATCAAGTTTTGACAAACTTCCACTGATATTTCCTTGCACCATACCTTTTTGATGGCCTCTTGTAATTTTTCGACTGAGCCAGTGTCGTGGCATTCAACCTTATTTTTTATTATTAGCCACAGATTTTCTATCGGATTGAGATCTGGACTATTACCAGGCCAATCCAAAATATCAAATTTATTGTCAGTAATCCATTTTGTCACTATTTTGGCCCTGTGACATGGTGCACCATCATGCATGTATGTTTTTGTCCTTTGGATTGCCATTGCCATTAGAAGTTTATCCTGTAGCATTGCTAAATACCGTGCACCATTCATAGTTGTGTTCTTCGGAAGAAAATATAAGTTTCCACGCCCATAGTAACCGAAACAACCCCAAACCATCACACTTGGAGGGTGTTTCATTGTCTTTAGGGTGTATTTAGGGTCCATCCTATTTGAGCCAATAGGCCGGCGAACCTTTTTTGGACAACTTCTGAATGTCAAAAATGTCGACTCATCGCTAAATAAACCTTCTTCCAGTCATCAACAGTCCAATGAATGTATTTTTTACAAAATGCGACACGTTTTTTACGCATTTTTTCATTAATGAACGGTTTTCTTAGCAGCATGGCGAGATGGTAATCCGAGTTCTTTTTGGAGCCGCTCCTGGATAGTTCGTTCAGAAACACCAGATAACAAATTATTCATATTAAATTTTATTTCTTTCGCAGTTATTGTTGGGTTTTTCAATACTAAACGTTTCATAAGTTTGTCTGTTCGCGAATTTGTTTTTCTCGGTCTGCCAGATCGTTTTTTAGGGACTGGCGTGGTTAGGCCACCATTGTTCTTAGCCCGTGAAACCCATAAATTAACGGTACTTTGGGATATGTTTAATTCCTTAGCTATCTGTCTCTGTGATTTCCCACATGCATGCAAAGCAACAATAGCACCTCGACAATCACTCTTAAGTTGTTTTTTAGCACACATTATATATAAATTTTATTTACACCACTTTCTGTAAAAAAAAAAAAAATATCAAGAAATTTACACAAACAGTGAAATCTGACAAATTTGAGACACAGCCACCCGCAACGAAGGCTACCAGAACACTAATTTGAGAATGCGTTGGATAGCTCTCATATCAGCGAGCAACCTCAAAGTTACCAGATGTCGCTAGAACAAATAGAAAGTGAATTACGTGTCTCTGAATATTAAGGGAAAATATTGTATTTTCTTGAGTGATCGGATACTTTTCGCGGGCACTGTATAGTTTAACCCAAATATTTAAATTCTTGTACTACTTCAATTACTTCACCTCTCATTTTAAACCTAATATCAGCTGACTGATTAGAGCTTTTGGATGAAATTGCATAACCTTGGTGTTTGTAACATTAAAAAGAATATCTTGTTTCTGCGAATATGACTCTTAGCAACCGATCCAGACATTTAACAAAGGGACTTATTAACACCATATCATCGGCATAAACTAAGTTATTTATCCTTGTGTAATCTATACAACATCCAACTGTTGCCTCATTAAGTGAAGCAATTAATCCGTCAATATGCACATTAAACACAGAAGAGAGAGCAAGGCGCCTTGCCTCCGCAAGTGGAACCAAAACATTCGAAGAATACATTGCCCCACCTAACGGTAAAAGATTGGTGTGGAATACCAAAATTTCAATAAATTTACCCGCATATGTGATGTTCCTCGCCTCACAGGCGACTCCGTACATGTGGCAACGCCGCAGCGATAGTGAAGGTACCCCAACTGGGGGAAGGTGGGGCGGAGGGGGGACAACCGAGCCCAATAACATGTAACATTGACACAGGTAAGGCGCCGTTCAAAAATTACGTAACTATTTTTGCTAAAACCTGACCCCCGCCCGTGTAACGTTCCGTAACGTGTGGGGTGTGGGAAGTGTTACATAACATCTTAGAAAGTGCTTGGTCTAGCGTTACAGAACGTTCCTGGGGAATCTGGGGGTGTCAAATTTTAGCAAAAATAGCGTTACGTAATTTTTGAACGGCCCCTAATTGTAATGTCTGTGTTCATAAAGATAAACGATTAATATGATCGTGAACAGCGTTGAACTCCATGTTTACTAGTCTTATACAGTAATAAGGTTCCATTATGATTACTGCAAGTCTATATGAACAGATACCACAATACAACTTTTTATATACTAGTGAATTTGAACCAAAACTTTACATTACACAACCAGCCAGCCAGCCAGCCAGCCAGCCAGACTCTGTACTTCATTCGTCAGCCAGACTCTGTACTGAACGGACGCATTTCCTGAGCTCTCTGATTTTGCATCTACTTTTTATATTGCTGAGAATTTTACTTTTGGATACTTTTGAATTTATATACTTGCGTTTAAATTTACGTTGTTATAGTTAAGTAATTGAATATTAGTGGTTTTTAGCGATTTAGAAGTTTTCATAGCGTGCCGGCTTAATTTAATTATACCTGTGACGGTTTAAACTAATTTTTAACTGCGCGATGCCGTCGCAGAAAGCGTCGTGTGTTAGGTGTAGGGTTAACCGGTGGTATTCGGAATTTAAGGATTATAACGGCGGTCCAATGGCGATTACCGATAGATCAGTTTGTTTCTTTTGCGAGTTCATGGAGGAATTAGTTGACATAAAACGCAGTGTACGTGAGGTAGCGGAAAGACTTGCAACGCTTGATGAGGGCAGGGTAGGGCTACGGTTGACGGAAGCCGAACCAATACTAACGTTGAAGACGTTAGTAATTTGAAGGGTGAGTGCGTAACCTAGTTTCTAGTTTAGGTAGCTTGTCGGGAAGGTTAGATAGAGTTGAGGAAGGGTTAAGGTTAGTCCGAGAGTAGTAGATAGCGAGGGATTTAGAGAGGTTAAGGGTGGAGCTAGGCCGCGTACGTTAGGTGATAGGAATCCCCCCCTATCGAGGTTTCGAACCCTTTCGCCCATTTGGAAAGGGACGTGAATGAGGGAAACTATTTTAATTGCGGACTCTTTAGTGCGCCACATGGACAAAGAGTTCGTTAAACGGCATCCAACCAAGAGGAGGAGGGTCTGTCTCCCAGGGGCCAGGGTTGACAGAGTTAGAGACGAAGTGGATAGGATTGACGTTGCCTCCCGTCACTCAATGTTGGTGACGATGGTAGGAGGCAACGACTCGTATAGGCCCGATACGAGAGTGCCTGACCTTTTGGAGAGATATAGGGGTTAATTAGGTCCCTGAAGGCGAGGTCAGATAGGTCTTTAGTTCTAGGTATTACCCCTAGCACGGGTTGGGTCTTAGAATTACGTCAAAAACAATATTTTTGAATAACAAATTAGAAGAGATTTGTGCTGAGGAAAATGTACCCTTCGTAAAGCTGTGGTCCGAATTCAGTGATCCTAGCCTTTTTATAAAAGATGGGGTGCATTTTAATGAAATAGGTAATGCTAGGCTAGGTAGGTTAATAGACGAAAACGTGCGAAAGCTGTATAGGTCGAAGCCTTCTTTAAACGTTGTGGGTCCGGGAAACGCGGGCCCGACGTGATAAATAGTTTAAAACGCGGCCCGTGGTAAAAAATAACTTAAACGTCTTTTATTGTAACGCGCGTAGTATTAGAAATAAATTAAATGAATTTAAGGCGATAATTTATTCCGGCAACTATGATATAGTTGCTATCACTGAAACTTGGTTGAATACCGTGACTCGGGACTTGTTGGGGGAACTTGATATACCGGGTTTTAAACTCTCTACTAATGATAGGTTACATAGGTTTGGCGGAGGCGTTTTGCTGTACATTCGTAATTCCCTTAGGGCTATCGAGGTTAAGTTAGATTTTCCGGCAGCATTTTGTTGTTTTATAGACCTCCCGTTCAACCCCTCGATACAGATACTAGATTTTACTCACTTCTTGGTAATTTTATTGACAATCGGAATAGTATAATTGTCGGAGACTTTAACTGCCCTAATGTTAATTACGAGAATTTTACTGGTAATGAGGAGGGTTTGAGATTGGTTGAGTTTATGGACGATAACTTTTTACGACAGATAGTTACCGAACCAACGCCGGTGACAATATTTTAGATTTGGTGATGACGAACGGCGAGAATATAGTCGAAGGTTTAGAAGTAGGCGAGAGTTTAGGATGTAGATCATCAAATTCTTAGGTTTAAGTTATTGATAGAAAACACTCAGGATAGTAACGTAATAGAAGTCCCTGATTTTCGTAGGGCTAATTTTGATAGTTTTGCTGATAGGATGAGAGTAGTGGACTGGGATAACTTATTTATGGGTAATGACACAAATTTGCGTTGGGTGGCGTTTAAAGAAAGTTTTAGGAATATTGAAAGGGAGTTTATTCCTCGTAGGCCAAGCGCGCTAGAAATCGTGGTAGGCCGAAGTGGTGGAATAGGGAAAGAGGCGAGTTCATAAACGAGCGTAATAGAGCGTATAGACTTAATAAGCGCAATGGCACGGCAGCTAACTTTAATAGATATATCGAGCTTAGGCGTCAGGTTAAAAGATCAGTTAGGAATGCCAAGCGTAATTTAGAGATACTTATAGCTGCGGATAGTAAACATAATCCAAAAAGTTTTTTGAATACGTAATAATCGTAAGCCGGTAAAAGATAACATAGGCCCTCTAGTGGATGTTAATGGCGCTTTGGCTTCTGACGCTCAGGCGATGGCGGGTATTTTTAATAACTTTTTTGCGACAGTTTTTACCGTAGAAGACGTAAATAATGTCCCCGACGTGGACGATATCGTTCCATTTAGTAGCGAGACTATTTTGGATGAATAACTGTTTACGAGGCTGAGATTGCGCATTATATCGATAGGCTAAAAGTTAGCAAGGCTCCAGGCCCTGACGCTTTTTATCCCAACATTTGAAAGATTTGAAACGTTATCGTAGGCCCCTTAACGAAGATTTTTAATCAGTCACTCGAAACGGGGATTATTCCTGAAGACTTCAAATTAGCTAACGTCACGCCTATTTTTAAAAAAGGCGACCGCGCAGTAGCTAGCAATTATAGGCCCATTAGCTTAACGTCAATTGTCGGTAAACTTTTGGAATCCGTAGTTAGGGATCGTATTATCGATCACTTAGAAAGTAGAGATTTGATTAATAGTAGTCAGCATGGGTTTCGACGCCATAGGTCTTGTTTAACTAATTTGTTAGAATTTTATAACGAAATAGTGCGCGAATACGATAGGCATAGAGCAGCTGACGTTATTTATTTAGATTTTAAAAAGGCGTTCGATACAGTTCCGCATAGGAGACTAATTGCGAAGGTCAAAGCGCACGGTATACGCGGTCAGGTAGCTAACTGGTTAGAAGAATGGCTTCGTGCTAGGAGACAGGGTCGTAGTTAATGGTAGTGAATCAGGGTGGTTAGATGTAGGTAGCGGTGTCCCACAGGGTTCAGTGTTAGGCCCATTGCTATTCGTAATTTACATTAACGACATAGATGTAGGATTGACTAGTAACGTGTCAAAATTCGCGGACGATACTAAAATAGGCGGTAAGGTTGTTAACGAGGACGATAGAAATAGGATCCAAGACGATGTAAATAGGATTATGGAGTGGACAGATAAGTGGCAGATGCAATTTAACGTAGACAAATGTAAAGTTTTGCATATAGGTTCTCGCAACAATAATTACACGTACGATGGATGATAGAGTTAGCGAGCGTTGACGAGGAAGTAGATTTAGGCGTACGCGTATCTAAGGATTTAAAGGTTAGGAACCAGTGCCTGGAGTCTTGCGCAAAAGCTAATAGGATGTTAGGCTTCATAGCGCGTAATTTCGAATTTAAATCGAAGGATATTATATTGCCCCTTTACAAGTCCCTAGTCAGGCCTCATTTAGAATATGCCGTTCAGTTTTGGTGCCCGTACTTGCGTGAGGATATTGATAGGTTAGAAAGGGTTCAGCGTCGTGCCACGAAACTTATTCCGTCATTGCGCAATAAGCCTTATGAAGATAGGATTAAAGAGTTAGACCTGTATTCACTCGAAACGAAGATTAAGGGGGGAGCTTATTGAAGTTTTCAAAATCGTTAATAACATCGATAACGTAAATTTTGACATTGTTCACTTTCGATAATAGTAATACTCGCAATAACGGATTTAAGTTGCGTGGCAGACGTTTCATTACTAATATCGCTAAAAACTTCTTTACGTTTAAAGTAATTGATAAATGGAATAATCTTCCCGCGTCAGTCGTTCATTCTACCAGCGTTAATATGTTTAAGAACCGTCTTGACAGACATTTTAAAAGTATTAACGTTGTTTAATATAAAAAAACAAAGTTAGCAACAGGAGCTCTGGTGGTGGTGCTCGAGGATGAGTCTGTTGACGATGAATGCCAGCTTGTGACATGCCAGCGTGTGATGCCAGCAATAAAATTATAAAAAAAATAAAAAAATTAGACTAACACGAACGTAGATGTAGCTCGTAGCGTAAACTAACCCCTTTGTTTAACTTTACCTACTTTTTTTTACTTTGCATGTCTGTAACACTTCTTGCATGTTTGTAGTTTGCATGGTATGACTGTGAGTTAAGACTGTTTGCATGGTTTGTAAGCGTTCTTATTTTACTTCTTTTCATCTTTCACTCTCCTATTCTCTCCAACTATTTTTCTGACTTGTCGGCAGTGGCCGGCGGATGATGATGATGGTGAGTTTTTTTCCTCTTTTTCTGAATGAATGTTAACCCACGAGTGATAGGTGTTGCTACTTACTTAACCCCTTATTCTCTTCTTTTCTCTTAACCCCTACTCTTTCCTTTCTCTCGGGCTAACCTTAGAGTGGATCTTAGGGTCTTTGTTAGCCTTAGCTTCTGTAGATCTGTAGCTCCTCCACACTCCCTCATTCCCCTTCCTCACCCACCAGTCTTGCGTATATTAAATCATTATGTAACAGTACAAATAAAGCTGTCTGTAGAGTCTGTGTGCAGCCTTAAACCTTTACTAACTTACGAATCTACACGATTATATATATATATATATATATATATATATATATATATATATATATATATATATACTGTACACTACATATATATATTGACATTGAGCGAGAAAAAGATTGAGACAGTGTGAGAGTTAGTGGGAAATGGCTTATCGATTGTCACATAAAGAACTTGTTAACAGTTTCGATCTGAATAACAGTAACTGATTATCAAAATCACAGAAGAATAATCCACGGTTATACTAGCATAAACATATTTATATATACTTATAAATTCATACAATATTATACTAATGTTTGTGAAATGACGTTGATAGGCCAAACCGTGGTGTTGACATGGTTACTTGCTGTCGCCGTCCAGGAGAGAGACTACATATGGGCGTGTCAGTGGAAACCGTAAGGTGACGGTTGCATGAAGCAGGATAACACCACCGGTTTGTGGCTGATGCCTATTATATTAATAGTGTTTTCCAGATTGTATTTGCTTTATCAATGTGGAGAGAGAATGATTTAATCACGATGGACAGATAAACCCATTAATGTTTTCCAAATTTCCTGTTGCATTATCACTGTGGAGGTGATATTAGATCTTAAGAAGGAATAAATAAATATACATACAATAAAACACAAATTCTTTATTACAACAAATATGCAATGGTTGAGAATGTTTTACTAAATAGTTTATCATACAAAATGATCACAATTTGCCATACATTAACATAAATGGCACAGCACTACTCGGTTCATAGTTTGTATTTGGTCCATCACCCATTATTGTCTATTATATCTTGTAATCTGTGTGGCATAAATGCAACATGGTTATGTATGATGTGTGGGTTCCTTCGGAACATCTCCCACTCAGCCATAGTGTGATCCAGCAGCTGGTGGCTGGTCCGCTCCTGCCCAGGTTCCCACGAGTTCACCACATTCCCCCACATGTTCTCAATGGGGTTGAGGTCACACCCCTTACAAGGCCAGTCCAGTAGTTCTAGATTTCGCTGCTCCTCGAACAACCTTCTAACAATCGTGGCGGTGTGGATGGGAGAGTTGTCCTGCAAATGGATTTTAAATATTAAAAGTAGAATTAGATCTCATCCATACGCTTCATCAGTAAACCACTATTCGAGATAGGTTTTAACCCATATGTATTAGGGCAGTGATTTCCAACCTTTTTATGATGGCGACACACTTTTGATATATCAAAAACCGTGACCGGACAGCTCATACCAGGACAACACATACCCGGAAAACTTATACCGGACAACTGAGACCCGGACAACTCATACCTAGGACAACTCATACCTAGGACAACTCATACCTAGGACAACTCATACTCTCTTCATCAATTACCACCCCAATGTTGATCTTTTCATCTATATCCACTCCGAAAGTTTAAACTCTGCAAATTAACCAAAATAAGATAAGAAAACAATAACAACAAATTTATTATTTATTGCAAACATATAATAAATAGAGAACCATTATTTACATAGAATAAAATTTGAATGCCCAGTTAGGTCAACTGTACGCCCTTGACGATTGGTTAGGTTTAGTCGTGATATTTTCGTTAGTTTTAACGAAAATATCACGACTAAACCTAACCAATCGTCAAGGGCGTACAGTTGACCTAACTGGGCATTCAATGAACCCAACCGGGTATTCAGTTGACCTAACCGGGCATTCAATGAACCTAACTGGGCATATATATATATATAACTTGCATGAATTTTAAATGTTTAAATTTAATTTTTAATTTTACAAAATAAATGTTTTCATTAATTTTAAAATTAAATGTTTTCATTTCAAAATGTTTTCATTAATAACTTGCATGATTTCTAAATGTTTAAATTTAAGTTTTAATTTTACAAAATAAATGTTTTCATTAATTTTTCATTTTTTTTCTGGTCCTAGGTATAAGTTGTCCTAGGTATGAGTTGTCCTAGGTATGAGTTGTCCTAGGTATGAGTTGTCCTAGGTATGAGTTGTCCTAGGTATGAGTTGTCCTAGGTATGAGTTGTCCTAGGTATGAGTTGTCCTAGGTATGAGTTGTCCTAGGTATGAGTTGTCCTAGGTATGAGTTGTCCTAGGTATGAGTTGTCCTAGGTATGAGTTGTCCTAGGTATGAGTTGTCCTAGGTATGAGTTGTCCTAGGTATGAGTTGTCCTAGGTATGAGTTGTCCTAGGTATGAGTTGTCCTAGGTATGAGTTGTCCTAGGTATGAGTTGTCCTAGGTATGAGTTGTCCTAGGTATGAGTTGTCCTAGGTATGAGTTGTCCTAGGTATGAGTTGTCCTAGGTATGAGTTGTCCTAGGTATGAGTTGTCCTAGGTATGAGTTGTCCTAGGTATGAGTTGTCCTAGGTATGAGTTGTCCTAGGTATGAGTTGTCCTAGGTATGAGTTGTCCTAGGTATGAGTTTCCTAGGTATGAGTTGTCCTAGGTATGAGTTGTCCTAGGTATGAGTTGTCCTAGGTATGAGTTGTCCTAGGTATGAGTTGTCCTAGGTATGAGTTGTCCTCGGTATGAGTTGTCCTCGGTATGAGTTGTCCTAGAACCATCAAAAACGATCCGACACACCATTTATATTTTTAAAATTTATAGAGAAGTTAAAAATATAGTGACAAAGAAATACTTAAGAGCAATGAGTAAAAAAAGTAGCATTGCAAAGAAAACATTTATTTAATGAGATACTTGAGCTTGATGATACTACATATTTTGTTTATATTTGGAGAAATATGTGATAAGCACACTCGCATTCGAAACCTTGGATAATTTCGCGACACACTAAAGTGTCGGGACACACCGGTTGGAAACCACTGTATTAGGGGTTTCTCTCAGCTAAATGTAATTGTGCGCCGTTGTACAAATAATACAGTCTGCAGTTATCCAGAATAAAATCCTAAAGTGTTGTCATAGTACTGAAAGAATTAAAGAAGAATTTTATGACCATTATTCGTCCTATGTAAATGTGGAAACCGGACATAAAAATGCGTGTAATACATAAATCTTACTCTAGTAATAGTATAATAGGGTGAGGCAGAAGTAACCGGGCAGCTTTTTGATGTTTCAGCTTTGGAAGTTTCTAGCGATAATTGCATCGATTACGTAACACCCGATAGCCTAGGCTAACCGTTTAATTCAGTTTGTCGCAGCTGGTGGTTGTGAACACATCTTATTTCGGTCAATTTTGAAAGCCCCAATTATGGCAAAGGCGAGCAACCAACGCTTTACAATGGAAGAACGTGTCTTCATTGTAAAAAAAATTTACCGAACGGACAACAAGAGCGAGACATGCCGCCGATTTAAAGAAAGATTTAATCATTCAATAAAAAGAGACACGGTAGCTAGCCTCATTCAACGCTTTGAATCAACAGGTTCATGTGAAGATCTTCCAAGACCAGGACGACCAAGGTCTGTCTGTACCGACGAAAACAAGCAGATTGTTGAAGTTGCTTTCGCTCGTAGTCCACGGAAGTCCACCAGACGAGCTGAGCAAGAACTTGGCATCTCACAAAGATCAATTATAAGAATGCTACACGATGCCCACTTGAGGCCATATCGTCCACACTTGCTCCATGCACTGAACGAAGATGATCATGACCTTCGCGTGGAGTTTTGTGAGATCTTTCGACAACTCTGTGCAATGGACGCCACCTTTCCTGAAAAGATCATCTGGAGTGATGAAGCATCATTTAAATTAAATGGCCACGTCAACCGACATAATTCTGTCTACTGGGCAAGTGAAAATCCTCACCTAATCCTCGAGAAGGAAGTTAACACCATCGGTGTCACGGTTTGGATTGGGATCTGTGCTTCTGGTCTGGTCGGTCCGTTCTTTTTTGAAAAAACTGTGACAGGCGCCAACTACGTGGCGATGCTCAACAATAATTTCCTTCCAAAAGTGGCAACCTGGTCACACATTCGTGAGATGTGGTTCCAACAAGACGGAGCACCACCCCATTACAGCCACGCTGCGCGCGATTGGCTCGATGAGCACTTCCCTCAGAGATGGGTTGGACGCCGTGGTCCCATAGATTATTCTCCTCGATCTCTTGACCTTACACCTCCAGACTTTTTTCTTTGGGGTGTGCTGAAGAATTCAGTCTATGCTGAAAAACAAGGACCATTCAGCAGCTCACTACGAGAATTGTGAATTCTTGCGCAGAAATCAACGAAGATTTGTGTCGAAGTGTGTGCTATTCTGTGGTAGACAGATTTTCTAAATGCATTGAAGAACGTGGTCAGCATTTCGAACACTTGCTCTAATCATGCTTTATATTGTTCTAGTATCATGTACATTGTAATTTCTTAATTTGTGACTAAATTTCAATAAACATTTACTTTGGAATAAGTGCTTATTGACTGCCCGGTTACTTCTGCCTCACCCTGTACTAGCAAAAGGTCGGCGCTACGCGCCGATTTTGCTGGATCTGCGGTGCTTCGGCTGAATTGTGGGCCTACGGCGTATTTTATTTTGAACATCAGTAGCCCTTTATCTGGATATCATTCCTATTCCTCTCACCTTGGGCCTCAGTAATTGGGGTGCCTGCGGCCTTCCAGTTACTAGCAAACCAATTATTCATTCAATAAAACTACAGAAAAGAACGCAGCCATGAAAATCTAAAGCTTCACAAATCTTAATACAATGAGCTCGGATTTGAAGCCTAAGATTTTCATGACTGCGTTCATTTCTATAGTTTTATTGACCAAATAACTGAACCGACAGTAATTGAGGGCCCTGCGGCCCGCCAAATCATAGTTTTCATTGTTTCGAGTGCATCAATAATATTGTTATAGTGTTCCATTAGCTGTGATAAGCATGATCTTCCTGACCGGAATCGATGTTGGTTATCATTTTTTTTTCTGAGTTTCCCCATTAACCCCACCCCCTCCCCCATTACCTCACCCCTCTCCCCCAATCCCCTTTCCCCCAATCCCCCCTCCCCCACCCCTCTCCCCATTTACCCGACCAATTTTTTTTCTGAGTTTCCCATTAACCCCACCCCCTCCCCCAGGAGTACGGTGGTGATATCCTGCTTCATGCAACCGTCTCCTTACGGTGTCCACTGACACGCCCATATGTAGTGTCTCCCGGATGGCGACTGCGTTGTTGATAGGATCGTTCTGCACTTCGTTGATTATTCTCCGGTCTTCTTCTGGGGTGGTCTTTCTTGGTGCCCCACACTTAGGACGATCTAGCAGATTCCCAGTCTCCTGCCACCTCTGCACCCAGCGTCGAACAGTAGGCTTCGAAATTCCCAGTTCCATGGCTATGTCAGCTATAGAGAGGCCTGCTTCCCGCATAGGGTACCAATTATCCGGCCTCGCTGTGCAATTTTATCTTGAGCTGGATTCATTTTCAGAGTCGGTGTTCGTCGTACGGTGTAGAAATATGGCATGAAAATAGATCATGCCAGTAACCATGTCAACACCTCGGTTTGGCCCATCAACGTCATTTCACAAACATTAGTATAATATTGTATGAGTTTATACGTACGAGGGCCACTCAATATATTTTGCCCCACCTTTTTTTTTCTTTCCAAGTTTCCTTGTAAGTTCCAGAAATTTTGTACACAAGTAGTTACATATATTTTTTGCGAGTTTTTTTATTTTTCCACATAGTCTCCATCCTTTTCTACGGCTTTCCTCCACCTCGGAAACAACGGCCTTTATTCCTTGCTGGTAAAAGTCCGCTGGGTTCCGCTGGAGCCACCTCTTAACCTCCTCAACCTCATCGTCACTCTGAAACTTTCTTCCACGAATAGCATCCTTCATTGGCCCAAACAAAAGGAAGTCTGAAGGTGCCAAATCCAGTCTGTATGAAGGATGGGGTGACACAGTCAAGCGCATTTTTGTGATGGCCTCTCTTGTTTGCAAACTGTTGTGTAGTTTTGTGTTATCGTGCAAAAGAAGGACGTCTTCCAGTTTTCTCTCTGGTCGAACTTGCTTTATACGTCTCTGGAGTCTCTGTAGGGTAGCAATATATGCCTCTGAGTCGATTGTTTGTCCTTCATAATGTTCACCAGAATCACCCCTTTCATGTCCCAGAAGATGGTGGTTATAACCTTTCCTGCAGAGGGAGCCATTTTGAACTTTTTCTTGCGTGGGGAGTCTGCGCGATGCTACTCCATGGATTGGCGTTTTGTTTCAGGTTCAAAGTGGTGTATCCAAGTCTCATCCCCAGTCGCAATTCGTGAAAGGAAGTCATCCCCTTCTGTCTCGTATCGAACCAACGACTCGGAAGCAATTTCTTTTTTTTTGGGCTTTGTGATCTTCAGTCAGTTCGCGAGGAACAAACCGTGAACACACTTTTGAGTATCCCAGTTGTTGAATTTATCGTATTCACACTTCCTTCACTAATTCCTAGCTCCTTGTATGTGACGCGCCGATTTGATCGAATGTTGCTGTTAGCACGTTGCCCAGTGTGAGATGTGACAGCCGGTGCCGGGCGACCGCTGCGTGGCTCATCATCAGGCTGGCTCTCCCTCTTCGATGATCTCACACGTTTCGACCAGCATCCAACTGTGTTTCGATCAACAACAGCATCTCCGTAAACGTTTTGTAGACGTTTGTGAATATTTCCAACTGTTTCCTTCTCTGCGGTTAAGAACTCTATAACAGCTCTCTGTTTACGACATACATCAATGTCAGACGCCATTTTCGAAACTGCGTTAACCATCGGTTTTATACAAGGGCGTTTAAAAGCGGTTTTATACAAGGAGGGGAGGTTGAAACGAGAATTCCGGTTATGCAGAAAGTTCAAGCTTACGGCAGCGCAGAAAGTTCAAGCTTACGGCCCAAAAGACATTTCAGCCCCATATATATAGTCCTACAGTATACTGTAAACCAGGTTAATTTCGCGGGAGTAAATTTTCTCCCTTTCATATCCTTGGACGAGTTCGCGGCAGCATAATTTCGCGGTCACTAGTTATAATCTTAGATTAAAATAACATGAATGACGACATTTATTCTGGAATGTGATTGGTCGAGGTTGAGGTCGTATATGAAGGCAAGTTTTACCTCTTGGTATGCGGATAAAGTTTCAGCAGAATTCAACGTAAATGAATATCTCCGCAAGATAGATTTCAAGCTCTACACATTGAAACCTATTCATGCTAAATGGATTGGCTCTGCATAGGATAACCTACACAAAATGAGGGAGACCATTCGGAAGGGTTGGGAAATTAGCGGCATTCATGACATTCTTGTTATACAGTAATAATACAGTATAATTTAAAATGTTTTTTACTGCTTTTACTTTACAATGTTTTATTGCAATATAATGAATTTACTTTTCAAATAAAGTATTTTAATGATCTAAGTTTTATTCCCTTACTATCTTCCAAAGGCTAGTTTAAATTGTCAAATTTCCGCCTGCTGGATTTTTTCGCATTCACTAGTATATAAAAAGCTCTATTGTAATAGATGTTCATATAGATTTGCAGTAATAATGGAACCTTATTACTGTATAAGACTAGTAAACTACATGGAGTTCAACGCTGTTCACGATCATATTAATTGTTTATCTTTATGAACACAGACTTGGACTCAGTTGTCCCACCTCCACTCCACCTTCCCCCAGTTGCAGTATCTTGACTAACACTGCGGCGTTTCCACATGTACGAAGTCGCCTGTTAGGCGAGGAACATTACATATGCGGGCAACTGTACATGGGAACTTTCCTGTGTTCGAATTTTTAAAATAAAATATTGTGGTTCACTCTATCATATGCCTAATTTATATCTAGGAAACAGCTATAAATTACTGTCAGTATATATATATATTATATATATATATATATATATATATATAATATATATATATATATATATATATATCCCCGCAAGGGGGTTCTAAGCTCGTGCTTTTGAGTGCTCTTTGTGCTCGTTTGTACGTGCTTGTTCCTGGAGGTTTCACGTGCGCCCTCCCGGCCCTAGCACCCAAGGATGATGGGGCTCGACCCTGCAGTCTTTCTCATCCTTGGTCTTTTTCCACTTCGACTGTCCCCTCCACCCTTTCTTTTTCCTCTGTCTTTCCTCTCACTTTTTCTTTGTTTTTCCGCTGAGATATGCCCTTTTAAATAGAGGCGAATCGGTTCTTCCCGAACTTAAAAAAAAAAAAAATACACACACACACACACACACACACACACACACACACACACACACACACAGAGAGAGAGATTGTATTGCGTGATTTATTAACATTTTTTTTTTTTAAATTTTCAGGTGAGCTTCGTATGAGTGGCAAGTTGTGTCGTCGACGTATTTGTGCTGTAACGCCATGTGAGTAAATGTATTACTTAAAATACTTTCCTCATCCAATGACCATTGTCTTTCTTCAGCCGAAAAGTGACAATTTAGTTGCACATTTAATCTGAAGCGTTGATTTAACCAAACCATGTTGTAAATTTGACTGTATTTAATTCGTGACTAAAGTGATGAATCGGTGGAAGGGAATGATGCCAACTGACAACGGCGGGAAGGGACAAACAACGTCCGGTACGTGTTGTGATGCGTTAAGATTCGTAAGGTTGGATCGACATGACGTCACGTCTGTATATATATATATATACAGGTGGCGCAAAAGTAGCGCATCATAGGAATTTTCATTGTTGAAATATATTGTTTTTTCTTTTAGGTGGGGGATGGCTGCGAAATTAACAATAGACGAAAGGGTGAACTTGGTTTCAATGTATGGAATACCAGGTACAACAAATCGATGAATCGGTACAGAACTTAAATTCTGTACCGATTCATCGATTTGTTGTACTGGTATGCCATACATTAAAACCAAGCTCACCCTCTCGTCTATTGTTAATTTCGCAGCCATCCCCTACCTAGAAGAAAAAAACCATATATTATAGTCAACAGTGAAAATTCCTATGATGCGCTACTTTTGCGCCACCTTATATATATATATATATATATATATATATATATATATATATATATATATAATGCAAACCCACAGGGTAAAGGAAAAATGATTTCAAGGCCTTTCGTGTATTCAGAAGTACACCTTGTCGGGTTTCCTTTTTGTTCATGGCTTTTATCCGATGATGACATTCTCCCCATTAGTTGAGCGATCGTTTTAACTATTTTCAGTATATAAAAACGAGGCATCTAACTGCTTACTATTGCCGTACCTACCAGTGCCATCGATATGCCTATAGTTATGTCGGCCTTTTCACGGTCGCATGACGATGGAATAAGAACTTAGACCACTTCCTTTAACCCGTAGATAAGCAGTGACTTTAATTTCGCAGCTTATTCCCCGACCTAGTACCTCCCTTTCACGTCAAAATGTATTCCTCGGATTTGGGTGAATAACTTTTGTATTGAAGAATTGGCTCTTCATTCTGTGGAAGGAGAGGGAAACTCGTAGATTTATTATTATTATTACTGTATTAGTCCTGAGGTATTGTGAAGACGATTTGAGTAGTTTCATATGTTGTTTATTTGAACTCTACAGTATATTTATAATGTGTATGAGATTTCATTATCTCTTCGACCCAAAAATTTGAAGGCACCATACTAGTTTCAGGTTTGGCTTGGCCCGATTGGACCCGACCCAGTTGTCCCCGGTCGGTTTTTCAGAAAAAAACACCTGAAAAAAACACATAAAACCCACGCAACTATATTTTTTCAAAGTAGATCAAATGAGTCACTAATAAAATATTGTAATAGATTAATTTTTGCACAGTACTCATTACTGAAATATTGAAATACACTCAAATATGAAATATGGATCGATAAAAGATTCCACATTCACACAACTTGATTGAGATATTACAAACGTTAATTATTTGAGCATTTTATTTTCAAGCAAAACATATCCCTTAACCGCCTGAATTATTTTCTCCTATAGAAAAAAATATTTTATTCTCAACTATAGATATAATTTTCAACTGTAATGGTAGCAATGCTAATAATTTCAAATCACAGCGAGAAAATCGCTATCTGGTAACTAAAACGGAGTCGGCTGAAAAAAGCCACCTCAGCATACATAAGTAAAGAAAATTAAATTGTTTTAGATATATTTACATGTTAATGTAGGTGTCCGTAAAAAAACACTACTGCCTACGGCGGTTAAGGGTAATTAAACGTAACAACCCAATGAAAATACAACTCTTGGTAGATAGTTATTTTTTGTAATAAGCTCTCTTCAGTTATTTAGCTCTATTCTTATACTATTTTGGCCATTGAAAAAATGAAAAAGCCGATAAAACCCGAAAACCCTCGAAAAAACACGGGTGGGCTTTTTCAATGAAACCTCGGTTTTTGCCAACCCTGACTAGGTTGCGCTTCTCCGTTTCTTCATTACATTTTTGTGTCTGCGCTATAACTTTTGAACCGCTCTTCATAATGTGATGAAAATTCAACGTATGGTTCATCGCAAGACGATGTATTGCGAGCGAGAATTAGGTCGTTGCGTGAAAAGCCAAGGTTACGTAACGTTTGAACTACTCAATATTGGTCATCAAAACCAGGGCTGGAAAAAAACCCAGGTTAAAAAACAAAAAAACAACTCACCTAGATTTTTTTGGGTTTAATGTTTTTGTGGGCAATTTTTTGTTTTTTATTTATTTATACATTTTTCAATATAAATAATATACATAATGGCTTAGTAATTCTATTATTTCATACAATATAATTTTAATTAAAGAATATGAATAGTTAATAGCTGGTATTAAAATTTTATATAATATATCTTAGAGTTTAGACTTAAGTTAGAAGCCATAAATATAACGTGCTAAACTTAATTTTTTAATCACCATGAAATAATTAATTTCACTTAAGTTGTTAGATAATTTTTTAATATTTTCCGCTAGTCCACTCTACTAGGTAACTAAATACCCTCTCAATGTGTCCAGTATATTTAATATACAGGGTGTCCATAAATGATTACCCTGATTAAAGCATGCTATAACTTTTAAATAAACACTCGTATTCAAACACAGTTTTAATCATAAGTAGATAAACATACAAAGTTTTGATACATAGTTAATGAACTTAATAAGCTTCCACATGTGCACCCCTAGTGGCACGTAAAATGTCTAAACGGTATTCACACTCACGCCACACATTTTCCAACATTTGTGGGTTGCAATTGCATCCGTAATGCGTTCTCACAATGTCCTGATATCTGGAACAACTGTTGCATAAACCAAATCTTTAACATGACCCCAGAAAAAGAAATCCAGCCGGGTAATATCTGGTGATCTTGTGGGCCATGGGATTGGCCCGTCCCTGCCAATCCATCGATTTGGAAATGTTGCGTCGAGAGTTTCACGAACAACATGCGCCCAATGAGGGGGTGCCCCATCTTGTTGGAAGGTGACAGTTGGCTGCCTGTCCTGCAGCTGGGGGATGGCGTAATTGGTGAGCATATCCAGGTACACAGTTGCGGAAACAGTGTTCTCAGCGAAGAAGAAGAAGAAAGGACCAATTATCTGGTCGTGCATTAGTCCACACCAGACATTGATCTTCCGACTGCCCCGAATATGCTCCCTTACGGCACGTGGGTTTTCTGGTCCCCAAATACGCACATTGTGTCTGTTGACTCTACCACTAAGATGAAACGTAGCCTCGTCTGAAAAGCAGACACGTAACAAGAAGTCATTATCCTCGTCAATGCTGTTGAAAATGTCAATAGCGAATTGTTCACGTTTTGGACGGTCATCAGGCTTCAGTTCTTGAACAATTTGTACCTTGTAGGCGTGTAACTTCAAACGTTTGTGTAACAAACTTGTGCACCGTAGACTTCGGTATCTTTAGTTGGCATAAAGCTTGTCTCACCGATTTCCTTGGTGACCGTGTGAAAGCAGTTTGAATATTTTCCACCGTCCCTTCGGAAACTGATGGTCTACCACTGCTCTTTCCCTTTTCCACGTTTCCAGTTTCCAAGAATATTTTCATCCACGACTTAATTAACTTCACATCAGGTGGATTCTTTCCATACTTTGTTCTGAACCTTCGCTGAACACTGACAGGAGATTTTGTTTCTGCAAGCCACACAACACATTGTGCCTTCTCTGTCACAGACGCCATCTTAACTGAACAGCTACTACAGCGCTCCTAGCGGCGAATGCGATAGACGAAACACACCAGCACAGAAACTCTATGCGTGTACGAGATCACCTGTAAAAAGAAAACGGATGTAAGATTCGTCATTAAAACATGAGAGCATACTGTTTTCAGGGTAAACATTTATGGACACCCTGTACATTTTAAGAAAAATACGTAACCTTGCAATGATTACCGGTATTGACAAAAGTAGGTAGGTATATAGAGGAGTACTTACCTAAAGTACACTTCTAATACACGTCCAATGAAAAATATCCTGACAGAAAGTAAACATTTAAAAAACCCAATAAAACCCTGGTCTTAATTGCTAACCCTGGTCAAAACATGATGTGTCATGAGCAAGAATCAGATCATCGCATCAAAGGTTTATGTCACAAATTAGAGGTCAATGGTCAAATGGGGCTGTTTCGTGTCCGCGCCCTAACTATTGAACGTTCGATATAAGTTGATGAAATTTCATGCGCGTATGTACTAGGGATAGAAAATAACCGAAAAGTGTAAAACCGGTTTTCACCGTCGCTATATTCTTAAAGCCGGTTTTTATCGGTTTTCACCGATAGGATTCTGTATGCTTTTTAGGGAGGTAAATGATCAAAATATTAAACAAATAAGGTTTTAATTGATTCAATGAAGTATGTGTAACATTTGAATTAAAAAGTTCATTATCGAACTTGATTTTTGAAATAACACTTGAGAAAACAAAGAGCATTAAGTGTCTGATTTGACATTCTTGATCGAATCTTTGTGACGAATAAACCAGCAGCTGAAAACACTCTCTCGGACTCTACGCTGGTGGCTTTTATTGTAAGCAACGCCTCGTACATTCGATCCAAATTTTCGCTTCTAGTCAAAGTAGCTTCAAAATATTTGAATTCATTGTTTACGTCAAAGGTGTCAGAAGAATCTTTCTTGGGTTTCATTTTCAGTTTGTTCATCTCACACATGTACTCGTTCATAAGTTGATCGTCATCATTTACTTCACGACCTGAGCTGCATTGTGAATCTTCGAGTTTCGAAGCAATTGATTGGACTTGGTCGTCTGTTTCTGAAATCTGGCAAGCTTCTGGAAAAAGCCTCTTAAATGTATGATCCGCATACTTCTTAAGTGCTTGTCTTGAAGGAAAGAGGAACGGTGCTGATGATTCATTTTTCAATACCTCGGGATTGTGGAGAAAACTCAGCAAGGCGACAGCTTCTTTTTGTCTTCTCGATGAGTAGCGATCAATGAGACACTGGCGTAGCTCAAAAGCTAAAGGATTGTTTTTGCTTTCAAATTTATCCAAAATGAACTTCATGGAAAATTCAGCTTTGAGGAAATTTGCATCTTCGAAACAGTCCCTTCAAAACAATTTCCAGTGGACGAAGCGTGTCAAAGAGGCTCTTTAGAGCATTCCATTCTTCATCTGAAATCGTCTCTGTTGAGCGTATCACTCTGAGGGCCTTTGGAATGCAATTTTTGAATTTCAAAAATCTTTCTATCATGGCCAAAAGACTGTTCCACCTCGTTCTACAGTCAAGGATAAGCTTCATTTCCTTTCCATTAAATTCATCTTTGACAAAATCCTGCAATCTCTCATTTTTCAAAGGAGACTCGAAATATGCGGCAGATTTTTCTCACCTTATTTATTACTTTTAAGTAATCATCTCGAAGTTTTGGAAGAACAATTACGTTATCTATGTCGGACTCAAAATTGTATCAGTGCATAAAATTTCACACTCATCTTCGCTTAACTCATGTGCAGAGTGTTCATCGTCTTCGATGGCTTCATCTTCAGGGGTAGGGTCACTTTCCCCTTCAACTGAATTTTCAGCAGTTTTTTAATACAAGATATCCGAAACCGCGAGATGAATAGCATGTGCAATGCATTGCTGGTGATCAGGTAAAATTTCTCTTCCAAATTTGACCATTACTGAGGCACCGTCGGTGGTGCAACCCACGATATGCTTATCCAGGTCCAAGCCAAAGTCTTCCAATCTTTTCCTAACGATTGCAATAGTTTTGGTGCTATCGAGAGAACCATTTATTTTCATGAGACCAAGAGACCAATGTTGATTTTCATCATCAACATTAATATTAATATATCTTTGGTTTTGCAAAGATGTATACTCATCCATAGTTAATGAGTAGCGGATTCCTTGTCTCACCTGATTCTTGAAGTAGTTGACTGACCAATTCATGTTTCTTTTTCTCATAAAAACTAAGCACCATTTTTCTGACACCATTATGGGAAGTTGGATGAGGCTTGTCGTATTTTATCTTTCTTAGGCTTTCTTGAATGAATTCACTTTAGCAATTGATTGGAAACTCAGTCCATCTACACACGCAAGTTTCGAAATTTCCTCTTCGATGGACTTTTTTTTTGCACAAACTCTTCCACTGTTCTTTGTTTCTTCAATGGCTGATTAATCTGGTCGATGTTTATGCCATGAATATTTTTTATGTGGGATGATAAACTTGAAGTAGAACATCCACAGCACTTTAAAACTTTGTGACATGTCATACACTCTGCTTCTTTATTCTTACGAGTCAAATGATACCAAGCATTTGATTTCTTTGACATGATGGAGTATTAAATCTTAGAATCTTAACTGATCAATGTGCAATCATCCACATAACATTCAAGACTGAAGCATCAATATAATTATTTACACTTATAAACAAACAAAAAAACGATACGAAACGATGCAAAACGTAATTACTATGTTTTTTAAACGTTTGGAAACGTTTGTTTCATAGAAAATGGAACAAAGTGATCGGAGACTTGCGCAAAAAATGTGAAAACCGGTTTTTATCGTCGGTTTCGGTGATGATTAACAATTTTCATCACCGGTTAAAAACCGGTTTTTTAAAACCGGGTTTCATCTCTAGTATGTACCATCGCAAGACATTGTGTTGCGAACAAGAATCGGGTTCTTCCACTAAAGGTCAAGGTTACAAATATAGGTGGGGATATTGATGTCGGTCCCACATATTTTTTGTATTTCATATTGATGTCCGTTTTTGCCTTTCGTTAATAGAGATTCCGCATTAATACGAACCATTTACAAATCCCAATTGTCACTATTTTAATCCTTTGACTCGCTTAATGACATTTTTTTCCTAAGGTATAATTTTATTATACCTTTATTATGCCTAATTGGCGTACCTGGGAAGATATGCGTGACAATTGGTTAAGTTTATTGAACTCTCCGATCCGCTTTTTGCATTCTGAAACAACATACTAAAATCCCATGATAGGTTGTACTCTGGGGGAGCATCTTACGTTTAAACTTTATACAAATGATGATGATGATGATGATGATTACCCCATTTGTAAAATAACTGAAGGTGTTCACTTCTTTCGTGAAGGAAATCTCATTTTGCATTTCAATGAATAATAATCAAATTATTGTTATTTTATCTCCAAAATGATCTAAAAGCATGCATTCAAAACATTAATAGCAAACGACTTTAAATGGAAATGTAACGCTTACATACCTTGGTTATCTTGGTTTAGCTTCTGCCCGAATTGTTCATTCTGACGAAGGTCAAGCTTTTCACTCCACCTTAGACCTACAGTTTAACGTGGACTCCGAACCACGCCCCACCAGCAGCAGCAGCAGCCCAGCGTCTTAACCACTAGGCTACCCAGGGTACCCATTTATCTACCAACCAATTTTTATTGTGTAGAAGGAAGAACAGCTGCGTTTTGCCGCGCACCGCCGCCTGCCTTTACCGGGTCTCGATCTCGGGGCCGATGGATTCGTTGTCAGTGACACTAACCACTACACCACCGAGGCGCAAATAAGTTAGAATAACTGTTAGATATTAACAAATGACCAGGTTCAGATTATTTTACCCAGAGCACCTTAAAAGAGTTAAAGAAAAATATTTGATCCTTTAGTTCTGTATATTTAATAAACCTTTATCCAAGGGGGTTGTTCATTCGGATTTCAAATTGGTCATTGTAACTCCTCTTTTAAAAAAGTGGATAAACAACAAACGGGAAATTATAGGCCTATTAGTTTAACTACTATAATTGGAAAGCTTTTAGAAACAGTTATTCGACATCGTATAGTTGAACATCTCGAAAACAATAATCTTATAAAACAGAGTTTGCTTGAGTTTCGTAGAAATAAATCTTGATTAACAAATTTATTTGAATTTTTCATTAAGTTTATCGGTATTTATGATTATAATTGTATTAGAGCGATAGATATTCAAAATTGAAAAATCTTTATTCAGAAAAGAATACGAGTGGCAGAGTTTCACAATTTTTAGACATTTGTTACGATATTAATATATTCACAGTACTCTCATCCGAATATACCCTTGGAAGCATGGAGGATTTTTAGGCAAAATTAATCCCATTTACCTTATTTAATACATAAAAAACTGAACGTGGCGAGTAATAATAGTGATTACAAAGATAATAATAGCAATAATAATAATAATAATAATAATAAATACAATATAAAATTTACAAAATGTTACATAATGTTAAATCAAATGATTTATTGTATATATCGTATAAAATAAATGATGCTTAATAAAAAATATAAAAAGGACAAGATTACGAAATTAAACGGGCTTAATGAAATTAGCATATTTTTAAATAGTTCATTACAAAATGGGAACTTCATTACTTTGGTAAAAATAGCAGTAGTGAACTTATACGTTAGTAGAAGCTGCTAATGAAGTGTTATTTTAGTGATTTACGAAATACATTTTGTGATGAATCCGGCCTGAAATGCGTGGGAATTGCACTCCATACATCTGCTCCTTTGAAAGAGACTGGAGTTGGAAACTGGTCAGCGAGTCACTTGGGAGTGAATTCAAGACGGGTCGAGGTGGGGTTGATCCCCCTGACTCGGGAGCGGGTCAAGTCGGGTCATTGCTGCGATTAGGTGGGACAAATTCCCAGTCGAATTTTAAAAATTCGTATGTTTTTGCGTGTCAACAGCTCGTAGTTATAGTTATGTACAGGGCCGCTGAGAGCCGGCACTGGGCCCGGAGCAAGAGGCATGTTCAGGCTCCCACTCCCTAAATCTCCCTACCAACCAAATTTTACTACTTTTTTAAACAAGTTTTTTAAGTGACTTAGGGTTAACTTAGGGTGAGAATGAATGGCAATAACTGAAAAACATTTATTAGAACGAAATAGTTCTGTAATATGTTTATTAAAAATTAAAACAATGTTGATAAGCGAAAAAACTTAACATTCTTTAGTAGTGTTAATGCTTGAATAAAAACACACAACAACAAATCAGTCTAGTTGTGAAGTTGTCTACAACTCGTTTAACGATGCTTTGCGGCTTTTCTGTTAGCAAATGTTTCAATTATATCATCAAAGTTTAGGTCTCTTGCAAGTCTGACCTTTTTTTACTTTTACATCTTTTTCTCGCTTTTCTTTTCTCTTCTGTGCTCCAGACTTATATTTGTACTCCATAATGCTAACTTCACCTTCAACAATGAAGAATTGAACCAGTGCAAACCAACAGAGTTGTCACAACAGCAGCCTAACAACTGACTGACTGTGCAGCCAGTGCAGTGCCGTTGGAAACATGTTCTAGTTACTGGTGCTGCTATCTGTTCAGACAATTTTTAAACGTTAGTTATACCAAAAGTTATTTTGTAATGTATTTTTTTTCACGGTCTGGGCCTCCGAAATTTTGTACCCCCTGTCCCCCCCTCTCCTCGGGCCTGGTTACGTATCAGTTTGTCATAGCTTACCGGTATAGCTTTACACTAAAAGCTAAGATGCAGTTCCGCAGTAAAGATTACACCATAAATCAGTAAAACCAGACGGATTAATAAAGTGGAGTGGAGTACCTCGGTCTGTGTTCGTGGTGTGGGCACGCAGCAGCAGCAGCAGCAGCAGCGAGTGGGAGGCATTTCAACGCATTCAACGAGAGTAATATCATACGTCCACAGCATGCACTGGTGGCACCGGAAGCAGTGGAATCACTGTGCATTGCTTTGGAATATTACGAGAATTTCTGAATTACTTTTCACTGAAATTATCATTATTATTATTTTATGAAATAGAAGCTCGTGCGTAAGTTACATTGTATTTGGGTGTAAAAATAAAGATTTTGTACTGTGAAACAGTTTGTTTAATGTATTGTTTAGGTCAGCAGGTTTGCCGGATCAGTGGGTCACGGGTCAAGTGCTGGACGGGTCACACGGGTCACGGGTCAAAGTTGGTGACACGTTTCCAGCTCTGAAAGAGAATTTGCATTTCTTGCAGTTTCCGTTGTAAAGTTAAGTTTGTGTCTGAAATCCCTGCCCAGTCTGGTGTTATAACGATGGTGTATTTGATGGAGAGGGGGGGGGGCGGTGATTGCTCTTTGAATGGGTAATGTATGTTGATTTTTATTGATGAACATATTGAGAGCAACGTTGAATTTGTATAAGTCATTTAGTTTTAAAATATTTAGCTCTTTAAACATTGGAGAAATGTGACTTGTCTGTTCTCATTATTCGAGAGAGTTAGCAAACATTTTTTTATGAAATACTTTCAAATGATGCTTTCTTGGAGCTACCGCATGCTGTAATGCAATATAATAAATATGGATGGATGAAGCAATAATATAGGGTAATAGTGCGTTTTCAGGAAGGGTCTTGTTTAGTTTAAATAATATGAAGAGAAATGTTGATATTTTAGATTTGATATGTGGTACGTGAATCCTTTTGGGATATCGATGAAACTTTTGCTCTTTCACTAGACATATCAAAAGCTTTTGATAGAGTCTGACACAAATCCTTAATTTCCAAACTGTCCTCCTTCGGTTTCTATTCTTCTATCTGTGCCTTCATCTCTGATTTCCTTTCTGGACGATCTATAGCTGGGGTTGTAGATGTCTACTGTTCTTCTCCTAAAGCTATCATTAGTGTTCCTCAGGGCTCTGTCCTGTCACCCACTCTTTTCTTTTTATTTGTCAATGATCTATAAGTCGCACTTCCTGTCTATTCCACTCTTCACTTCTCCACCCACTTCACAAAGCGTCACTTTCAACAGACACTCACTGGTTCGCGTAGGACGGCTGTGGTGCAACTGACCTCTGATCTTTCTACTACCTCTGATTGGGGCAGAGAAAACCTTGTTGCTTTCAATGCCTCAAAAATTCAATTTCCTTAAACTGTCTAATCGTCACAATCTTCCACATGACTATCCTGTCTTCAACAATACACAACTCAATCCTTCCTCTTCTCCTAACAGTCTTGGTCCTTTTCTCGTGATCTTTCATCGAAAGATCAAGTGTACACTCTTTCTCTTTCTAAAATAGCTTCTGAGAGGTTAGGTTTGCTGTACCGGCTCCTTCTTATTCCATTTCTCTCCAACTCTCTAATGCAAGGGTTAATCAGTACTCAACCGGTCAACTTTGAAACAATCTTCCTGAGTCCCCCCCCCCCCCCCCCACTTTCCCACCACCAATCTTTTAAACAGAGTGTTCAGGCACCTCGAAAACCTTGGACCTTAATTTTGGCCCTCTTCTTTCTCTGTGGACCGGGCAGTATATATAGGTATGTACAGTATATACAATACACTGACACTTGTACTCTTAAGTTGTTTCGTCTTTTGTTTCACTATTATTGAGCCTATAATTTTGGTGTGCATGAAGAGCTTGGTTGTATATCGATCCCGTGGGTGGGGGCTTTCAGTTTTGTGCTCGACCACAGGTCGTAAACATAGAGTTGTTTGATGTCTTATCAAGTCCCTTGGTTCAAAATGAGGTTGTCCCTCTATCGTTAAAAGTCATTGTACAATATTTGGTGTTTCGTGTCAGTTGTATGAGAGGTAATCCAATAATATTTCCTTTTTCCGTGTGTATCGTTAAATGTCAGCATACGGTTGATGGGTTTAGAGTTGCAAAAAATGAACGAAATATGGCCAGCGGGCCAGATCCTGCCCGGCAGGAGATTTTATTTATGACCCGCAGAAACAGACTTGTTATAGCTTTAACTAAATAGGATATTTTGTTTATATATATATATATATATATATATATTATTTTTTTTTTTAGTTCGGGAAGAACCGATTCGCCTCTATTTAAAGGGCATATCTCAGCGGAAAAACAAAGAAAAAGTGAGAGGAAAGACAGAGGAAAAAGAAAAGGTGGAGGGGACAGTCGAAGTGGAAAAAGACCAAGGATGACAAGGACTGCAGGGTCGAGCCCCATCATCCTTGGGTGCTAGGGCCGGGAGGGCGCACGTGAAACCTCCAGGAACAAGCACGTACAAACGAGCACAAAGAGCACTCAAGAGCACGAGCTTAGAACCCCCTTGCGGGGATATATATATATATATATATATATATATATATATATATATATATATATATATATATATATATAAATATATATAAATCTAGTTTTCCTGCCCAGTGCTAACGGTTACACGTTTTTCGTTTGAAGTCGGAATAAGTGATATTGCAATAAAAATCCAGCAGTTAATCCTTTTTCAGTTGTGCCAATTTTTGAGTGATTATTCAGTGAACACAGTCGTATGCCTATTTAAGTGGTGAAATAGCGGCGTATGTCGAAATAAAGTAAATAAAATAAAAGCAACTTAATCTATACAACGTTTTTTCCGAGTGTTTTCTCGCTAAGGAAATCTAACTGCCCATCGAAAGGCAATATCCCTCAGTTATCCCCCGCGGTCCGCTCCAGGGCACCAATCAGTCAGAATCTACAGCGTGCCACATCCTCCATCCCCCACCCCACGAAATAACGGAAAACCTTCCCTCCCTCATTTCTAAAGTCAAATCACTTATCTCACTTAATAAATTACCATTTTGAGTTAATATTTCGTGCACAATCATTTACATAGGGTACCATGAGAAACATGGCAATGGCAAATCACTTCATACAACCCTGTGGATACTGTAAAAAAGAAACAGATGAATCAAAGACAACTCGCTGCGATCTTTGCCAGACCTTAGTTGAATTTCAATGCCTGAGATGGAGCGACGAAGAAATCTCTCTTATATCAGGTGCTAAACAATTGAACGGAATCAAGTTCCGCAAAAGCTGAATAATCGAAGTAAACTCGTTTAAGGTTTTTAAAGCAGAACGAGACTATGAGGAAAAGGCAAAAGAAGAGTTTATGAAGAGCGAACAGAGAAAAAATAGAAGGAACGGAGAAAATACGAGAGGAAACTGCGAAAAACGAACTGAAAAAGAAAACGGAAAAAGCAGAAATAATAGAAATAAAAGAAACACCAACAGAGGAAACAGAGGCACAAAATCAAATCCAAAGATATCAAACAAAGGGCATTAGCAGCAATAGGAAAAAACAAGTAGACAATAATGAAACAATACTGAAACCACCAAAAACAAAGGCCCCAAGTAAAAATGGTGAAGAAACTGTATGTAAATATTATGTGAAAGGAATTTGCAGATATAAGGGAGGAGAATGTATTCACGAACACCCTCCTGTGTGCAACTACTTTTACAATAATGGCCACTGCAAATTTGGTGAAAAATGCAAATTCTACCATCCGGTCATTTGCAAGACCTACACAACATATGGAACCTGCCAGTACGGGAGAAAATGCTACTACCATCATCTCCCGACAAGTTCAAAGGACAAGTTCCAAATGACAACAGAAGGAATGTGAGAAAAAAAAAATGTACACAAATAGCAAACAAAACACAAATAGCACACAATGTTTTCAATATCTCGGACACAATACGGCTGCTAAGTCTCATACAGCACATGCAGCTGATACAGCTGGGAACCCTCGAACCGGAACGCTTCATGGCAAGACGCTACCAGAACAGGTAGGCGAGAACGGATCCATCTTGGAGGACCATAAGGATATAAAACACGCGAAACCAAAGGACAACGAACTTGAAATGCACAAGGGCAATGCAAAACAAAGAACATATACATTAGGGTGTGTCAGTTTTAGTAAAGTCAACAATTCAAAAAATTACTAGTGACCAAATGATGCATTTTTATGTGCTAAATCGAAATATGGCTTTAAAATCCAGATTTGACCACTCCTAGCTACTTATATTTGAAGTTGAAGTTTACAAAAAATCAGCAGTTTTTGCAAGTATTTTTTTTATTGTATATAACTACATTTTACATACATTACATACAATTAAAGACATTTTGATTGTATTTCGATATTAAAACTTAGAAATATAGATAGGTTTCTTGAACTTTGCCAAGGATGCCATATATAACTATATTTTACATACATAAGCACACCGGACAAAAAATTAGTCACCCCTCTCAGAATGTACCTAATAACGTGTGACGGCGCCTCTGGCCTTGATAACCGCACGAATCCGGCGAGGCAGAGACTCTACGAGGTTGTGCATGTACTGAACATCGATTTGCTGCCACTCGTTCATCAGCCGGTCCCGAAGTTCCGCCAGAGTCCGTGGGTGTCTATTCCTGCGCTTCACTTTATGTTTCCAACCAACAACACCTTCGACGCATTCAGGATTAAAGGCTTCATTGGACCTGCGATGTACTCGTCGCCTCCCATCATTGGAGAACAAACAAAAACGGGACTCATCGGACCAAATTACACGTTTCCAATCTGCCGCAGTCCAGTTTTTGTGCCTCTGAGCCCATTTATAACGTGCCAATTTGTGACTTGCTGTTAACAGCGGCCTCTTCCGTGGTACCTGCTCCAGATGTCCATCGCATGCAGTTCTCGTCGCAATGTCCGTTCGGAAATTGGTCGCTGGAGAACCTCATTGGTTTCTTGGAGCAATTGTTCTCTGGTTTGAAAACGATTTGCAGTTACTAGACGAGAAACATGGCGGCGGCCCTATTGTCGAGAATTGTTTTCCGGCCACAGTTACGCCGTCGATTGTCAGTTGATTGCGAACTACACCACTCTTTGTAAACTCGCTGGACAGTACGCGTTGACACACCAACAAATTGGGCTACTTCAGACATTTTGTGTCCGTGGGCTCTGCCAAACACGATGGCTCCTTTTTGCCACTGAGTAACGTCTGCCTCACGACCCATTTTGCAGACTATATCCAACACACACTTTGTTCTTCACCACCTCACGAAACAGATCTGATCCTGTGTGCTACGTCACCGCTACTTGTCACTTACCAATGCTACATCAGCGCCCTCTGTGTGACCTTGAACTTCCTACTATCGGTGCTATTAGGGGTGACTAATTTTTTGTCCGGTGTGCTTACAATTAAAGACATTTTGATTGTATTTCAATATTAAAACTTAGAAATATAGATAGGTTTCTTGAACTTTGCCAAGGATGCCATATATAACTACATTTTACATACAATTAAAAACATTTTGATTGTATTTCATTATTAAAACTTAGAAATATAGATATATTTCTTGAACTTTGCCAAGGATGCCATGTCTACCTGGCCACTGATGTACGCCTCCCTCCTCTCTTGTGAATAAACATGTGCTGCTTCAGTTGTCATCCTTACACACCTCTCTACTGACTGTGTGTGTGTGAGGGCCATGCAGGAACTTCCATTGGTCTATCCAGAAACTCCTTGATTGCAGCAGTGGTGAGGGAGCAGGTCAGAAGAGGGTCAATCACGCCAGAGTTCCAGTCAACAAGCTCCGAGAGTTTGGTGGCATCTGGGTTGATGTCAGGAGTCTTCCTGTGTCTGACACTGCAGTCTCCTACCTGTGTGTCCTCTTCACCTTTGATTTCCAGTAATTTGGGGTGTGTCAATTTTAGTAAAGTCAACAATTCAAAAACTAATAATGCTCAAATGATGTCATATTATCTAGCAAACTTAGAAATATCGTTAGTGTTGTTTAAAAGAGCCATTTACCTACTTATATTTGACCAGGACGAAGAAGGACGAAGACTTCATACCAGACTCAGTCTGGTATGAAGTCTTCGTCCTCCTCTCTCCTCCCTGCCTCCTCCACTCATGCATTCACAATCAAAACTCCAGCATTTGTGACTATGTGAAACTTAGAAACCATACTGCACACCAAAAATAACCAAAGTTGACCAACATATCAATGGCACATTGATATACGATGCTACAGTCATATTTAGGTTATATTTCAAACCTTTATGGTCAAATATAAGTAGGTAAATGGCTTTCTTAAACACTAAAGATATTTCTAAGTTTGCTAGATAATATGACATCATTTGAGCATTAGTAGTTTTTGAATTGTTGACTTTACTAAAATTGACACACCCTAAATTACTGGAAATCAGAGGTGAAGGAGATGAGGACACACAGGTAGGAGACTGCAGTGTCAGACACAGGAAGACTCCTGACATCAACCCAGATGCCACCAAACTCTCGGAGCTTATTGACTGGAACTCTGGCGTGACTGACCCTCCTCTGACCTGCTCCCTCACCACTGCTGCAATCAAGGAGTTTCTGGATAGACCAATGGAAGTTCCTACATGGCCCTCACACACACAGTCAGTAGAGAGGTGTGTAAGGATGGAACTGAAGCAGCACAACATGTTTACTCACAAGAGAGGAGGGAGGCGTACATCAGTGACCAGGTGGCCAGTAGGGAGCTCATGTCCAGGAACAAGAGCAAGGTAGACATGGCATCCTTGGCAAAGTTCAAGAAACCTATCTATATTTCTAAGTTTTAATATTGAAATACAATCAAAATGTCTTTAATTGTATGTATGTAAAATGTAGTTATATATGGCATCCTTGGCAAAGTTCAAGAAACCTATCTATATTTCTAAGTTTTAATATTGAAATACAATCAAAATGTCTTTAATTGTATGTAATGTATGTAAAATGTAGTTATATACAATAAAAAAAAATACTTGCAAAAATTGCTGACTTTTTGTAAACTTCAACTTCAAATATAAGTAGCTAGGAGTGGTCAAATCTGGATTTTAAAGCCATATTTCGATTTATCACATAAAAATGCATCATTTGGTCACTAGTAGTTTCTTGAATTGTTGACTTTACTAAAATTGACACCAGGGATGGGGTCAAATACAATTGCCCAAATACAAATATAGATACAAATACACTATTTTTTTTACGGCCAAATTCAAATACAGATACAAATATTCGAATTTATAAATCCCCAAATACAAATATAAATACAAATATGAAGCTTCAAATACAAATAAAATGCAAATACAATTTTTACTGTATTTGCAAATTTCGTACCGATTTCATCCTAAATATAAACGGATAATATTTACTTGACTTCGGCTACCCCTCAAGTAAGACAATACTGGTATAGTACTTATTGTATAAAACTTAACATTGCAATACTTTGGCTCTTATCAAAGTAGACTTCATTTTCACACCAAGGCAAGAAAAGTAACAAATTCCTCTTGTTTATTATTTTTATTCGAGAAAATTATTTCACACTTCTTGATATTTCTGCACTTTTGCATAATTAAAGAAAATAAATTCATATTTCTCAATATTTGATTTTTACTGTTCATATCAATTTGTAGTTATATGCACAGTTATATTACATTAGTGTATTTGACTGTATTTGAAGCAAATACGGCAAATAAAAGGCTCAAATACAAATTCAAATACAAATATGCAGCTTTTTAAATTCTCAAATACAAATGCAAATATCCATTTTTGTGTATTTGTAAATACAAATACAAATACGTATTTGACCCCATCCCCAGGACAATGTATATTAGGGTGTGTCAATTTGACACACCCTAATATACATTGTCCTGGCAAATATTCAAGGAATAATACCGAACAATTCTCTAAACAAAGTTTCGTACCTGAAAGGTTTTATGGATGAAACAAGGGCGGACATCGCATGCCTCACAGAAACTCATCTTAAAGATTGCCAAGGAAATTGCGATAATTGCGAACACTATATCGATAAGAAAGAATTGCATATCGATGGATTCAACTTACTAAGAGCAGATAGAACAGCGAGACGTAAAGGTGGCTGTGCTATTTATGTACATGAGAGGCATATGACAGAGACGGTAATAAGTAAATCCAACAGCTTCGTGGAAACCCTTGCAGTGAAAATAGAGAAACTAAACATGGTACTGATAGTCATCTATAGACCTCCAAACTCTCTAACTGAAAAATTTTCGGATGCCATTGATGATATCAGAATCCTAATAAAGTCCGTAAACTCTCCATCCCCTAATATAATACTCTGCGGCAATTTTAATTTTCTATTTATAAAATACAAAAAGGTGGATAGAAATATAATTATACAACAAGATAAGGGGGGCACAAGTAGTGATGTTAAAAAACGGTTTTTTTTTATGTCCATGTTGTTTTTTTTGTTTTTTTTGTCGTTTTATTTGTTTTTTATTGTTTTTTGTTTTTTTGTTTTTTTTTAATAATTAATATAGATATTGCCAATTTAATTATAAGGTATACTTTTGCAATGATATATATTATAAAAATAAATAAATAAATAATAAAATAGGCCATATGGTACCAGTATAGAATGTCCTTTTCAGCCTATTTACAGAAAAAAACTGGCCTCTTTCTTGCACTGAAAGTCTTGTATCTTAGATCCGTTAAACTTGCGAGAACACTGGCTGGGAGCTGACTGCCCATTGTCCAACCTTTCCAGGACTCTCCCATCCATGCCTCGGATTTTGAATCTCCCACTTAACTACCTTTAGACCTGCGATGACATATTTTCCCCCCGAGACCATCCATATATATACAATTATACATACACATACACACATATACCAATATATACATAAATACTTATATACACATTTATATCTATTATATACCTCATACACACGCATACATCCAGAATTCCAGATACATACGCACGCATACTCACATATATACCTACACAAACTCATACACCTCTATTTTGCCCTTTCATTACCTCTGAAATCATTTAGCACATACAGTAATATCCATACAGCCAAAAGAAACCGATTAAGCACAGACAGAGCAGCAAAGCTAGTATTTATATCCCAAAATGCAAAATTCCAAGAAAGTGAAGTAAAACATGGTGCTACATTGGCTTCGTCAACATCCAAATCTGCAATAAGTACCAGTACCTGTAATATTGAAACTATATGCTCTAATCAATCTAGTGATAATGATTCTTCAATGGAAATAGAATCAGATAATGAAAGTTAAACAGCATTAGGTTAACACAAAGGTTAAAAAAAAGAGATGAATATTTTTATTTTTTTTATTTTTCTATTTGGAATATATATATATATACACACACACACACACTGGTATTCTTGCCAATCACAATTATATATATTGTTTTATACCAGTATTATGTATTTTTTATTATGTATATTATACCAGTACCTGTGATATTGAAACTAGCATATATGCTCTACCCAATCTAGTAATGATTCTTCCATGGAAATGAAGGTTAAACAACATTAGGTTAACAAAAAGGTTCAAAAAAGGTGAATATTTTTTTTTCTATCTGGAATATATATACTGGTACTCTTGCCAATCACAATTATGTATATTGTTTGAAACAAGGAAGAATGTTTTGTTCTAATGTTCTAGTTAAAAAATATATATACATATAAAAAATGAGGGTTTGTTTTTCCTTTCTATTATATACTTTTTACGTGATTCAGTTTTTCTAAAAGATGACTATATATACTAGGTATAACTGTATAAGCATGGTAGTATAGTAAATTATAGGTAATACTAATATACTTATTAGATTAAAGGAAGAAAAATATGGAATAAGTTTAAAACAATAAAAAACAAAAAAAAACAAAAAAACAGACTATCTTCGTTTTAAACAAAAAAAACGACAAAAAAAACAAAAAAAACGACACAATAAAAAACGACTCACATCACTAGGCACAAGAGAGGACCAGGAGCAAGCAAAAATGCTGATGGCTCTCACAAACGAGTTTATGCTGACACAGGAGATAACAGGAAATACCAAGAAAAATAACTGCCTACAATCTGGTATTCACAAATAACATGAAATTGATTGCCGATATGAAAATAACCCCAACTATTATCTCAGACCACAACATAATCGAGTTATCAACAGATATGGCAATAACATTAAAAGAATACACACAGGAAGGAAGAAGCAAATTTGGAGCTTTTAACTGAAACTCCAAGACCATAAATTGGGAAGAAATCAGATCACACATGGCCCAAATAGAGTGGAGAACAGTTTTAGAGAATAAAACAACTGAGGAAATGCTAACAACCTTGGAAGAAAAGATGCTAAAAGTTTTGGAAAAATATGCTCCGAAAGCACAGCCAAAAGGAAAGAGGAACCAGCTAGAGAGGCAAAAGAGAAGAATATTCCACAAAAGAAAGAGAGTAGCGACAAAGTTAGCAAATTGCGGAGACAACAATGCCAGGAAAGTAATACAAGAAAAGCTGGAGAGTACTGATAGGGAAATACAAACTCTGATAAGGGCCATACAGACAGGGAAGAGGAAAAGGCGGTAGAAGCAATAAAGGAAAATCCAAGATACTTCTACAGCTATGCGAAAAGAAAAACAAAAACGCGCGCCACTATCGGGCCCTTAAGGAAAGGGAATAATGAAATAACAGACGATCTAAAAGTCTGAAACATTGAGAATCCAGTATGAATCGATCTTCAGTACCCCAAAAAGTGACAAAGCGATACCGATACCTGACATAGATGTTTTCTTCGAGGAGAAATTGCAAGGAGAATGTATAACAGACTGATTTTACCCCAGAAGATGTAGCGAGAGCTATAGGACAAATGAAATCACATTCAGCTGCACGTCCGGACAAATGGAACCCACTATTATTTAAAAACTGTAAAAATGAAATAGCTACACCCTTATACTGGATATGGGAGAAGATCCCTAGACACTGGTGAAATACCGAGCATCTTGAAAAGAGCAAACATTGTCCCAATATATAAAGGCGGGGATAGATCTCAAGCAAAGAACTATAGACCAGTGTCATTGACGTCCCACCTCACCAAAATATTTGAAAGAAGAGTCAGAGAGAAAATCTATGATTTCTTGGAGACATGGAAAGATTCCACGAAAATCGGCACGGGTTCCGATCAGGAAGATAATGCTTATCACAGCTTATAGAGCATTATAACAATATCCTAGATGCACGTGAAGGCAATTGAAAACTATGATGTCATATACACGGATTTTGCTAAAGCGTTCGACAAGTGCGATCATGGTATAATAGCACATAAAATGAAACATATGGGAATAACAGGCAAAGTGGGAAAATGGATTTAAACTTTCTCAGAGAACGACTACAGAAGAGTAAGGAAAAAGTAGTAGTAGTAAAGTTGGAGAGGTTCTTGGCTAGGTGCCAGAAAGAGCGAAAGGAATTAGAATTAGATAGGTTTACACATTTTTGTGTAACGAAGGAATTTTTGGGGAGTCGAGGAACAGATTTTGCGCAAATTCGGTCAGAAATATAAGCTGAGTGAGAGTCAGGAGTTCAATGGCGATGGTACCTTCTGAAAGACTCCTCTCTGTTGCGGATAGCATTGGAACAAGTAAAGTTAAACCACGTTTTTTGCGCATTAATAATTGTAGGAATAGAATATGGAATTACTCTTTATGTTCATCAAATCGAGTTATGATCAGAGAAGGTTTTCTCCATTATTTGATCCCTTATTAGATATTTAATTAAATTATATTTGAATATAATTTTGGAGGTCGTGATAATATTACTTTGATATCGAACAGCAAGATTAATATGATTCTAAAATATGACTAAATAAGGTTTTTGCATTGTTTTATCACTTTTATAGGTTTAGATTTTAGATAAAATTGCTTATGAGCAATATCTTTCGGGGAAAAAAAGAGAGGTTCAAGGGTTTTTCTTTATAAAAGTTTTTTTTAAACAACTCCAGAAAAAAAAAATATATAACACACACCACACACACACACACTGTATATATACACCGTCTGCCAAAAAAATGGGTTCACTCGAAAAACATCCATGGAATAACATTTTACAAACAATCATTATGAAACTTATACACTTAAAAGATAATAAAACATCAACCTGTAAACCAAATTTCAGTTCGAAGCTATCAAAATAACGATTTATTAAATATTTCTCTAATAATACTACAACTGATGCTCGATAAACTAATCAAGAATCCTTTATTTCCATTTTCACTTCTGTAAATTCTAATATACGATTTATTTTGCAGGGTTATAAAATATAGTGAATATGCCATTTTCAGAGGAAGATAATATAATTAAGCATATAGACTAGAAAAGGGATATGGACGAACGAAACTACTCTCCGAATTCCGCAACAAAGGATGGACTCTTAGTGGTTTGGGAAAGCTTCTAAAGAAAATTGACGAGACTGGGGATACCAAAAGAAGAGAGGAAGTGGGCGTCCAAAAACTGTTCGCGTACAAGACAATATTGACGACGTCGAAGAACGTATATTAAGTCAGGAAAACCAGCCAGGAACCCATATGACACCAGCTCGCATATCAAAAGAGTTAACAATTATCAGAAACTAGTGAGAGACGCATAATTAAAAAGATCTTCAACTAAAACCTTTCAAAAGAGAGTGCACGGACAAAAGATTACTCAAACTGATGAGCAGAAACGAGTTCGAAGATCAAAACAAATCTTACGGCGAGTAACATGTGATAAACTTTCAAAGGCTTTTTTCACTGATGAAAAGAGATTCACTGTGGAGCCACCTCGGAACAGTCAAAATGACAGAGTTTACCCGCACGTCCAATGTAAGAATGAAATACCTGAGAGCAGACTTTTTGCAACCAGAAGTCATTTCTCAACTAGGAAAAGCATCCATTCATTTTATTGAGCCTGGTGTAAAAGTCAATGCCGAGTACTATCGAAATACTCTGCTGCGAAACATGCTTCCCGAAATGCAAAATCTGGCCAACGGTGGTTATTATCTTTTTTAGCAAGACGGAGCAACGTCCCATACAGTAATAGCAACTGTCCTGACTTGAACCCTGTTGGCTATGGGATCTGGGAAAATTGGCACAGAGTTTACAAGAGCAGGGTGAGAAATGTTGATCACTCGCGTTAGCTTCTTGTGGAGAAGAGGGAAGAGATACCACAGGAGCAGATGGATCGAACCATTGATGAATTTCGTCCAAGATTGAAGAAAATTGTTGAAACAGAAGGGGAAACACATTGAACAATTTTTTTAATAGGAATTCCAAAGGATAAAATGTTATTGATTTCTTTTGTAAACTTAGGATTAAGTTCTGTTTTCGAAATTCAAAATCCTCTTTTTATTTTCATGGTTTTTTTAATGGAGGCATTTCCTATATTTTATAAATCTTATGATGTATTTTATAACTAAAATGAGAATAAAAATTTTATTACCAAAGTTTTACCGCCTTTGTGGACTTCCAGAATTCAAAACTGGAGCGATGTTTACCAACAAAATTGTTGAACATGAATAATCCTCATTAAATCATTAATTTTGAATATAATAATCTGAAAATTGGTGTACATATATAGTTATATACTGTTACTAGTATTGCTCTGTATGAGTTTCATTATGATTGGTTAATAAATGTGATTTCATGGCTGTTTTTAGAGTGAACCCTTTTTTGGCAGACGCGCTCTCTCTCTCTCTCTCTCCTCTCTCTCTCTCTCTCAATTAGGAACAAGTTTTGCGAGCGACGGGCGCTCTTAGCATCAGAATACCAGGATATCGTTGCTATCACCGAGTCCTGGATTCATACTGATCGTAGGGACTACGTTGGGAGTTCGAAATTCCCGGGTATAGAATGTTCGCAAAGACCGCACCGTGGGGAGGGGGTGGGGTACTATATACGTCAGAGACACGTGAGTCCGGTTGACTGCCAGTTCCGGTCGGAACGGGAGCTGCTTGGCGTCGATCTGAACGTGGGAGGGACGAACTATAGGTTAATCTTGTGTACAGACCTCCGCATCTCTCCGAGGAGGATACAGCCCTGTACACCGAACTCAGTAGCCTGCTAGGGGATAGGGTGTGTGTAGTTTTAGGAGACTTCAACTGTCGCGGCATAAAGTGGGGAAAACAGGACTGTCGATGCTGAAGGGAGGAAGCTAGTTGACTTGCTGATGAAGAACTTCCTCACTCAGTGGGTCAACGAGCCTACACGAGGCGAAAGCGTTCTAGACTTAGTGTTCACGACCGAAGAAACCTCGTCACTGGCCTCCCGTTGGACGAATCGTTGGGCGGGAGTGATCACAGTCTTATTAGGTTCCGTGTGTGCGTCCCTCGGTGAAGCGTAGTAACTCGAGAGCAGTAAGCTCGATCTCCGCGGGCGAACTTTGTTAGCCTAGGGATAGCGTAGGAGATATGGGTTAGAGGTCGGCGGCGATGTTGAGGGAGTGTGAGTGCATTCCGGGACGAGTTTATATGGTGCTGCAGTCTGCTGGCCATACCCTCAAAACCGGTCATCCCTGCTTCAACGCAGCCTAAGTGGTTCAATCGTGACATCGCTTCGGCTATCCGAAATAGGAAAGTAGCGTATAGGAGGGCGAAGGCCAATCGTTCCCAATGAGAACACTTTAGCTATGTCCGCCTGTGTAGTGAAGTGAAGGCGAAGGTTAGGCTAGCGAAACGTAACAAAGAACTACGGGTGGCAAGCCTCTGCAAGGGAACCCTAAGGAGTTCTTCAGTTGTTAATAGTAGAAAGCCCATTAGAAGCATGATAGGTCCGTTAAAGGACGGAAGCGGCGTTCTGCGGACCTCGGACGCGGACATCGCCAATGTGCTTAATGAGTACTTTGCGGGAGTGTTCACCAGGGAGGACACCCGCATCATCCCGAGCCAGGTGTGAGGCAGGAAGGTGCTGGCCTGGATACTGTTCGATGTACCGCGACAGTCGTTGCCGATAGAATAGACAAACTGAGCGCGTTTAGGCTCCTGGGCCAGACCAGTTTCTCCCCAGAGTGTGCTGGAGGTGCGCGACCAGGTGGCTCCCCACCTGCTACAGTCTTCAACAAATCGTTGGGGACGGGTTCAGGTGCTGGTGACTGGAGGAAGCAACGTGACCCCGATCTTTAAGAAAGGGGATCACGAAAGTCCAGGAACTATCGTCCCATTAGTCTCACTTCAGTTGTAGGTAAATTATTAGAAGGGATAATAGCTGATAGGATCGTTTGACCATTTGGATTCCTACAAGCTGCTTGGTGACTCCCACATGGGTTTAGAGGCATAGGTCGTGTCTCACCAACTTGCTCGAGTTTTTCCACGTCATGTTGATGAGTACGATAAGAGTAGGGCGATTGATATACTTTATCTCGACTTTCAGAAAGCCTTTGATAAGGTATCTCACAGCCGCTAATAGCGAAAGTGCGCGCGCTGGTTCGTGGGGAAATAGGTAGGTGGATTGAAAACTGGGCTGAGGAATAGGCGGCAGAGAGTGGTACTTAAAGGTGCTAGTTCGGGTTGGGCCTCGGTCACTAGTGGGTTCCTCAGGGTTCCGTTTTGGGGCCACTGTTGTTTATCATTTACATAAATGATATCGACGGTGGCATCGTCAGTCGGATCGCCAAATTCGCTGATGACAACAAGCTTGGGGCCAATGTTGGGACGCCCGAAGCGATCGAGGAACTGCGTGCGGACCTAGGTAGGATAGGAGAGTGGTCGAAAAATGGCAAATGCCGTTTAACTTGGGTAAATGCAAATTGATGCACATTGGCTCGCCAATCCAAAGTCGACTACTCGATGTTGGGTAGTAATATCGAGGTGACTGATTTAGAAAAGGACTTGGGTGTGCTAATTAGCAGCGATCTTAAGTTTACGAAACAGTGTGTAGAGGTGGAAAAGAAAGCCAGAAACTATTGGGTTATATCGGAGGCAATGTCAGTTTCGGAACAAGGAGATTGTGCTCTCACTGTACAAATTCCCTTGTTCGGCCGCACCTGGAGTATGCTGTGCAGTTCTGGTCGCCCACCCTCAGGAAAGATATTGAGAGGCTGGAGCGAGTGGGCGATGGCCACAAAGTTAATCCCTTCCGTTAGGGCATATGGGCTAGAATCGCGGTTACGCGCCTGAACTTGTTTTCGCTTGAAACTCGGGTGCTGCGCGGTCAACTGATCGATGTTTTCAAGCTCTTACGCGGGTTCAACGATGTCGATTTTAGAAGTATGTTTTAGTTTAAATGATAACCCAACTCGTAACAATGGTTGGAAGTTGGATTTGAAAAGGTTTAGGACTAGTTGTGTGGGAATTACTTTACGTATAAGATCTGTGACACATGGAACAGGTTACCTTCGGAAGTTGTGAACAGTTCCTCTGTGGATCAGTTCAAGAAAAGGTTAGACCAAATCTTGCACACTATTTGAGTGTGTACAAAATTTTCCCTGGCACCCGTTGCCATTGGTACCTCCTCGTATGAGCCGCAAGGCCTTTTGAGGTACTTCTTTTCCTTGTAACTCCTCCTTGTAACTCTCTCTCTCTCTCTATATTTGTTCGTTCTTCCTCCTCATCTTGTGCGGAACGTTCTTCTACACAAGCGTCGTTCTTTACATTAATTATACTGTGTGTTGTTTGCAGTTAAAAAATATATATATACAGGGTGGGCGGAAAGTAGCTCCCTATTTTGGATTGGTAAAAAATACGTATATTATCCATTTATTTCAGAAGAAATAATATGAAAAGGTAGGCATACATGGTAGGTTTTCTCTAAATTCAATATGGGCTCCAACTCTTTCCACCAGCTTCTGGAGCCGGCCAGGAATGGCGTCCACTGACTTTAGCAGGAACTCCGGCGGGATGGAGGACATGACTTCCGAATTCGGTCTTCCATTCTTTCCAATGTCCTCGGTTTGGTGCGGTAGACTTCTTCCTTTACCCACCCCTAAAGAAAGAAGTCGCACGGTTACCGCTGAAAAACGGCAGAATCGGTTCAGTGTAACGGTGTGGTGTGGTATGACCTCAGCTCAGGTTGTGGGCCCGTTCCTTCTGCGCACACCATGAATGCTGAGCGGTACCTTGCTATGTTGCGAAAACGAGGTCTGGCCGGTTGTCAGCACATGGGAGAACATCGACGATCTGATATTTATGCAAGATGGCGCCCCTCCGCACTTCGCTCTTGTTGTCCGTGAGTGGCTGGATGCCCACTTCCCTGGGCGTTGGATGGGTCGTCGTGGTCCACATCAATGGCCAGCCAGGAGCCTCGACTTGACACCGTGCGACTTCTTTCTTTGGGGGGGGGGGGTAAAGGAAGAAGTCTACCGCACCAAACCGAGGACATTGGAAGAAACTGGAGGACCGAATTCGGGAAGTCATGTCCTCCATCCGGCCGGAGTTCCTGCTAAAGTCAGTGGACGCCATTCCTGGGCGGCTCCAGAAGCTGGTGGAAAGAGTTGGAGCCCATATTGAATTTTAGAGAAAACCTACCATGTATACCTACCTTTTCATATTATTTTTTCTGAAATAAATGGAAAATATACGTATTTTTTTACCAATCCAAAATAGGGAGCTACTTTCCGCCCACCCTGTATATAGGGTGTCCCAAAATGAATATAGCAAAAAGAAAGTCTAATAATTTTATCGCTTATTGAGATAATGAAATAGTTTTTACATGAATTCAAGCCTTAGTTTTAGTTTACTTTAATTCATTATAGTATTGTTTAGTTTTTCTCAAATTATTGATAAACTTCTACATGTCCATCCTTCACAATGATCAATCGTATGCGGCGTTCAAATTCGCGAAAAGCTATTTCCAGCACGACTGCAGGGATGGATGTCATTGCATCAACAATACGATGCTTAAGTTCTTCAATGTCTCTTGGTTTGCTTGTGTAGACTTTACTTTTCAGAAAACCTCGTAGATAAAAATCCAAAGGTATTAAGTCGGGTGAACGGGCCGGCCATTTCATAGGTCCTCCCCGACCAATCCATCGTCCAGGGAGTTACATTTAAAAACACTTTAACATTGCGAGCAAAGTGAGGCGGTGCTCCATCCTGTTGAAAGAAAGCTCTTTGTAGCAAGCCAGGATTTTCCCGCAATTGTGGAATAAGGAACTCTCGTAACGTGTTAAGGTACGAAATGCCGGTGATAGTGCGTTCATCAAAAAAATAGGGTCATAAATGCGGAAACTTTAACGTTATATGTTAACTTTAGGTGAATCCCTTTCGTGTTCATACAGCTCATGAGGATTTTCCTCTCCCCAAATCCTACAATTGTGACGATTAACATTGCCCGATATGTGAAATGTAGCCTTGTCATTATTCTGGAAAATTGGGTTTATTCTGAAAAGAAAAGAAAGTGACAATCAATACTCACAACCAAAACTTATACGTCTAACCCTTGTATTCATGTAAAAACCATTTCATTATCTCAATTACCAAAAACGTTATTTGACTTTCTTTTTGCTATATTCATTTTGGGACACCCTGTATATGTATACACACACACATTACTTTAGGTGAGTTCGAACGACGGTTCAGGATCGACCTACGCCTCATTTGCGGGATTTGGTGGAGGAGGAAATTACTGTCTGATCTCCTCCTGCCCTCGTAACCAGCCACGCATGGCTGGCTACATTGATATATATATATATATATATATATATATATATAATATATATATATATATATATATATATATATATATATATTATATTATTGCTGTACCGATTCCAAAGTTTAGCCTTTGCCGATTCTATGCGTAGATTTAAAAAATCAATTTCCTTCATAAATTTTACTGACCTAATGTGAAAAGTTAAAATTTGACTAAATTTCAAGTTTGTTCAAATGCTTTTCTTTAACTCATTCCACAATAAACAGTATCAGAATTTGTTACTCGTATGCCGTAGCTGAAGTGATGTTAAATAGTTTTATTATTCAGTAAAATGATAAACTAAATTTAGTTTAGTTCCATTAATTGAATACCAATATTTAAAGTAATTGGCTTTCCTTATGTTAAAGGTATTTCCTCTCTCCAACAATATAAACAACAACAAAGTTTTTCATTAAAATTTCAAGTCCCTCGTGGCCAGTTTGAATAAAAAAATGGATGTATATTTTGGGTTTATGAAATTATTAAAATACTTAAATAAGTCAACATAATGAGATGGTTTAATATATAAATTATAAAGTACAACTAATATAGAATTATTATTATTATTATTATTATTATTATTATTATTATTATTATTATTATTATATAATAATAATAATAATAATAGAGTAAGAAATTACAATAGCTTATAATATTCAGAGATAACTAGTTGGAGACTGTAAATTTGTGGGTAACTTAATTTATTTAGCTTTGCATTTTTTTTTAAATTACGCTTGACATGAGTATAAATGATCATAAATAGTTTTTTTCGTAGGTTCAATTTTCTATAAATATAGATTTTGTTTTGGAATGGAAATTTTAAAATGTTAAAGAATCGGCTAAATTTGGTCGATGCCGATGCTCAAAAAATGGCCCATTCTGCTGATGCCGATTAGTCGGTACACCACTAATATATACATACGAGCAGTGGCGGCTCCTCTATAAGGGCCATAGGGGCCGGGCCCCACCAGTAATCTCTGCACAAAAGCAAAAAAATGAAATAAATTATTAAGTTTTCGAATTAGATATGTAACATATTTTTTTTCTAAGTTATAGACGCTTTCTTCAACATGAGCATGAAATCTTATATCTAAAGGGCTCATTTAAATTGACCCTATATACACTATTTTATAACACAGTATTACGAGAATTGACGCACCGCGCGGATCCTGATTTCTCCTGATTGGTTTAATATGCTGATCTTGGGGCCACGGTGAAGTGGCCCGGAAGGCTGAAAATTTTCGTTTAAATTATCGCAGTCATATTTGATTTAGAGATTGTTTACGGTGAGTTTTTTGTCAATGAATAAATATTAATCTATTTAATGAACAGATGGGGGTCATTAATTCCCACAATGTAAAGATCTGTTTTTATTCATTTACAGTTCATTTTATATTTACCTTTTTCAATGTGTAATTTTAATTAGTTACACTCCAATTACATTTTCTTTGAATAGTCAAAGATTATGTCATTGAAAACGGAACAGCTGATTAGCTTTTCTTTTTATTTGAATTCAGTCTGTTTAGGAAACCGGAAGTGAATGGTATGGTAGTGCTTAATTATAGTGTTCTAATCCATTTGGTGGCGAATAATATCATTAATATTTAACTAAAGTTTGTCTACCCTTACCGGTATATGATGAACAGAGTAGACGAGATATTAAAAAAGCCATTTTCCTCCTTAAAACTGGAGGAAAAATTAGAAATAAAAAGACTGGGCGTATATCAGCCTACAGACATAATAATTACACAGCGAGATGGAAAAAAACTGAGAACATTTTCAAGCATTTGGTTTGGTAAGAAATAATGGCTGACGGTTAGTAGTGCAAAGAGTTTCTTATTTTGTTTTTATTGTCTATTATATGGAGGAGAAAGTTTGTGGACTAAAACTGGTTGTAAAGATTTAAAACATCTTTCTGAACGAATCCAGAAAGACGAATCTAGTAAATCTCATATAAACAATGCTGTCCAGTTCAAAATGTTTGGAACCACAAATATTTTATCTGTTATTAATGAGGGATATCGCCATGGCATTCAGACATAATGAAATTGTGGACAAAAATAGGCATGTTTTATCAAGAATAATTAACTGCTTAAAATTCTGTGGTACGCATGAGCTCTCATTACGAGGACATAATGAAGGTGAACAATCCTGCAATCGTGGAGTATTTTTAGACATGATTAGCTATACAGCTACCTTAGATAGTACGCTGAGTGACCATCTTGAAAACAACAAAGTTGCAAAAAACACGTCTAAAACAATTCAAAATGATCTTTTGGAATGCATGTATGAAGTTTACATTGATGAAATAAAAAAGGAAATAGATGAAATAAGTTTTGTTTCTGTCCAAGCCGATGAAACAACAGACGTGGCTTGTAATTCACAATTTGTAATTATACTACGATATCTAAAAAACTTCGAACCTGTTGAAAGATTCATAATATTTGCTAAAGTTGGAGATAGGACTGCAAATGGACTTACAAATGTGCTTACTGAAGAACTACAAAAATTTAATCTCAAACATAAACTCGTTGCACAGGCATATGATGGGGCGGCCGTAATGCGTGGCCTACATTGTGGTGTACATGTTCAAATGAAGAAAATTTATCCACATGCACATTACATTCACTGTTACGCACACCAGCTAAATATTACCGTTAAAAATGTCTGCTCATCAAATAAAAATATGAAACTGTTTTTCTCGATCCTAAATGGAATTAGCACATTTTTTAATATGTCTCCAAAGCGAAGTAGTCTGCTTCTTGAAATTTGTCAAACACGTATTCCTCATGTGTCCAAAACAAGATGGAATTTTCATTCCAGAGTGGTTAATAGTGTTAAAGGGAACAAAGAGGATCTCACTGAATGTTTTGGAAGAATTCAGAATGATGAGGGTTGGGATGATAAAAGTATATGCGAGTCTATTGGATTCAAAAGGTCGCTTGAAGATGAGGAGTTTAATTTTTGGCTCTTATTCTTTTATTCTGGAATGAAACGCGTAGAAATTTTATACAATGTCCTGCAAGCAAAAAAAACGACCAGTGTTACCACTGCACAGGCATTAAAAGACTTTGAATTATCTATGAGTCAATTAAGAGAAGAGGTTCCAGTCTTTATTTCGAAAGCTTTTGAAAATCATAATGAAATCCCATCTCGTCCAATAAAAAAGGCAAAAAGGGATATAATTGGGACAAAAACTGATAAACTTTGTAGTTTTGCAAAAGATGCATGCACTCGCATTACTGACGAGATGAATGAGCGATTTGGGAAATCAGAAATATTTCGCTCCTTTGCTGTAATAGATCCCAAAGAATTTAATCATCATCTTAGACAATTCCCAGTTGAATACTGCAAAGTTATTGAAACTAATTATCCTATGCTAAGGGGAAAAAAACTGTCTTCTGAATCAGAAATCGTGTACTCAAACAAAAGCTTTGCAAATATTTCGAGCGTTTGCGCTTTAATGCGCTTCTTATACGAAAACAAACTGCTAGATACCTTTTCTGAAGTGTCAAAATTATTGGAAATTGTCTTAGTGACGCCTGTTTCTACTGCCGATTCTGACGCTGTTTCAGTACATTGAAACGAATAAAGACATTTTTAAGAAACACGATGACACAAGATCGCCTAAATGCTTTGGCTGTCTGTTCAATACACAAAGAGTTTATATCGCAAATTCCGGACTACAATAAAAAGGTAATTGAAAAATTTGCCAACAGAAAAAACAGAAGAGGAGAATATTTATATAAATAAACGTGAGTATACACCTTATGATAAAATATTAACTAATTTCTGTTTGTTTTCAATTTTATTTCATTCTCAACTAAGTTTATTTTACTGTTTATAATGTGTATGTGTGTACACGCACAGAAAAATGCAAAAATTACATGATTTACACTGATTGAACAGAATGCAGTTGCGAACTATTATCGTACTTTAAAAAGCGGAAAAACCAATAATAATTGCAGTAAATTCATTGTTTGCCTCCATACATAGTGATGGGATACATAATATTTTGATATTAAGTATATGCATTAGTCGGGCCCCACCAACTATTATGAGACGAGCCGCCACTGCATACGAGTATATATATATATATATATATATATATATATATATATTATTTATATATATTTTTAAGTTCGGGAAGAACCGATTCGCCTCTATTTAAAAGGGCATATATCGGCGGAAAAACAAAGAAAAAGTGAGAGGAAAGACAGAGGAAAAAGAAAGGGTGGAGGGGACAGTCGAAGTGGAAAAAGACCAAGGATGACAAGGACTGCAGGGTCGAGCCCCATCATCCTTGGGTGCTAGGGCCGGAGGGTGCACGTGAAACCTCCAGGAACAAGCACGTACAAACGAGCACAAAGAACACTCAAGAGCACGAGCTTAGAACCCCCTTGCGGGGGATATATATATATATATATATATATTATATATATATATATATATATATATATATATATATCATCCCCCAAATAATACCAATAGTAAGCCACATTTTTATCACTTAAGTCGGATTTTCTTGTACGACCCGCTTTTTTGAGGTTAGGTTTAGGTTAACTGAGGTTGGTGTATAAAGCTATGGTAGCATAGAGGAAAATTACTTGACTTGGAGATTTTTTAATTAAAATCGTAACGCGCGGCTAAAATTTGAAAGAATAATCATTGTATACTCGTACGTTGAAGAAAAACGCTTTCTCTGAACTTTCTCAGAAAATCTTCCCCTCCTCCCTCTACTTTAATTAACACAAGCAAGGGATTGACAGTTTGAAAAAATGAAATGTACGGGTGTCAGGAAATGATTGCCCCCCCCCCCCCTGTAGAGCAAAAACTAGAAGAGATAGATAAAAACCGGCGAGACCACTTGAAAGAGCGTTAAAATCTGAATAAAAACCATTATGTTCTATTCCTGTGATTTTAATTCTTACCATTTTTTTCCCCACAGAAACCATGGCATCATCTATTTTGAACGATTCAGAGAAAAAGCGAGTTCTTGACCGCATTCGAGCTGTCACATTTCGTGAAGCAAAGGAAGCTGGTGCAACTTTCATAACTCGACACTGGTGGCTGAGAGATTAAAAAGATCAGAAGACTTTGTCAAAAGGAATTGGAATAAGAATCCTGAAGATTGTGAAACAGAATTTCGAGGAGGAAGACCGGAATTATCTCATGAATCGAAAGACATTGTGCTTGCTGCATCACGGCGCCGAAAGAAGAGCTGCTCTGAGGTAGCGAAAGAGATACTTATCCGTCGTGGTAAGATAGTCAATCGGCAACTTGTGCATCAATTTCGAGTTCGCCAAGGCTTGAGTGCTTGGCACGAAATATACCGGATATCCGCATCCGCATCATTTTAGCATCCGCATCCGCACTTCTGACTGCGGATGTTATGCGGATATTACCTCTAATAAATTATGCAATTTACAATTAAATTAGCTTATAAAGTAGCTTATAAGGCCCAGTCATGCACATTTCATGTAAAGTATTAATTATTAATGAACAAACAAATATATAAACCTCAAAATATAAATACCATTAAATCAACAAACACTGCCTGTGCCGCTGTGCGTACTCCACTGTGGCTGAAACTCTTGAGAAAGTTATTATTTTTATCATAATGAAAACATTAATGTTAATTTTAATTCTTATGCATTGCCTGCCATAATAGTAATATCAAGAAATTTGAAAAATTATGTCATATTTATAATTCTATATTATATTGATAGATTAACTAAATATCCGCATCCGCGGATATTGAAATTAAAGATCCGCATCCGCAGATGTTGAAAAACATCCGGTCCACCACTAATATACCGGGTGCGGCAAAAGTAACGCCCTTTTAATAATTGTATCTTTATAGTTTTATACAGTATAATTTTTTAGTTTTGTATTGTATCATTTTGTTTCTTTTATTTTTACAGAAATTCTGAATAAATATGGTCTTGCGATTGACGAGAGAACAAAGAGTGAAAGCAGTTAAACATTATTACCAAAACAATAACAATGGAGCTAAAGCCGCTCGTTTGTTATCAGAAGAATTTAACATTCGACAAGTGCAGAGCCGCAATATCACAAGTCTAATTAGGAAATTTGAAAGAACCGGAAGCGTAAGTGATGCCACAAGATCAGGGAGGCCAGTTTCAGCAACAACCTTAGAAAAGTCCGATGAATTAAGAGAATCATTGTTGCACACTCCTCAAAAATCCAGTAGACGTCTTTCTACAGAGTTGGGTATCAGTGACAGAAGTGTCCCCGTAGACTCTTAAAGAAGAACAAGATGAAGCCTTACATCCCTCGCGTGTTACAGAGCTTGCATGATGGAGATGCAGATAGACGATTAGAGTTTTGCGAAAATTTCCTGAATAAAGTCAATGAAGATGAGACCTTTCTTGATAAGATATGGTGGTCAGATGAGGCAACATTCAAATTGAACGGGCATATCAATCGCCATAATTGTGTGTACTGGAGCGATGTTAACCCACATGTTATCTTGGAAAAAGACGTTAACCTACCAGGAGTGACAGTTTGGGTAGCCATCTCTTCCATGGGAATAATAGGCCCGATATTCTTTGATAGTACTGTTAATCAAGATAATTATTTACAAATGCTACAAACTGAATTCTGGCCGAGAGTTAGAAATCAGAATGGAATTTATGGGTTACTCGTTAGGGAATGGTTAAATTTAAATTTCGAAGGGAGGTGGATAGGACGACGTGGAGCAATTGAGTGGCCAGCACGATCGCCAGACCTAACACCACCTGACTTTTTCTTGTGGGGTGTACTGAAAGATCTTGTTTACAAGGTCAAACCGAAAACACTTCCTGAATTAAGACAAACAATTCGTGAAAAATTTACTACAATTAACGGTGTCAAAAGGTTTGTAGAAGTGTTGCTGGTAGGGTTCAGTGTTGTATTGAACACCAAGGGGAGCATTTTGAACATGATCATTAGGTTAGTAAATACTATGTATGTAGAGTACATTTTTTTAAGGTGTATTGAGCCAACCACAAAATTAATTAAATTCCAGTTATTTTTTAGTTTTTACTGAGAAAGTACTTATTATTTTTCTTAAAATGCTGTATTTTTTCTTAAAAACATTATTTCTCTTAAAATGCTGTAATTGATTTATTTCCTTCAATAAAGAGAATAAACTAAAAAGGGCGTTATTTTTGCCGCACCCGGTACATATATATATAATATATATATAATATATATATATATATATATATATATATATATATACGGTGTATATATATATGACTGAACAACGTTTAACCTAAAAAAAATAATGGGACGGTTGAGATTCTTATCTAGAAATGTTTGAACAATTTGACGTGAAATGGAGATTCACTGACAGCTTCACTTCTGGTAATGAATAAAGGGCAGAATTCCTGTACCCATCTGACCCTACCCTCCTATTCAAAATGTTTTGCCATCTTTAGTTGCTCGCGTCGTTTGGGTAATCATCTCAGATGGTGGGTATTTTTTTTTTTGAAACTGCTTCCCTACTGAGACGCGTTTTTGCGAAGAGCGGAAAGGGATTTTAAAAATCTGTTTCAAATGCTTGGTTAAAGGGCGGGTGGGGGTGGCGGGTTGAATATTAATATTGTTTAAATGATTATATTGGTGAATGTGCGGTCCGTAACACTTGCGCATAAATGTGATAAAGACACAACGACTCGTTCACGGCTTATTCTTATCAATTGTTTTTATTTGCTTCGTATCCAGGTGTTTCTCGAGTGACAGCACCCAACACATAAGCTTTTTAAGTTTATTATTAGACATTAGTTAAAGATTAAAATTATTATTACGTAGTTACCTATTATTATTATTTTTTATTATTATTATTTTTTATTATTATTATTTATTATTATTATTTATTATTATTATTATTATTAAGATGGTTGTATCGGAGTAAACTGAATATTGTTGTTAGAAGGTATGGTTGTATAATATTCGCTGTTAGTTTAGGTTCAGTTTTACTTGTCTACTCTCATTGTTTATTCTATTAGTTTCATTCGCTTCTGGAAGGTCTTACTACTGGTAGTATGAGATACGCGAGCTTTTATGATGAATTGTGTTGATTTTTTGTTTTGATGAACTATATTTAGACTTCCCTCTCCTCCGGCTAATAATAAAAAACAAAACGTTATTTTAATGGTCTTGTTATCAGTCAATTCGGCATTTTTTCTTTCCGTTCCGTGAAACGAACGGCGAATCCTTTGTCGTTGCCGAAAGTCTCGAATTGATGTGCGTAAAATTAAAATTACCCCCCTTCTCTCCACACCGAGTCTTTGTCGAAAAAGATTTGGTTAAAACATCGATTCAGAAATAATTCCATCGACCACAGGTTTCGACCGACTGTTATGTTATAGCAACCTACCTAATTCAACGACGACTACGACATCGTATTATATATATATATATATATATATATATATATATATATATATATATATATATACACGCGCCTATGCGCCTCGGTGGTGTAATGGTTAGCGTCGCTGAATACGAATCCATCGGCTCCGGGTTCGAGACCCGGTAATGGAAGCCGGCGCGCAGCAAAAACCCAGCTGTTCATCCTTCCACAATAAAGAAAGTGGTTGGTAGATAAATGGGTACCTTAGGTGGCCTAGTGGTTAAGACGCTGGGCTGCTGGTGGGTCGTGGTTCGGATGCCACGTTAAACTGTAGGTCTAGTGTTCCTGAGGATGTCATTAGACGAAAGCGCTTGAGCACCACTTTGTGTTTCTTTTCTCTTCGTGGTTTTATATATATATATATATATATATATATATATATATATATATATATATGCACACTCACACAGGGTGTTTCAGGTCGACCCTAGAAATATGGAAAAGAAACATTTCATATTAGTTTACTACAAATTCCGAAATTTGTAGTTTGTATTTCAAGTTTGTCAAAGTAATTCCATAACTAATATGAAGTGTTTCTTTTCCATATTTCTAGGGTCAAACTGAAACACCCTGTATATATAAGGGGTTCCAAAAAACCTTAGCCCCCCATTTGCAGTTTACATGTTTACTTATATCGAAATAGTGTTTAGTGATTATAAAAATATATAAATTTTTTTATTTATTGCAAGTATTGAAATTACTCTAGCTGATAAAGTGATAATATATTGGCTTCTCAATTAATTGGTGATTCGGAGAGGCAACGTGTGATAGATCGCATACGAGCAATAACATTTCGGGAAGCTCGTGATGCTGGAGCCACCTTTATAACACGTTCATGGGTTGCCAAAACTTTGCGAAGAAGTGAGGACTTCGTCAAAAGAAATTGGAATAAAACTTTGGATGAATGTGAAATGGATACAACCAAATCTGGGCGCCCAAATTTGCCACTCTCTCAGGAAACAAAGGACATCATTGAAAGCGGTACGCGTAAGCGGAAAAACAGCTGTGCTAAACTTCCTAGAGAGATCGAAGTGTTGAGAGGAAAGATCGTTAGTGGTGAGATCATTCGACTGTACCGTCATAGGCAAGGTTTAAAGCCTTGGCATGAACTTCCAAAGCCAAGAAAAACTCAACATCGATGACAGAATGTGGTTTGCCCATTATCTTGAAGATTGGGATGTGGATGATTTCATGCATTTAGCTGTCTCCGATGAATTTTTTGTTTACGTAACACGTCAGCCTAACTACCAAAATGATCGAGTGTGGGCCACAACACCAGATGAAATCGATGACAATGAACATTATCGCGAATTATTAAAAAGTCCAGACTGTGTTGGTGTGTTTGTTTTGTTCACTGCAAAGAAGCTCATGTGGGTGCTGAAGCCAAATGGTCAGAGTTGGGGTGGACAGTATTTTCGTGATATTATTGATATTATTCTATCCAAGCATGTCATTCCTTTTCTAAGAAACCCAAACAATGTTATGGATGTCGATCAGGTCACACTTCTGCACGATAAGGCCCCCTGCTTTAAGGCATTAGCCACTCAACAGTTGTTGCGGAACCATGAGATCGATTTCTTTGGAAATGAAGAATGGCCAGGAAATTCTCCTTACCTGAACGTCTGTGAACACATTGGATCAGTTATAAAGGACAAGGTTGAATGTTTCTTGTTTCAAGAACCTGCAGCAAATCGATTTTAGAAGGATACAATGACGCAACACATTGAAACTGTTTTAGCAAATTTGCGTAACGATCAAGGTCTATTCACGTCACTTTTGGCAAGCTACCCAAAGCGGATTCAGGCTGTCTTGGAAGTCAATGGCGGAAACACCAAGTTTTAATTGTTTCTCATTAAATGCAGGATTAAATTCTCTTTTGTAAGGTATGTTTAGTTTTACTGTACCTCTAATGGTTTAGGCCATGGGCGGGGGGGGGGGGCAAGGTTTATTGGAGCCCCGTATTTATATATTTATTAATGTAAGCGTCTTTCAGAACTCAAGAGCAGTGGGCGTCCTTCTTCCTGATCCATCTTAAGCATACGAGTATAACTGCATATATGACGTCCGGATAACGACATCACGTCTATATGATTTTGGGTGGTTAGTTAACCCGTCCATTGCAGGTGACCCGTAAATGGTTAAATCACGTTGTTATTAGTGTTCAGTAATTATATATATATATATATATATATATATATATATATATATATATATATACTGGAAAGAGTCAACGAAAATCAGCACAGATTCCGATCAGGTAGATCATGCCTATCACAACTAATAGAACATTACAACAATATCCTAGATGGACTGGAAGGCAATGACAACTACGATGTCAGATACACAGATTTTGCTAAAGCTTTCGACAAATGTGATCACGGTATAATAGCACACAAAATGAAATATATGGGAATAACAGGCAAAGTGGGAAAATGGATCTACAACTTCCTCAGAGAACGTCTACAGGTCGTCAAAATTCAAGGTATATCATTATCAGAATCGGGAGTACGCAGCTGTTACCACAAGGGACAGTACTAGCTCCATTCCTGTTCATTATCATGCTAACAGACATAGACTGCGGAGTAAACAGCAACAGTATAGTAACATTCTTTGCAGACGATACAAAGATCAGCAGAAAAATCAGCGATGTAAATGAAGTGGAGTCCTTGCAGAAGGACACGAACAAAATATACAAATGATCAGATGACAACATGACATTTAACACCGAGAAATTTCAGCTCTTGAGATATGGTAGAAACGAGGAACTTAAACAGACTGCATATTATGCGCCAGATAGACAGGAAATTCACAGAAGCACGAAAGCGATCGATCTCTGGATAATAATGACAGATGATGCGAAATTCGAAACACAAAATCAGATAGCGATAAATAAAGCAAAAAGAGTCGCGGGACAGGTACTAAGAACGTTCAAGAGAAGGGACAGGAGAGTAATGATTCCCCTGCTAAAAACACTGATTATACCAAAACTTGAATACTGCTTAGTTTTGACGTCCACATATGAAAAGGAAGAAGCTAATTAACTAGAAGAAACGTACAGACATTTCACAGCCAAGATTGATGGCTGCAAAGAACTCAACTACTGGGAAAGACTACGTAAACTAAATCTGTACACCTGGAAAGAAGAAGAAAGAGGTACACCATAATCTACATATCGAAAATGATCGAAAAACTGGTACCAAACGTAAAACTAAACCCAATTACCATTCAAACAAGTTGAAACAACACTGGAAAAGAGGAAAGGCAGAATGTGTAGTGTTCCCAAATTAAAGGCCCGACAAGGGACCTCTTAAACACTGAAGGAAAATAGCTTGGTTGTCAGGGGGCCAAGACTTTTCAACCAGCTTCCAAGGGACCTCAGAAACGTTACAGGGGTCAAAGTTGAAGTCTTTAAAAGAAAACGATGCCTGGCTCAGGACGGTACCAGATAAGCCGGGTGTACCTGGCTATGTATGGTGGAGAGCGCAAGAAAGCAACCCGCTTCTCCACCAGGCCAGACCCAGAGGCGGGGCCACTACCATGACCTTCGTGTGAAGAGAGACCAATGCACGAAACAGCAACGAGGTTAACGAGATTATACACTAAGTGGCAGAAAAATCGGCCCACTTGGAATATTGTGAAAAGAAAAAAGTGGGCAAGCTTCTGTTTATAAAAATTTTTAAAATTCGAAAATTTAGTCTATGAGGACATTAAAAAATCTTCAAACACATGCTTATTACAATTTATCATCAAAAAATACTGTACAAAAAATTGTAACTAAAAAAAACAAAGATTGCGACAAAAACAATAAAACAAAACAAAAAAATTGTGATCCAGGGTTAATAAGAGGTGTTGCCTCCCCTAGCTTGAATGACTGCAGCCATTCGTCGATTCATCCCATGAATGAGATCGGCGATCACATCCTGTGGGATTCCCTCCCACTCTTCAGTTAAACCTTGTTGTCGCTCCTGTAGACTTTTAGGGGCTACTAGACGAGCCTTAAGACGCCATCCCATCGTGTCCCACGGATGTTCTATCGGGTTCAGGTCCGGACTTCGGGAAGGCCACTCGATTCGACGAATTCCAGCTTCGTCAAGGAAATCGCTAACGGCTCTTACCGCGTGTGGTCTAGCGTTATCGTGCTGTAGAAGGAAGTCTTCGCCAACGAAAGGAGCAAAAGGGATCACATGCTCCAACAAGAGCTCTTCCACGTATCTTGCGGACGTCAATGACCCACCACCAACACGAGCTCTGTGCGCGAGTTTGAAGTGATACCACCCCAGACCATGACTGAGCCTCCTCCAAAAGCAACCCTCTCCGTAAAAGTGCACGGGGTGAATCTTTCTCCTGTTCTTCTCCACACTCTTTCCGTCCATCGGATGTTCGAAGATTGAATCTTGATTCGTCCGTGAATAATACTCGTTCCCATTGGACCATAGTCCACTTAACGTGCTCACGAGGGAAAGCAAGACGAGCATTGCGGTGGTGTGGGAGCAATTCCTGGCCCATTGCTGGACGTGTAGCATGTAAGCCACTTTCCATAAGTATCCTTCTAACGGTTCGCTCCGATACACTGACGTCTCGAGACCTTTCGAGCTCATTGCGGACGTTTGTGGCAGTCAAGCGACGATCTCGCAGAACACTCAAGACGATGAAACGATCGTCACGGGCAGATGTGCAGCGCGATCTTCCAGATCCTGGTCTTAGGGTGTACTCTCCTGTCTCCACATAACGTTGGTAGACATGTCGAACCGTTGTTCATGGAATTCCTAGCGCATCGGCGACATAACGCTGGCTCCGACCATCTTCAATTAGGGCGACAACTCTTGCGACGTTCACGGCACTCAAATCCATTGTAAATGTCCAATTCTGAAACCCAAAAGAATTAGAAGTCTATCTGTTACTAAACGCAAATGCCTACTCCCCCTAGTGGAAGAAAAAAGTGGCACTAGCAGTCTAAGAGCAACTGAATGTCAGATTGTCGAATTTTTAAAAGAAGTAAAAAATTCGTTGCAGCTAGTGTGCTCGCAACTGACGTTGTTTTGTCTCGTTATTTGGTTGCCTCATAGACTATATTTTCGAATTTTAAAACTTTTATAACAGAAGCTTGCCCACTTTTTTGCTTTTCGCGATATTCCAAGTGGGCTGATTTTTCTGCCACTCGGTGTATGTTACGCAGGCAGGCCGAATTAACAGTGTAAGTGGTAGTGATGTAGGTCACATCCGCACATTTTCTCGCATCCGCGTCCGCATCCGCACTTTGGACTGCGGATGTCGTGCGGATGTGGACCGTTGAGATAAAACGTCATTAATAAGCGGAAATTATCAAATTCTATATATTAATAGAACTAGTTCATTGTGCGCAAAAGTGATGCAAGCGACAAGACGAGAGGCTGTTCTTGTATGAAGTTACTCTCTTGCAACCTACTTAGATCCACGTTACAAAGCTAAGTTATTTTCACCTAGTACATTAGAACGAGTTAAATCATCACTTGGCAAAGCAGTTGAAGAGCTTCAATCTCTTGAATCTGTCGCTTCGCCACCCACCAAAAGAATAAAAGTTTCAGTGACAGAACCAACACCTTCAACAAGCAAATCTATCACAGAATCTGTCTCTCAGTTTCTTGAGTCAAGCAGCAATGACGAGACCTACGCGATGTCAAAAGATGTAGTGAAAATGATCGAGAGCTATCACCAAGAAAAACGCCTGGCTGCATGTGACAATCCAATATACAGTATGATGAAAAGAGAAACAGACTGGCAGCAGAAAAGGCAGAAAAATTAATGTTCCTTAAGCATAACCTTCCTATAATTAAGTTTGAACATTAAACGATGAACATCTTAGTTTACTTTATTTTAATTACTCATTTATAAATATGCCTAATAAAACTTTAAACTTAATATAAATAGTTATCAAGCTAATAAAGATCTCTTTCTATAAGGGTGGAGGAGGTTGGGGAAAGAGGTCGGTGGGGTGCATTTGAGTTGGGTTCACGTCCCGCATCCTGGTAACACAATTATGGTTTCTAATTGTGGCTGAAACTCAACAAAATATAACGAATTTATTTGCAGACGAATTCACTAATTGATTTCTATATTAGTTAGATGCTTGATATTATTTTATATGTTTAGAGAAAAGTACAGCAATTATTGTACAATTAATCAATTATACTACATTATAGCTACAGCTCTCTCTATATAATAACTTATTATATACGTTAAACACAACAAATCTCGAATATATCCTAAAAAATAACGAAAATGTAGACATCCGCATCCGCATCTGCATCCGCGGATGTTGAAATCAAACATCCTCATCCGCATCCGCGGATGTGAAAAAAATGACCCGCTACATCACTAGTAAGTGGTAGGTTTGTCATTTTCAACCTCCCTTGTGTGCGTTTGCGATGGGGCGCATGATTAAGGAACACTTGTTGAATATTTTTAAGTAGATATGAAGGCGTGGCCGTTTAATGAAGCTTCCACATGTGTTTCAGTAAAACAACTGTTCACCGCAATTCTAGACACTTGTGACTCCCACCTCGTATTATATACTATATAACCTTTAATAATACCAATAACTTTTGGTTAGCTTCAGCCCGAATTGTTCATTCTGACGAAGGTCAAGCTTTTCACTCCACCTTAGACCTACAGTATAACGTGGAATCCGAACCACGCCCCATCAGCAGCACAGCGTCTTAACCACTAGGCCACCTAGGGTACCCATTTACGTACCAACCACTTTCTTTATTGTGTGAAAGGATGAACAGCTGGGTTTTGCTGCGCGCCGGCTGCAGTTAGCGGGTCTCGAACCCGGGGCCGATGGATTCGTAGTCAGCGGCGCTAACCACTACACCACCATATGTATATATCAAGGAATAAGAGTACGAAGAGATGGTACATGTTTATTTACAAATGATACGGAAATTTTCATTTTCCATCATCAGTGATTCAAGAAATGAAGGTCGCGGTTTGTTTTCGTCCATTTTCGGTAGATTTTTTTGAGTCTTTGTACCTCTTAACGTGACTCGGTCGTATCTTTCTATGATAACTTGATGGAAGGGTTCGTTCTTAGGGAAAAAAACATCTACCGAAAATGGACGAGAACAAACTGCGACCTTCATTTCTTGAATCACTGATGATGGAAAATGAAAATTTCCGAAACGTTTGTAAATAGGCATGTACCCTCTCTTCGTCCTCTTATTCCTTGCTAAGGTACGATATATATATATATATATATATATATATATATATATATATATATATTCCACCTCACCAAAGTATTTGAAAGAATAGTTAGAGAGAGAATTTATGACTTCCTGGAGACACGGGAAAGATTCAACGAAAATCAGCATGGATTCCGATCAGGTAGATCATGCCTATCACAACTAATAGAACACTACAACAATGTCCTAGATGCATTGGAAGGCAATGACAACTACGATGTTATATACACAGATTTTGCTAAAGCTTTCGACAAATGTGACCATGGTATAATAGCACATAAAATTAAATATATGGGAATAACAGGCAAAGTGGGAAAATGGATCTACAACTTCCTCAGAGAACGTCTGCAGGTCGTCAAAATTCAAGGTATATCATCATCAGAATCGGAAGTACGCAGCTCAGTACCACAAGGGACAGTACTGGCCCCACTCCTGTTCATTATCATGCTAACAGACATCGACAGCGGAGTAAACAGCAACAGTATAGTAACATTCTTTGCAGACGATACAAAGATCAGCAGAAAAATCAGCGATATACATGACGTGGAGGCCTTGCAGAGGGACACGAACAAAATATACAAATGGTCAGAAGACAACAACATGTCATTTAACGCCGAGAAATTTCAGCTCCTTAGATATGGTAGAAAAGAAGAACTTAAACAGACTGCATATTATACTCCAGATCGACAGGAAATTCAGAGAAGCACGAAAGCGATCGATCTCTGGATAATAATGACAGATGATGCGAAATTCGAAACACAAAATCAGATAGCGATAAATAAAGCAAAAAGAGTCGCCGGACAGGTACTAAGAACGTTCAAGAGAAGGGACAGGACAGTAATGATTCCCCTGCTAAAAACACTGATTATACCAAAACTTGAATACTGCTCAGTTTTGACGTCCCCATATAAAAAGGAAGAAACTAATAAACTAGAAGAAACGCAAAGGCATTTCACAGCCAAGATTGATGGCTGCAAAGAACTCAACTACTGGGAAAGACTACGTAAACTAAAGCTGTACTCCCTGGAAAGAAGAAGAGAGAGGTACACCATAATCTACATATGGAAAATGATTGAAAAACTGGTACCAAACGTAAAACTAAACCCAATTACCATTCAAACAAGTTGAAACAACACTGGAAAATAGGAAAGGCAGAATGTGTAGTGTTCCCAGATTAAAGGCTCGACAAGGGACCTCCTCAACTCTGAAGGAAAATAGCTTGGTTGTCAGGGGGCCAAGACTTTTCAACCAGCTTCCAAAGGCCCTCAGAAACGTAACGGGGGTCAAAGTTGAAGTCTTCAAGAGAAGACTGGATGCCTGGCTCAGGACGGTACCAGATGAGCCGGGCGTGCCTGGTTATGTACGCTGGAGAGCTCAAGAAAGCAACTCGCTCCTCCACCAAGCCAGACCTAGAGGCGGGGCCACCAGCTTGACCTCCGTGTGAAAAGAGACCAACGCACGAAACAACATAAGGTTCATAAGTATATATATATATATATATATATATATATATATATATATATACTGTGTGAACCAAAAGTAGGTGGACAGTAAATGATAACGTTTATTTTGAGAATACATATACAATTATATTTAATTTTTTTGTATGCTATAATACAAAATAAAAATAAAAATTAACTTATACCAATACAATACAAAAGCACTGAAAATTTTATCAACGCAGGTGCTCAAATTGCTGTCCATCACAATTTACACAGCTTTGAAGTCTACCTTTCACACTTCGACAAACATTTTTGCACAAGTTTCTTTGTGCATTAATTTCTTGAAATGCATCTCTGATGTAATTTTTCAAATCACCAACACTTCGTGGTTTTCGACTATAAACTTTGTCCTTGAGTACTCCCCAAAAGAAAAAATCCATTGGGGTAAAGTCAGGTGAACGTGCAGGCCATTCAATTTGACCTCTTCGGCCGATCCATTTCTCGGGAAATGTTTCATCAAGATACTCACGGACTGCTCTTGAATAATGTGGAGGGGCCCCATCTTGTTGGAAATAGAGGTCATGTGAATTAGGCTGTTGTTGTAAGTGTGGAACAACTTCATTCATTAGAATTTCGAGATACTTATCACCTGTGACTGTTCCATCAACAAAAATTGGTCCTAAAACACCAGAACTTGAAATACCACCCCAAACAGTGACACCAGGCTGGTTTAGTTGCTGCTCTAATGTTAAATGCATGTTCTCACTATACCAGTAAACACAATTATGTCGGTTAACATGACCTGATAATTTGAAAGAAGCCTCATCGGTCCACACAATGTTATCTAAAATTATTGGATTTCCTTCAATTTCGTTCAGCATGATCTCACTAAATTGCAGCCGCCTGTCTGGGTCATCCTCCAATAAGCCATGAATTAGCCGTGGACGATAAGCTTTCAACCCAATAGATTTCAGAATTCGTATAATAGAGGTTTGTGAAATGTCCAGTTCTGCTGAGGCTCTTCTGGTGGACTTTTTGGGACTGTGAACAAATGCTTCGGCAACAAGTTGCTTATTGTCCTCTGTGCAAACTGTTTTGGGTCGGCCAGTTCTTGGGGCATTAAGAATTGAGCCAGTGGCATCAAATTTGTCACGAATGCGGTAAATGGTTTGTCTCTTTGGGGCTTGAGTACCAAATGTTTCAACCCATTTTGTTCTAACAGTTTCAGTATTTTGAGATTTCCATTACTCTTTTAACACCCATTTTCTGGCATCAGTATTTAGATTATTTGCCATTATGGGTTCTCTGAACTATCTGAAAAGAAAAAAGATTAAATTTAAATAAATTTAGTTATAATATATTTAATATAATATAACACAAACACCATAGTTATAATATAATATAACACAAACCCTATTCAACCTACTGTCCACCTACTTTTGGTTCACCCGGTATATATATATATATATATATATATATATATATATATATATATATATATATATATATATATATATATATATATATATATCTGGCGTGGAGTATAACGGACTTCGACTTTACAACAGATGATATCACGCAAGCTATAGGAAACAAAGCGCACACAGCGGCAGGACCGGACAAATGGAATGCCACACTGATCAAAAACTGCAAGAATGCAATCGCTGAGCCCCTATACTGAATATGGAGACGATCACCAGACACGGGAGAAATACCGGGCATCTTGAAGAGCGCGAGCATAGTTCAAATATACAGGGTGTCCCAGGATGAAATGTCAAGAATGCACCATTTGACTCTTTGGGTATTTCTAAGTAGAAAGTATTATATCGATATGGGTCCGATTCCCAACAGTTACCGAGATACAGGCCTCTACATTTGGGTAATTAAAACATAATAAAAAGGCGATCTTAGATACTATTTAATGACACTTGTGGTTTACAAAAAGTACAAACATACAATACACTATTGCACTTATTGCAGAATGGTTTCAAAGTGACCCCCTCCTTCAATGCACGCGGCGAGCCTCCGATCCATCGAGTCTTGCCAAGGAAAACGCGGAAGTTCATTTCTGAGGTTTATGAACGCATCCTGTATACGTGCAACCAACTGCTCCCTAGTTTCGGGCTTATCCCGCTGATAAACGTTACTCTTCAAGAACCCCCAGACAAAAAATAATGTAAATAAATAATGTGAGGATCTGCACAGTTGCCAATGTATCATTAAATGTCATTGAATATTATCTAAGATCGGCTTTTTATTATGTTTTAGTTACCCAAAGGTAGAGGCCTGTATCTCGGTAACGGTTGGGAATCAGGCACATGTCGATATAATACTTTCTACTTAAAAATACCCAAAGAGTCAAATGGTGCATTCTTGACATTTCCTCCTGGGACACCCTGTATAAAGGAGATCGATCCGAGGGCAAAAACTATAGGCCAGTGTCGCTTACATCTCATCTCACTAAAATATTTGAAAGAATAGTTAGACAGAAAATCTATGACAGTGTGGAAACTCGGAAAAAATTCAATGATAACCAACATTAATTTCGGTCAGGCAGATCATGCCTATCACAACTAATGGAACACTACAACAACTTTATTGATGCCCTGGAAAGTAATGAAAACTATGATGTAATATACACAGACATTGCCAAAGCGTTCGACAAGTGTGACCATGGAGTCATAATACATAAACTGAAATATATGGGAATAATAAGAAAAGTAGGGAAATGGATATATAATTTCTTTAGTGAGCAGCGGCAAGTCGTTACAGTACAAGGAATATCTTCATCAGAATCAGAGGTCCTCAGCTCAGTACCACAAGGAACAGTATTAGCTCCACTACTCTTCATAATCATGCTAACTGACATAGATGAGGATGTTACCAAAGACAGCACAGTAACATTCTTTGCCGATGATACAAAGATCAGTAGAAAAATAAGAAACCCAGAAGATATAGGATCTCTACAAACAGGCATAAACAGAATCTACAAGTGGACTGAAGACAACAATATGAAGTTTAACACTGAGAAATTTCAACTGTTACGGTACGGAGAAACGGAGGACCTGAAATCCATGGAATACTATACCCCAAATGGACAGGAAATTCGAAGAAATTCTAAAGGAAAAGATTTAGGTGTTGTAATGACTGATGATGCGAAATTTGAAACACAAAATAAGTTAGCAGTAAACAGAGCAAAGAGAATAAGTGGGCATATACTGAGAACCTTTAAACGAAGGCATAGGAATATAATGATTCCTCTTCTGAAAACACTGATCATACCCAAATTGGAATACTGCTCGGTTCTAACATGCCCATATAAAAAAGACGACGTTAGTCAGCTAGAAGGGATTCAGAGAATCTTCACAGCCAAGATCAATGGGTGCAAAGAACTAAATTACTAGGAAAGGTTACGCGAATTAAACCTACAGTATATTCACTAGAAAGGAGAAGAGAGAGATACTGGGTGCTTCATCACAATAACGCGCTATCTCACTCGTCGCAACTTGTCCAGCAAATTTTGGCCAAAAACGCTAACTCCCAAGTACAGCAGCCTCCATATTTGCCGGATTTGGCTCCATGCAACTTTTTTTTTTTTTGTTTCCGAAGGTCAAACAAACCCTGAAAGGACACCGATTCGATGATGTTAAGACCATTAAAAGAAATTGAACGGAACAGCTTCTGGCCATTCCGAAAAATGTTTTGAACAGTGGCAGGATCTTTGGGCAAAGTGTGTGGCTTCAGAAGGAGCGTTCTTTAAGGGAGATTAAGCCCCAAACCCTGTAAGCACTGGCGGACTATCACTGAGGTAATTGAGGTTGAAGCCTCAGGTCCCCATGCTTGAGGGGAGGCCCCCAATCAACTGAGTTTCGATGATATAATTCGAGATTTCGCAAACTTCTTTGATTAAATATGACAGTACACAAACTGACAAATTCCCTGTTTTATTTTGTTTTATAGGCCCTAAAGTAAAGTTTGTTTAAGACTGTTTTGTCTTAGCAAACGGCAAAATACACTGTGTCAAGGTTTTTTAAGTTTGTTTCTCAGTTAGCCTAAGCACGTAATATAATTCGTGTAAATATACTATGTACTGTACAATGTACATGTACATGTATTGTAAATAAAAATCATAGAAAAGGGCCTCCAAAATAAAATTAGCCTCATGCCCCAAGTATAGTTAATCCGCCCTTATCTGTAAGTACATACCATATTGTCTATAATCGCATGAGTCCGGATACGTTTTGAACAAACATCGTGTGTATATATATATATATATATATATATATTATATATATATATATATATATAAGCACCGGACAAAAAATTAGTCACCCCTCTCAGAATGTACCTAATAACGTGTGACGGCGCCTCTGGCCTTGATAACCGCACGAATCCGGCGAGTTTAGTATGCGGAGGTACGCCTGCTGGTTCAAATTCATCGTCCTGGAACGAGAGGGCCCATTTCGTGGTACGAAAACATCCCCAGCATCACGGAACCACCTCCAGCTGAACAACACCGACGCATTCAGGATTAAAGGCTTCATTGGACCTGCGATGTACTCGTCGCCTCCCATCATTGGAGAACAAACAAAACGGGACTCATCGGACCAAATTACACGTTTCCAATCTGCCGCAGTCCAGTTTTTGTGCCTCTGAGCCCATTTATAACGTGCCAATTTGTGACTTGCTGTTAACAGCGGCCTCTTCCGTGGTACCCTGCTCCAGATGTCCATCGCATGCAGTTCTCGTCGCAATGTCCGTTCGGAAAATTGGTCGCTGGAGAACCTCATTGGTTTCTTGGAGCAATTGTTCTCTGGTTGAAAACGATTTGCAGTTACTAGACGAGAAATGGCGGCGGTCCCTATTGTCGAGAATTGTTTTCCGCCACAGTTACGCCGTCGATTTTCAGTTGATTGCGAACTACACCACTGTTTGTAAACTCGCTGGACAGTACGCGTTGACACACAACAAATTGGGCTACTTCAGACATTTGTGTCCGTGGGCTCTGCCAAACACGATGGCTCCTTTTTGCCACTGAGTAACGTCTGCCTCACGACCCATTTTGCAGACTATATCCACACACACTTTGTTCTTCACCACCTCACGAAACAGATCTGATCCTGTGTGCTACGTCACCGCTACTTGTCACATACCAATGCTACATCAGCGCCCTCTGTGTGACCTTGAACTTCCTACTATCGGTGCTATTAGGGTGACTAATTTTTTGTCCGGTGTGCTTATATATATATATATATATATATATATATATATATTTTTTTTTTAACTGCAAACAACACAGTATAATTAATATAAAGAACGACGCCTGTGTAGAAGAACGTTCCGCACAAGATGAGGAGGGAGAACGAACAAATGAAAAATGAGGGAACCACCCGGGAATCGAACCCGGGATCTTCCGATTGCCGGTCAGATATGCTATCCACTACACCATGGGTCTCGATTAATCAGAAGTCGTAATTCTCCTACATACGAGCAGAAACCAATACCCTGAGGGGGCACCTTCGCATGCCGTACATATAGGTATATACATTTTAACTGCAAACACACACACACATATATATATATATATATATATATATATATATATATATATATATATATATATATATATATATATTAGGAGATGGGAGATATAGATGTACGTCCACAAAGAAAAATGAAAAGCGATTCAAAGCCTTCCATGTATGCAACAGTACACCTCGTTAGGGAATGAAGTGAAAAGCCAAGAAGCGTAAACAAAATAGTGAGGAGGGATTAGTTAAAGATGAACGAGTGTATTAATTAAAGACATTGACATTCTCGAACTGTTATTGAAATTATTTATAAAATAGATGAATGTACATTCCACAATGTTCTTTTCAATTATGTCTTGATTTTTAATAAAAAATTTTAGGATGAAATTCCTCTTGAATTACGCTATTATTTATTATAATAACTTTTTTAGCTTTGCTTAAACAATTTTCTAGAAGAGGAATAGCTTAATGTAGATTAATACCAATGTTCATAATATTGCATAACTGTGAATCTAAAAAATCAGGACTAACAACGCTTAATTCTCCGAGAAACTGAAGAAAAAATTGAAGATTTTATGGAGGGGTGATGGGATGCCCATTATTGGGATGGTCGCGATAAAACTAAATATAAGAGTTATTATTAATTGGCTCGAGAAAAATTCCAAATTTGAATTGATTTGTTCATCTCCAAATTTTTAGACCCAGAAATAAGCATTTGTCATTTTCTTTTTCAATATTAAATTTTATAAACTGAACTAAATTACTGAGCCTATTGAGAAATTAATAATTGTTACGCGTTGTTTAACCATATGAATATATTTAATTATAATATAATTAATTGGGAGAGTTCTAAAGTCTTGTTAAAAATAGACATTTTGAAAGAAATAGTTTGGAATGTGCATTCATCCGTTTTATATGATAATTTCAATAACAATTCGGAGATGCATAAAATGGACCACATTTTTTTAAATACCTTTTGCCTTTAATTAGTACTTAACTTTTGGCTAACCCCTCCTAACTATTTTGCTTACGCTGTAAAGATATGTATATTTTTTACTTCTTGCCTTTTCCCTTCATTCCCTGACGAGGTGTATATACAGTTAAATACACGAAAGGCCTTGGAATAGCTTTTCATTTTTCCTCGTGGATAGACATCACTTATTTATTTCACCTGTTCAGTTGCGAAATTCATCCCATAGCGGCATAGCCTATAAACAGTATATATATATATATATATATATATATATATATATATAATATATATATATATATATAGTTTTCGTATAATAATAAAAACAATAACAACAATAGTAATAATAATAATAATAATAATATTTTGTAACTATTTGTGTTTTGAATGTAAAATCTGGTGTAAAGTGTTATATACAGTACATAACGTTTATTTGTTCCGCTCTTCGTCCAAGAGTAAAAGTCATAAATTTTGTTTATGGTGACGCTTCTATGGTTACATTTTGCATAATGATTTCACAGACGATACTTCATTCCCATATAATATATATATATATATATATATATATATATATATATATATATATATATACCGGTATATATATATATATATTAGAGAGAGAGAGAGGAGAGAGAGAGAGAGAGGAGAGAGAGAGAGAGAGAGAGAGAGAGAGAACCTCAAAAGGCCTTGCGGCCCATACCGAGGAGGTACCAATGGCAACGGGTGCCAGGGAAAAATTCATACACCCTCAAATAGTGTGCAAGATTCGGTCTAACCTTTTCTTGAACAGATCCACAGAAGAACTGTTCACAACTTCTGAAGTTAGCCTGTTCCACGTGTCACACATCTTATACGTAAAGCAATTCCCACACACACTAGTGCTAAACCGTTTCAAATCCAACTTCCAGCCATTGTTGCGAGTTGGGTTATCATTTAAACTAAACATGCTTCTAAAATCGACATTGTTGAACCCGCGTAAGAAATTGAAAACCTCGATGAGTTGACCGCGCAGCCTCCGAGTTTCCAGCGAAAACAAATTCAGGGCGCGTCAGCGTCGATTGTAGCCCATATGCGTAACGGAAGGGATTAACTTTGAGGCCCTCGCCTGCACTCGCTCCAGCTTCTCAATATCTTTCCTGAGGGTGGGCGACCAGAACTGCACAGCATACTCCAGGTACGGCCGAACCAGAGAATTGTACAGAGAGAGCACAATCTCCTTCTTCCGAAATCGAAATTGCCTCTTGATATAACCAACAACTTCTGGGCTTTCTTTTCCACCTCTACGCACTGTTTCGTAAACTTAAGGTCGCTGCTAATTAGCACACCCAAGTCCTTTTCCAAATCAGTCGCCTCGATATTACTCCCCAACATGGAGTAGTCCGACTTGGGATTGGCGTAGCCAATGTGCATCACCTTGCATTTACCCAAGTTAAACTGCATTTGCCATTTTTCGGACCACTCTCCTATCCTACGTAGGTCCGCACGCAGTTGCTCGACCGCTTCTGGCGTCCCAACACTGGCCCCAAGCTTGGTGTCATCAGTGAATTTGGCGATCCTACTGACGATGCCACCGTCGATATCATTTATGTAAATGATAAACAACAGTGGCACAATCGTAACCCCGCTAGTGACCGAGGCCGAACCCGAACTACCCCCTTTAATTACAACCCGAGAGAGAGAGAGAGGAGAGAGAGAGAGAGAGAGAGAGAGGAGAGAGAGAGAGAGAGAGAGAGAGAGTTACAAGGAAAAGTAGTACCTCAAAAGGCCTTGCGGCCCATACCGAGGAGGTACCAATGGCAACAGGTGCCAGGGAAAATTTTGTAAAAGTTTATTTTTCTTTCAACTATCCTAGCAGTAGTAGAAAACTGGATAGAAAAGTAGAAGGCTCTCTCCCCACCCTCCGCTCCCTCCCTGCCAGAGGCAGGTACGGAAAAAGGTTGAAGAAATACCTTGACCCTGGAAAAGTAGCCAGGAAATTTTACAGGAAAGTGGAGAATATATAAATAGCTCTATATTTAGCTTGCTCACAGAGACACCGAGCAAGCGAACTCCTGCAGAGTTTTCTGAGGTTTTAATCTTAAACTATGACTGTGTTCAGTACTTTGTCTAACCTATTTTTAAACAGATTTACACTTTGACTGGAAACAACCTCTGAGGGAAGTTGGTTCCAGATATTAACTATTTTATAGGAAAAGAAATTTCCGCAGAACTGAGGTCCTAAATGTCTTTACACACTCAAACAGTGTGCAAGATTTCGTCTACCCTTTTCTTGAACTGATCCACAGAGGAACTGTTCACAACTTCCGAAGGTAACCTGTTCCATGTGTCACAGATCTTATACGTAAAGTAATTCCCACACCACTTCCTAAACCTTTTCAAATCCAACTTCCAACCATTGTTACGAGTTGGGTTATCATTTAAACTAAACATACTTCTAAAATCGACATCGTTGAACCCGCGTAAGAGCTTGAAAACCTCGATCAGTTGACCGCGCAGCACCCGAGTTTCAAGCGAAAACAAGTTCAGGGCGCGTAACCGTCGATTCTAGCCCATATGCCTAACGGAAGGGATTAACTTTGTGGCCCTCGCCTGCACTCGCTCCAGCCTCTCAATATCTTTCCTGAGGGTGGGCGACCAGAACTGCACAGCATACTCTAGGTGCGGCCGAACAAGGGAATTGTACAGTGAGAGCACAATCTCCTTGTTCCGAAACTGAAATTGCCTCCTGATATAACCCAATAGTTTCTGGGCTTTCTTTTCCACTTCTACACACTGTTTCGTAAACTTAAGATCGCTGCTAATTAGCACACCCAAGTCCTTTTCTAAATCAGTCACCTCGATATTACTACCCAACATCGAGTAGTCCGACTTGGGATTGGCGTAGCCAATGTGCATGATTTTGCATTTACCCAAGTTAAACGGCATTTGCCATTTTTCGGACCACTCTCCTATCCTACCTACGTCCGCACGCAGTTTCTCGATCGCTTCGGGCGTCCCAACATTGGCCCCAAGCTTGGTGTCATCAGCGAATTTGGCGATCCGACTGACGAGAGAGAGAGAGAGAGAGAGAGAGAGAGAGAGAGAGAGAGAGAGAGAGAGAGAGAGAGAGAGAGAGAGAGAGAGAGAGAGAGATTTAAAAGAAGGGTTAAGTTGTTTATTGTTGAAGAGTAGACGAGTAGACAGATGAAAGAATTAAGTTTTTGAAGCATTGAAAGCCGACATTTTCTTTGTCACAATCAGAGATAGTAGAAAGATCAGAGGTCAGGTACACTATAACCGTCTCAGGCGAAGCATGGAGTATCTTGAGAGGAACGCTTTGTGAAGCGGGTGGTGAAGTTAGATCGGCCAGAAAGCTTCAAAAACTTTAGAAAGGCAAGAAATCAAAGCAATTAGATGATAGTTGGAGGGTTGAGAGCGGGAGAGCGGTTACCTTTTTTGGGTCAAACTGAATTAAAGCGAACTTCCAGCAGGAAGAAAAAGTACCAAATGAAAGGCAAAGACGAGAGAGTTTGCCTAGGCAGGGTGTTAGCACAGAAGCACAGATCGGGTAGAAAGAACATCTTTGGCATCTTTCGATCATAATTAAGTCAGAGAGAGGAGGAGATGGAGGAACAGCACCGAAATCGTCCAAGGTTGAGTTGGAGGCGAAAGTTTGAGCTTTATCAGGAGAAAAGACGGCAACTGAACCGTCAGAATGGAAAAGAGGAGGGAAAGAAGAAATAACGTTGTTGAAGTTTTTAGCTAGTTACCAGAAAGAGCAAGAAGAATTAGAATTGGATAGGTTTTCACATTTTTGTCGGATGAAGGAATGTTTGGCGAGTCGAAAAACAGGTTTTGCACGATTTCTGGCAGAAATGTAAGCTAAGTGAGAGTCAGGAGTTGGATGGCGGCGGTACTTTCTGAAAGCCTCTTCTATTTTGCAGATATCATTAGAGCAAGCAAAATTAAACCAACGGTTTCTTTTGCATTAGTAGTAGGTAAAGAATTTAGAATGCACGCCTCCACGCCCGGGAGAATTACTTCCGTGATGCGCACAGCTCACTCGGAGGGGCCCGGCCACGGAAGCACTAATCATTCCATGAGAAATCGGAGAAATAATGCCTAATGGCCTCCCAATTAGCGGCGCCAAAGTACCAAAGGCGTCTCTTGGAAGATCCAAAGGCCAAAGTGAAGTGATAGGACAGGAAACTAATACAAGATTGTGGGCGGAGGATCCCATCGGAGAAAGACCGGATAAGAAGGATGAGTAGTGAGGCCTAACATTCGGGATTTATTTATATCTTCTTGTCAATCGTGGATACGATGCTACACAATCTGCTCTTGGTCATTCAGGATTGGGAAGTTGTAATCCTCTTCACCGGAATGTCAGTGAAATGGGAGGAAAACCAAAGGTGGTGATGAACATTGGAACCTCCTAAAATTGATATTTCAGCAAAAGGAGAGTGGAATAGATTGTATTCCATTTTGGAAGCGAGGTAGTCAAAGAGTTTTGGATAGTCAGTAGAATTAGGAGAAAGGTCGACAACGCAGACGTATGTAGTTTGATATTAGTGTGTAAGCCGTAGCATTTTGTTGTTGGAGATGGTTTTTTAGGTTCAATTTAAGTTACGTTAACCTAACCTAACAACCTAAAATAAAAAAAAAAATAAAAAATAAAAAACAAAAAACAAAAAACTGGGTGTTTAAAATCTTGAGGTAGCATGACGTCGTCGTAATTTGATTTAGAGTTTTTTAATTAAAATCGTAACGCGAGTGAAATTAAAAAAAAAAATCGTTGTGCAGGGTGTCCGAGAATTATCTGTACAATTTTTGGCTGTTATTAAAAGTCAACCATGAAGTGTAGAAATTCCAGTGTTGTCCCATTTTACAGAGAATCTCATTAAGTTTTTTCTGATACCAAGTTTTGACAAGTTTTTTAGAAATTCCAGTGTGTCCGAACATTATCTGTACAATTTCATCTTTTAATAAAATTCTTGATAACACACGTAAAATTCTTAAACAAGATTATTTAGAATCTGTATTTTCAAAAGTTTCTTTTATTAAAGTAACGTTGTTACAAACATTCGATATGTGCACCATTAGTAATTCGCAAAACATCCAATCGATAATCCAAATGTTGCCATGTACGCTGCAGCGTATCCACATCAATTCCCTCAATAGCAGCTGTGATTCTTGCTTTTAAATCATCAATGTCTGTCACCCGCGTACATTTCTAAAAAACTTGTCAAAACGTGGTATCAGAAAAAACTTAATGAGATTCTCTGTAAAATGGGACAACACTGGAATTTCTACACTTCATGGTTGACTTTTAATAACAGCCAAAAATTGTACAGATAATTCTCGGACACCCGGTATACAATGATTAAAAATTATTAAAAATTTAAAAAATCAAAAAGTGTAACATGTAGGAACTAGTGTAACTTCAACGACCACCGACGAAACTGTAGGAGGAATTTGCACACACACACACACACACACACACCACACACACACCACACACACACACACACACACACACACACACATATTCGTGATGCAACCTGAGATCCTTGCACCAGTGCAGAATTCAAATATGCTTATTTCACACAGTTCAGTCACAGATTGTGTCGGAAAGATATTATTCGACCATTATACATATTACATGCAAAAGGAAGCAAGTAGTTTAGCTAAAACTCGTAGCTACTATATACTTGGAAAGATTGAAAAGTAGTGATCCGGACCGGTCCACTTGCATTTTATATATATATATATATCAGTGGCGTGCATTCAGGGTAAACTAGGTAAGTGCCGCCTACCCTAATAAAAATCTTATTAAAGGCAGTACCATATTTTTCAGAATAGTCTACAGTACATACCCACTAGCCAAGTATGAAGTTTATCATTAGCTATATAATTATATAATGTGTACAAATTGTACATATAATGCGTGTGCTCGCACGCAATACCGCTTACCCTGTAGACGTACCCCCGCACGCCATAATCAGCATTTTAAAAGTGTTTCCATCATTCTGACCGCCACTAATATATATATATATATATATATATATATATATATATATATATATAATATATATATAGTGGCGGTCAAAATGATGGAAACATTTTTAGAATGCTGATTATGTAATGATGATAATAGAATTCTTTTCATTCTTTTTATAAGTTACAGGAAATAAAATGCTGTCTGTCTAATTAAGGAGTTTTTTAATGTGGTGTTTTGTTTCATGAAGACTTGATTTGCAAATAATTAATTGTCTCTGTTCACTGAAATATTGATATTATTGGTTACAATGTTTTTCTCTTATTTGTATTCATACATTTTATCTGATTTTCCTTCAAAAATGTAATTTGACTCGTGAAACCTGCGAATGAACATTGTTTGGTAACATTGTGCCCTTCTCTTACAGTTCTCTCTCTTTAATGGCTCCCACAAAGGAAATATACGAAAATAGACTCAAGATTGATTAATACCTTCTTGATGAAGAACTACAGAGACAAATAAAATAGCCAATAAAGTGGGAGTTTCATTGTCCACGGTGAGCGAAATCCTATCTCGTCATTCTCAAAATGGGAGTGTAATGATAAAGTAGACAGACTGCGAAAAAGGAAGATCAGAAATCTACCAGAAAGATAAGAAAGCTACCAGAAAGCCTCTTTTGAGAAGAAGAAATAGAGCCAAACGTTTGAAATTGGACCCCCCCCCCCCCCCCCCCCCACACAAAGAATGGTCAATCCAACACTGGCAAAAGCGGCTTTCTAGTAGCAACCCGACCCATTAAACCAACCTCCCTCGAACGTCTATTCATTGTTAAGTAGAAATGCTGCCATTGCGTGATGAATTATTCACTTCAGCAGCTATTCGAACGCTGTATTGTTTGTGTTGCGTTTGCTCAATAAAATCATGTATTTGTCTTCTTTTCCGAGGTCTTCCTTTTTCGCCGTCAGTCTACTTTGTTCATTACACTCCCATTTTGAGAATGATGAGAGAGGGTTTTGCTCACACTAACTCCCACTTTATTGGTCATTTGTGTCGGTAGTTCTTCATCAAGAAGGTATTAATTGATTTTGAGTCTATTTTCATATATTTCCTTTGTGAGAGCCATTATAGAGAGATAACTGTAAGAGAAGGGCACAATGTTACCAAACAATGTTCATTTGCAGGTTTCACGAGTCAAATTACATTTTTGAAGGAAAATCAGATAAAATGTATGAATACAAAAGAGAAAAACATATTGTAACCAATAATATCAATATTTCTGTGAACATAGACAATTAATTGTTTGTAAGTCGTCTTCATGAAACAAAACCACATTCGAAAACTCCTTAATTAGACAGACAGCATTTTATTTCCTGTAACTTATAAAAAGAATGAAAAGAATTCTAATTTTATTATTACTATAATTTTGGTTTTGCTTACGCCCGAATTGTTCATTCTGATGAGGTCAAACTTATCACTTTACCTTAGATGTACAGTTTAACGTTGTTGAAGTTCACTATGAGCTCCTTTTGTGGCTCTGCAGACATCAAAGTGATATTCCATTTCCCTCCATAAATTTTGTAGCAGATCATACTGAACTTTCCTAACAGCCTCACGTATTCTTTCCTTCAAATGTTCCAAAGTTGTTACCATTGGTGGAACGAGCCGGCCAAGGAATGGTACCCCAACGCCCGATCCAACGATCAGGCAATCGCTCATTCAGGAATGTTGTAACCTCAAAAGGAGCCACAAAAGGAGCTCATATTGAACTTCAATAGCTCGTAAATAAAACTTTGAGTTCTTTATTTGTATATTTTGCTTTTCGCTGTAGCTTTGTTAGTTTTTTCATAATGTTTAAAATTGGGACGATCATTTGTAATCACCCGGTATATATATATATATATATACACAAATTCAGAATGGTTCCCTGAGACAATTATATGTTAAACACAGACCGTGCATGGAACAAGGAACTCTTCTGGGAAAATTAAATCCACTATAGTCCGAATAAAACTTGTCATTTACCATTACTTATTCGGACTATAGTGGATTTAATTTTCCCAGAAGAGTTCCTTGTTCCATGCACGGTCTGTGTTTAACATATATATATATATATATATATTATATATATATATGAAAAATTATTTCACGAAAGTGACACGTGAAAAATATTTATGATGAATAAAACCACGAAACAAACATCCTCAGTGTTCCTGAGGATGTCATTAGACGAAAGCGCTTGAGCACCCTTTTGTGTTTCTTTTTCCTTCGTGGTTTTATTCATCATATATATATATATATATATATATATATATACATATACTGTATATATGTATATATGTATAACAAAAGTCTGTTCTCATTTGGAAATAAGATATAACAGAATTGAACGAGAAAGTAGTTTTAACTATACCTTACAAACAATACAATCAACTTGTCAATTAATCCAGTACATGCTGAATTTGCATTTCTTTAGTCGTTGACACATTTCTATTCGTCTTTGTAAGCTGTCGGTTACGTTTTGAAGCGTTTCCACACTAATTCTGTTACACTGATCTGTAGTTTTTTTCTTTAACTGCTGGATCGTTCGAGGTCTTGACTCATAAACAACGCACTTCAAGTGGCCCCTCAAGAAATCAAGTGGTCAAATCAGGGCCCATTCCACACAACCTCGGCGTCGTTAAATTAATGAAAATATCACGACTTAACCTAACCGGGCATTTGAATTAGTTAGAAGGTTAAAAGTAGGTTCAGTAACATGTAAGCCGTATATTTCGTTCTTCCCCACAGCCATAGGTGGAACTAGTTTTGACTAAGTAATACTAGTTTCAGCGAACGACCGTTGTGGCTTCTAGTTTTGACTGGTAAAAACTGGTTTTGACGGATTTCGGGATCTTACTGCAATATATATATATATATATATATACAGGGCGTCCCAAAAAATGTATACACACTTTAAATACTTATAAAGGCAGTGTTTATTAAAATACATTTCATTTTCAAAATGTAATAGAATCTACAGACATTATTTAATTGTTTTGTCAACGCCTGTTTTCAAACTGACGTCCGTTCTGGTCCAGGCACTGCTGATAACGCGAAGCAATGGAATCGCAAACATCACGAAACATTTCGTTTGGTATTTGTGTGCATTCTCGTTCAATGGCTGCTCTCAATTCAGCGACTGTTGCAGGTTTTATAGCATAGACTTTGTCTTTTAAGTATCCCATAAAAAAAAGTGTAGTGGTGTGAGGTCTGGTGAACGCGGAGGGTATTCTACGAAACCCCTTCGTCCAATCCACATCCACATCGTGCCAAGTACCACTCGCAATACTCCACTCTTCGGTCCGGATCATCTTCATTAATAGCATGGACTAATCTTGGAATGTAACTTTTCCATTGACAGCGCTTCAAATGCGTTGGACAGACGATTCTGAAATTCCTACCTCACGACTCGCTTGCCGCACAGATTTTCTTGGACTTTGGTGATACTTTTCCAGTACTCTTTCTTGCTTTGTGGGGCTTGTCGATGTCCGTGGTCTTCCGGAACGCTTCTTGTGGACATTCTGAACAGTTCCATCGGCTTCAAACTTATCTCTAATTCGAGTGATGGTAAGTCGCGTTGGTGGATCTGTTTGAAACTCCCTCCTAAACTGTCTTTGCACTTCAACTGCGTTTTCACACTTCCAGTAGCATTTTAGAATGAATTTCCTTTGTTCAAAGCTTAGTCTGACTGCCATTATTAATTCTAATGGGTTAACTTGGAAAGAAAGAAACATCAATTGAGCTATCAGCTGTTAAAGTGTGTATACATTTTTTTGGGACGCCCTGTGTATATATATATCAGAGTTGGGTTCAAGTACAATTGGACTTTGAATTGAATTGAATAACCTTTATTAATAATAAAATAAATACATTCGTTTTACAATTTACAATGACATGAATAATTGTGAAGCTGGACTATTTATTTTATTTAATTTAGCCCTTAAGCTTTAGGCTTAACTGGGCTCTTGTTAAAAATAAACAGCTAGTTGTTATTAATTAATAATAAGTAAATAAATAAGTATTATTAATAGTTAAAGCATGTATTAATCTTAAATTATCATACTGGCATGACAAATGCAAGGTCACCATTGAAGGCATTATACCAATACCATACAAAGAAACCAATATTATACATGAGAGATAAGAACTGAACAATCCCAAGAAATGTTTTTAATACTAGATTACACACGAGAAATTAATAAACAATAGTAATGGACATTAATCCTAGATTTTTGTTAGTATGCCATTATTAATCGGGATTTCATCTTGGTTTTAAACACATTTACATTCACAATATTTTTTATATCGGCATTTAAGTCATTCCATAGTTTCAATCCAATGAAAATGGGTAGTTTTTGAGATGAAGACAATCTAAATTGAGGTATAACGAGCTTTGATCTATTTCTGGTCTGATACGATTGGATTTCTTGATGAGTTACAAAATATCTATTTACCCATTGTAAATTAATGATTTTGTTCTTACACTCGTAAATAAAAATAAAATGTGCCAGTTTGGTTATATCATTGAGCTTTAGTAGGTTTAGCTCTTTAAATAATGCACTAGAGCAGTGGTCGGCGAACTTTTTTTGGTATTACCCCAAAATATATTTGTGTACAACGATATTACCCCCTAGACTTGAAATTATTTTTTCGAAAAAAATATAACTTTGATAATTAGCCTCGCTTATTAAATAATAAATTTTTGTGCAATTTTATTTATATGTTTATTGAGCCTTCATTACCCCCGAGATTTTCATTTTTACCCCATTTGGGGTAATTTACCCCGGTTCCCCGACCCCTGCACTAGAGTGATCAAGGAAATCAGCATCAGATAATAACCTTATTGCTCGTTTTTGGATGACAAAAATGCCATTTAATGCGTTGTTAGCGGAGTTTCCCCAAACAAGGGTGCAGTACGTTATATAAGGAAGAACAAGAGTATGATAAAGAGTCAGTAAAACTTGTTTAGGGACTACATTTCTAAGTTTAAACATTATAGCAACACTCCTTGAAATCTTTTTCGCGATATAATTTACATGATCACTCCACTGCAAATTCTTATCTAGCATTACACCAAGAAATTTTGTTACAGTACACACTCCTTTATAGCGATTTCATCAACATTAAGTTCATCAAGATATACATTTACTTTATTAGTAAAAATCATGAAATTTGTTTTACTGGTATTTAGAAAGAGTTTATTGGTAGTCAACCATTTCATTACACTGATGAATTCTGAATTAAATATATTCCTAGCTGAATTAACATCTTTGCAAGAAAAAGACAGTTGTATCATCTACAAAGTACAAACATTATGAAGTTCAGTATATCAGATGAACGTGGAAGGTCATTTATACATAATAAAACCAACAGTGGACCCAGAACTGAGCCCTGTGGCACACCATGTTTGACAAGCGGGTAATTCCAGGACAAATGTACACTCCACCATCTCCAAAATTCATGAAACTTGGTGTGAGGGTTGGTTTTGGTCCAAATTACAAAAATCTGAATTTTTTTGAAAAATGGTCAAGTTGGTCAAATTTTATGGCTTGACCAAATTTTGGCCAAATGAAAAAACCAACAATTTTCAAACGTAAATATCTCAGCTGCTAAATGTGGTAGCGTAATAAGTCTTAAATGATAAAATATGTAAAATTAACTGTAATTTCTAAATATGTATCATTATTTTAGGGTAACAATTTAAATAAAATTATGATTTTTTGGAAAAAATGTCAATTTTTCTTTTTTTTTGCGATTTGGCAGCGAAGATATCATTTTTCGAAAAAAAGACCAAGAATAAATGTTTATTTGATGTATGTACACCATAATAAGTAATAAAAAGTCAGCTTATAGTTTATTATAAGGCTCAAAACTGAGTTTGAAATTAAGTAATAAATTTTTTTTTCAGACGACGAAGATTTATTACAGACTTGTTGGTCCAAAAAAAGACAATTTTCAATTCATATAAAAAATACATGTAGATAAACCAAAGGAGAAAAAATCTTTTAAAATATATGTACAATGTACATACATAACCTCTCTTATATTTAGGGACAGAATATATTGACAATAATAATGTTTAATTTATAAAGCGCTTATCAGAGTATAAAATACTCTTCCTAATACTACACGTACACAAGTCTTTGAGAATGAATTAAGAGACAGTATTCTCATCCAGTGAATCCAAATTTTAGACACTAATAATATAATAATAAGAAAAAAGAATTTGAAAAGATTTTTATAACTATTAAGTAGATACACAAATCTTAGATAAAAATTTTAGAAATATTATATAGACAATCTTAAATAGTATACATTCGATAGAATTTATTTTATCTTCTTTGAAAAGTTATTTAATTCTTGAAGCGGAAAAATGTATTGTATTCTTGTTCCTCCTCGTAAACTTGCTTCAATACTCCCAAATATATTTTCTGTTGGAACGTGACAAACATCATCTTGCGCAGGAAAAATGTATGAGGGACATACGCCCGAAGGATGGAGAAATTTTATCAGAAAATCATCATATTCACAGTCAAAGGACTGGACTAATCCAGCCATAGTTTATTTTCATACATACAACCCACAAAAGAGCCTGTTTCAATTTCGCGTTGAGAGACAGTATTATGTTCTTGAACCGAAGCAGAAGCTCTAATGAGCTCTCTTATTTCGACTGACTGTGCACTCTGAGAGAGTGGATAAACCTTCAACGAATTCTTGGAAATTGGGACGAAGCGATGTAATTGTTGAGTACCTTTGATAGAAGTAATAGGTTCACTCAGACGTTTTTGCAAAGAAAGCTCTACATCTACAACTTCGTAGAAGCCTTTATCTGTTTTTGTCCCGGCTTCAATCCAGCTGTAAAACAAATTCATAAATTTAGGTTTGCGTGAAATAATCAAATATCAAATATTTTGTATATATGTATTCAAGTGCTGATGCTAATATTTAAAAACAGAAAACTACGAATTTGGCATTAAGAAACAAATGTCCTGAACGGAGTCTCTATTGTTTTATTACCTGTTTTAATAGGGCTTTCATCAAATAAAGGTAAAATATTGTCGCTGAGCAAATCTTTATTGAATTGCCTGTCTTGAACGACAAATTCTTCCAATGGTGGTGGATTCGTGGAATCGCTACTGCTTCGCTCCATAGATTCGTTAAGTATGTCTGGCTCAGGTATTGGCGCTGGTTCCGGCTCTCTGGATGAACGTTGAACATGTTCTAATACAATTGGCTTCTTTTTAATTGTGACATAGCAATTGTTGCATAGTAATTGATTTTCTTCCAAAATTCCATAGCTTGCAGCTGCCATGGCAGAGTTTACTTTTTTGATGTTACAGAAAATTCTTCTTGAGTGTTTTTTCATAGGATCGCAACAAAATTTTGTATTTTGAGGCATTTTAAGGGTTAGGTAAATTTACGTATACTAGAAAATTAGGTATATACTGAAAATCTGGAAAGAAAGCAAAAAATTGTTAAAATTTGGAGGATTTTTTTTTTTAGTCATTTTTTTTTCATAATAATTCACTGGGGAACACAACTTTTGGTGACTTAGATGTTAGACCTGTTTCTGGGTATATTGAGGTCGCTGATTCTAAAAATGACATTAGTTTTTCTCCATCAGCTCTGCTTATCAAGATATGATATATATCTATATATATTTCTATATAATGTATATAATATTATATAATTGCTGACTGGCAATCACTGTTGTTGTCAATTGAATACAAAAGTATGATGAATGTCAGCAAAAATAGTGTATTAACATCAAACAAGCATAAGGTACGAAAAATATTTATTAAATTCAAACAAGCTTGAGACACGAACGGCAAAAAAAGTTCTTTCATTGAGACATCTCACATAAACCGCGTTTCTGAGATTTCTTGCGATGAGATGTGCCAGGACATTCGCGTTGGATGCTCCAGCAGTAATCTGCCATCATGTGAGTATCCCATCGTCCGCGGTACCGTTCTTCCATGGTCCTTAGTTCTTGGTGAAATCGTTCACCCTGTTCCTCGCTTAGATCACCGAGGTTATCTGGGAAACGATCCAAATGACTGTGGAGGTAATGCAGTTTGATGCTCATTTTACAGCCAAGTTTACAAAAAGAAGAGAGCATATTCTCCACTAGTTCACCGTAGTTATCGGCCTTATAGTTCCCAAGGAAATTCTTCACAACCATACTAAACGATGACCACGCACGTGCCTCAATGTTGTCCATTGAATCTTGGAAACGCGGGTCTTTCATGAGTTCCCGGATTTGCGGTCCATCGAAAATACCTGCCTTCAGCTTTTCCATACTCAGCGCAGGAAATTTTCTACATATGTAGCCAAAACACGTCCCATCTCTGTTCAAAGCCTTTATAAATTGTTTCATCAAACCTAGTTTGATGTGCAGTGGTGGCAATATGATCCTTTCTCTGTCAACCAAAGCTTCTTTGATGATATTTTTTTTCTCCAACCACCATGTTTTCTCTCAGAGGCCACTGTCTTCTCACCCAGTGTTCATCTTTAGCTCTACTGTCCCAGAGACATATAAAGCACGGGTACTTGGTGTACCCGCTCTGCTGGCCCAGGAGAAAATTCACCATCTTCAGATCCACACAGATCACCCATTGCTGGTCTCGGTATGATATCTTTTCTAGGACTAGGGCGACTGTCCCGTGCTCTTCTCTCATACCGACTGAGTGACCAATTGGGATTGATCTGTATCTGTTGCCGTTGTGTAGAAGAACACATTTTAGGCTCCGTTTGGAGCTATCTATGAATAACCGCCATTCACTTGGTGTGTATTCCGATATGCCCATTTTCATCAGCAATCCGCGCACATTGTTGCAGAAAACTAAATCGTTCTCTTTTGAGAAGAAGGGCAGTAAATCCTTTTCTCTGTCGCGATATAACGTGATTTTGGTTCCCGGCAGCAGTAAATTTTTTTCTCCCAGCCTGGAAGCTAACAATTCAGACGATTTCTTCGAAAGACTTAAGTCCCTTATGAGGTCGTTTAATTCGTGTTGACTAAAACCTTCTGCAACTGATGACGGTGTTTCGAAATCACTGTCATTTTGCCCACATATGCTTTCTTTGTCAGTAGCAGATTCATCATCTTCTTGAGGGAGCTCTGGAAGATGGCTGAATGATGGGACAGGTATCTCATCTGAATGTGAAACAGGCCGTCTAGCTGAGTCTATGTCAGGATACGTCCATTTACTCCGGTTACGTCCATTGATGCCCTTTATATTCACCAAACAAAAGTAACAGTCATCACTGTGGTTTCTCTGTTCTCTCCATACCATTGGTATACCAAATTTCAGGCACCTCCTCTTTCCGTTGGTCCATTGCCGCAGATGCTCCGTACACGTTTTACACACAACATGAGGAGCCCATGGCTTATCTTGGTCCCCTAGTTGTACTTTGAAATAGGCAAAATAAGCTTTTTTCACAGAATCAGTAATAGTTTTTCTCTGTTCAATGAACGTGTACTCTCCGCAGATAAAACAAAACACAGCTGGATGATTTAAACACTTTCTTCGTGATGAAGCCATGTCAACACCTGTAACAGGAAAGAATTTACGTTAGTACATGTACAATACATATGCAAAACAGCAACATCAGCAAAATCATAGCTACAATTTAATTATACAGATGCATTTAGATTTACGAGCAACTCATAATACCGTTCCAGAAGGGTAATAAAGTAGGTAATGACGTATGCAATATCTCAAAAACTAGAGCTGCTAGAACAAAATGGATGATATTTTCTGAATCAGTGGCATGAAAATATCCAGAATAAGGTCTAAAATCTCAAGCACCAAGAAAAATTTGTTTTTTGTTCCCCAGTGTAATCGTCGATAAGCTGACTTTTTATTATTTATTATGGTGTACATACAAATAAACATTTTTTATTCCTGGTCTTTTTTTCGAAAAATGATATCTTCGCTGCCAAATCGCAAAAAAAAAAAAAAAAAGATTTTTTCCAAAAAATCATAATTTTATTTTTGTTACCCTAAAAAATGATACATATTTAGAAACTACAGTTAATTTTACATATTTTATCGTTTAAGACTTACTACACTACCACAATTAGGAGCTGAGATATTTACGTTTGAAAATTATTGTTTTTTTCCAGAGATGGGAAATCGGATCGCATTCGAATCGATAATCGGAATTAATCGATATTTTTTGAGAAATCTGAATCGAAAAATAATTCGAATCGAAAAACGGGCGCGGATCTGAATCGAAATTTTGATCCGAATCGAAAAGAAACGATGAATCCGAATTCGAATTCAAATCGATAAAAAATATGGATCCGGATTTTAAAAATTTGGTTATAACTTATAAATAACTTATAAGGCTTATTAACGTTTCCGGTTTCACCACAGGTAAAGACTGACCTTTCCGAGAATCTGTTTGCTCGGACAAAAATCATACTAATCCTATACTCCATCCATTAAGGTGCTAATCCTAATCCTTAAATTTTGGTATTGTTCGAGAGTGACAATTTCACACGCTCCTCAAAGAAATAACCATTTGCCTTCGAACATTGAAAATATCTTAGTTGTCAGGGCTAATTTTAATTTGTAAATTTGTATCTATACAGTGGATATATTTCTTAAAATATTATTATCATATTTTAATTTTTATGTATGCTATAATTAATATTTCTTGTATATATGAGCCTTAATTGTTTAACAAATTAGCTTATGAATGATTTTTTTTTGCACCTTATTAAGAGTAAATCTAAAGTTATTACTTAGATCGTTAATAGACTGAGAATTATCTGTATTATTTATTAAAAATGAAACTTATTAATAATAGCCACCCCTTGACTAAAACAACGATGATAGGTATAATTTTATTAAATGAACTCATAAAAATCAAGAAAAATTAGGCCTGGATCCGAATCGGATTCGAATCGGATCGAAATCGAAAAAGAAATAATCCGAATCGGAAAAAAATTCGAATCGATAAAAACCGAAAAATTTGAATCCGAATTGGAATCTATATTTCAATTGCGTGAAAATCGGATTCGAATTTGAATCGAAAAAGATTTCGATTTCCCATCCCTGGTTTTTTCATTTGACCAACTTGACCAATTTTCAAAAAAATTCAGAAATTTGTAATTTGGACCTAAACCAACCCTCACACCAAGTTTCATGAATTTTGAAGAGGTGACCGTGTACTTCATTTGTCTATTTCTCATAGAATTACCCAAGCATTTTAGTTGAACAAACCCTATTTACTGACACAAAATGATATCTATTGGACAAATAACTTTTAAACCAATCGTTGATTGCTCCTCTAAAGCCGTAACAATATAATTTATTAAGTAGAATATTATGGTCTATTACGTCAAACGTCTTACTCAAATCCATAAATAATGATATTATTTCTTTGTTCTCTTTAGCTATATTTGCATTTTCCATAAGATTTAAAATAGCCATTTCCGTTGTTTTATTATTACGGAAGCCATATTGATTTGGAGATGATAAATTGTAGGATTCTAAATATCTCTGCATTCTACTTTTTACAATTTTTTCAAAAACTTTCCTGAACACAGATAATGAACACACCGGCCTGTAATTTGTTGCTAGTGTAGGATCATCCCTTTTAAAAAGGGGTGTTATACAACCAGTTTTTAGCAGTGATGGGAATATTCCTTTGGAAATACTTTGATTGATAATTTTAGCCAAAGTTAAAGATATCTTATCTTTAACAAGTTTCAATATAGGTACAGGAATGTTATGACTCAGACTCAGGGTCTGAAATTTCAGAGTATTTGTATTTGTACTTAGTTCCTATGTACTTGAAATAAACAAGTACATTTCAAGTACATTCTGGTTGGTTGGTAGTAGTAGTAGTAGTAGTAGTAGTAGTAGTAGTAGTAGTAGTAGTAGTACCAACCAACCAACCAAAACGGTGGCAATGGGCATATGGTGACCGTGACTCTCTTTAGTTTTCAATCTTCTTCAGATTGATGTTTGTAAAATGTAATGATAAAATAATACTTATAATTGATTGTCTCCTATAGTTTCTCTAAGATTCAATTCTGTCGTAATCACTAAGTTTCTCCTTTCAATTTTTTTTTCTTTTCTTTTTTTTGGCTTGTGATATTGTACATGAAAGATGGACTGATAATATTGTTAATAAATGGAATTCAATTGATCTAGGCGTTTTTTTTAAACTTGGTTAATTGTAGTGACAGTGTGACACTACTACATACTATAACTGCTGTCTCTGATGTAACTTCCTTTAAACCAAAATCAATATTGCGGATAAGGCGCCTCTATTGATATACCATATTCAGGTGATGCCAAAATTTGATAAGTAATTATGAAATATATTGTCACGACCAAAAATTAATTTAAAGCAAACCTACAACGAAAGTACTTGTACTTGGATTCAAATACACCGTGTGATATACTTGTATTTGACTATTCCTGAAGTACTTTTGCTTGGACTCAAGTACAGCCTCTTGTACTTGAACCCAACCGTGATTATATATATATATATATATATATACAGTGCCCGCGAAAAGTATCCGATCACCCTGGAAATTTGTATTTTTTACATAAAAAACAATGTTTAAATGTATACTAACCTTATATTAGTATTTTGTCATCTGTCCTTTGGTTTGGATGACTTGTTCTAGACGTTTTGGCATGGATTTAATCAAGTTTTGACAAACTTCCACTGATATTTCCTTGCACCATACCTTTTTGATGGCTTCTTGTAATTTTTCGACTGAGCCAGTGTCGTGGCATTCAACCTTATTTTTTATTATTAGCCACATATTTTCTATCGGATTGAGATCTGGACTATTACCAGGCCAATCCAAAATATCAAATTTATTGTCAGTAATCCATTTTGTCACTATTTTGGCCCTGTGACATGGTGCACCATCATGCATGTATGTTTTTGTCCTTTGGATTGCCATTGCCATTGGAAGTTTATCCTGTAGCATTGCTAAATCCGTGCACCATCATAGTTGTGTTCTCGGAAGAAAATATAGGTTTCACGCCCATAGTAACCGAAACAACCCCAAACCATCACACTTGGAGGGTGTTTCATTGTCTTTAGGGTGTATTTAGGGTCCATCCTATTTGAGCCAATGGGCCGGCGAAACCTTTTTGGACAACTTCGAATGTCAAAAATGTCGACTCATCACTAAATAAAACCTTATTCCAGTCATCAACAGTCCAATGAATATATTTTTTACAAAATGCGACACGTTTTTACGCATTTTTTCATTAATGAACGGTTTCTTAGCAGCATGGCGAGATGGTAATCCAGAGTCTTTTTGGAGCCGCTCCTGGATAGTTCGTTCAGAAACACCAGACAACAAATTATTCATATTAAATTTTATTTCTTTCGCAGTTATTGTTGGGTTTTTCAATACTAAACGTTTCATAAGTTGTCTGTTCGTGAATTTGTTTTTCTCGGTCTGCCAGATCGTTTTTTAGGGACTGGCGTGGTTAGGCCGGCATTGTTCTTAGCCCGTGAAACCCATAAATTAACGGTACTTTGGATATGTTTAATTCCTTAGCTATCTGTCTCTTGATTTCCCAATGTATGCAAAGCAACAATAGCACCTCGACAATCACTCTTAAGTTGTTTTTTAGCACACATTATATATAAATTTTATTTACACCACTTTCTGTAAAAAATAACAAAATATCAATAAATTTACACAAACAGTGAAATCTGACAACTTGAGACACAGCCACCCGCAACGAAGGCTACCAGAACACTAATTTGAGAATGCGTTGGATAGCTCTCATATCAGCGAGCAACCTCAAAGTTACCAGATGTCGCTAGAACAAATAGAAAGTGAATTATGTGTCTCTGAATATCAAGGGAAATATTGTATTTTCTTGAGTGATCGGATACTTTTCGCGGGCACTGTATATATATATATATATATATATATATACACACACGCACGTATATTGTGTTGCAAAAAGAAAGGTTTTTCCTCGAGTATTATTTATTTGATTTTTTTTTTTGCGTTTTTTCTTGTACCAATGAAAAATTCGTTCACAGAGAAAAATATATACAATTTGTAGTTTCACTAAATTACTGTACATATGTTGTCAAAACATAGAACATAATATTTGAAATATATAAAATAGTGTCTTTTAAACTTAAACGTACGTGCTTCAGCATGGCCTTAACTTTTTTCAGCTTCTTTTTTATTTGAAAACAAAATATAGATAATTGTATAGACAATAAATGATTGTTAAATGTTATAGAAACAAAGAATAATATGTAGCGTCGTGTAAACATTATAATTTTTTTGTTATATTAAGTACTGTAAAGTTCAACGTAGGCTTTAGACCGGGTTTCTCAACCTTTCGCGTTGGCAACCCCCTTTTCATATAAAAACTTCGCAAACCCACTTCCTTAAATGATAATGCAGCAACTTGAACCGCGAAAAATCTCCCCAACTATTTTCACGCCACGATGGAAAGTTGCGAAGGAATGGATACTTTACCCGTTCGTTGAAAGAGTGGTAGAGTCTGCCGCACTCGCGGGAAACCTTCTCCTGACGAGACTGCTGCGGTTGACATTCCCGTCGAATAGCGTACCGCGTTCATTCTGAATAGCGCGGAAAAGTGAATATCGAGAACTGTGTTTGAAGGATTGAAAGTTTTAATACTATTTGCGACCTCATATTTACTGAATGGAGCTCCTTCTTATCAATGGTTGCGATATTTTTAAAGCAGAGCAATGAAATAATTGACTATGTACGTTTTAATCTTTGTTTAGTCTTCAGACGAATATAATAAGATGAATAACAAAATGCGAAACAGGCGCGGGTATCTCATGAAAGACGCAGTAACAGTTTCCTACGAAGATTACAAATAATAAAATAATTTAAAAATAAAACTGTAACATTACACCATTTTATTACTCACAAAAGAAAATTAGTTCGTCTCATTTTACGTATTTCTGTAATTTTCGGTGCAAAAATAAATTTCAATTTTCCATACAGGCTGATTTTTTGCTAAGCGCAGAAACCCCCTAACTGAGCGCTTTCCACGACCCCCAGGTTGGGAAACGCTACCCGTGAAGATATCTAATACAGTATTTTCAACTCTTTTTTTTAATACTAAAGTATTAATGAGGACGAGGAAGTACGTCCACGTTCAAAATTTCAAACATACCTTGATAGGCTATATTAAAGCACTTACTGACGCGCAATTAATAAATGTTATAATGAAATATATTGTACATTGTAATTGTTCATACAATATGCAACAGTAATGTACTTAGCATTTTACTATTAGCAAAGTACCAATTTGTTTTAGTAGTATGAGATAATTAAAGTACAGAGTGTCTGAGAAACAATGCTTCAGAAATAGTCATATTTTTCTTATTAACACTACAACTATAGGCCTATATTGTTTACGTTCCAAACTTTCAAATTTCGAACACTTCCACATGATGACCATCATTCATCTTTGAATTGTGCGTTTTCAACGCTCAACTTCATTAGTGTATTAACAAGATTCTCTTGTGAAATGGATCCAATAACCTCTGATTCTTTGATGGAGTATGCCACACCTGCGTTTGTCATAATATACTGTACAACTGTTTTAACATAACGTCATAGATAAAAGTCCAAAACCAAAGTGTGTATATATATATATATATATATATATATTATATATATATATATATATATATATATATATATATATGTGTGTGTGTGTGTGTGTGGGTGGTGTACGCGCGTGGTCCCGTCAGGCGAACGGTATTTCCCACGTTCATTATGAGTGGTGAGGAGAGAAGTTTATTGCGGGCGAAAGGGAGTAATGACTCTTGCTTGACTCGCCAAACCGATGGAAATGAGACCATTATTGAGAAATTGTATTTTTAACTCCAGTCTTTATGTCGTACTAAAATCCCGACATTGGGACCGTAATTATCTCCAAAAGATCCATGTTTTATGCTAATTTTAAAAAAATTATCTCTATACTATTGACCTTTATTTAAGTTAGTGTGGATATGTTGTATAGAGGCCCTACAGTAGCACCCACACTAGTGCTTGCATAATACCGAAAATTTTCAATACCGGTATTTGGGGCAATTATGCTGATACCGGTATTATGAAAAAAATAATTTATTTTGATTTATTATGGTGCCACCCTACCAACCCTCCCACAAGTCTGAGGGACTTGCAGTACTCACCATATTTACTATAAATTAATGACCCAACTCCAAATAGATGGCATTCTATTCGAAAAAGTTTATACAGTAAATTACTAAATTGTAATAAAATATTATTTGAATTTTTTTTTAGCATATTATTATACAACTACTGGGGTAGATAGAAATTATTAGTATCTAAATATTTATTTCTTAGTTTGATTTTGAAAGTATGCTTTGAGGAAACAAAGAGCATCTAGGGATTGTTCATATAGACTTGATCTCAGTTTCGTCAGAAATAGGCCTGCAGCAGAAAAGGCTCTTTCAGATTCTGCACTTGTAGGTTTAATTGAAAGCAGTGCCTTGTACAGCTTCTCTAAATTCTCACTTCTCTGTAAAGTAACTTCCAAGCTTTTAAATTCATTAGTAACATCAAAATCAATGGAATTTTTTTTAGATGGCACTTTTCCTAGTTTGTCCATTTCTTGCATGTATTCACTCAGTAATGAATCTGCTTCCACTTCAGTCTTATTTGCAGCTACATTTTCAGGGTTACATGGAAATTCCTGTTCTTCCATTTCTATCTCCAAATCAACCACATTCTTAGGGAAAAGTCTTTTATGGAGCCTTTCTGCAGTTCTTTTGAGAACTAATTTGATGGAACAGAAAAACTTTCCTCTTCTTGAACTTTTAAACTTCGGGATTATGAAGATATTTGATTAAACCTACAATGTCTTGCTGTCTTCTTGAAATGTAACGATTTCTAAGACAATCTTTTAACTCTTTTGCTATTGGATTATTTTTCTCTCCTAGTTTCTTTGAAATAAATTTCATTGATGATTCAGCTGTCAGGAGTGATGCATCTTTCGAGCATAACCCTTTAAGAATTTTTCAACAGGACGTAAGGTGTCATAAAGGTTTTCAATAATTTCCCCTCTGTTGAAGAAATGGCTACAGTTGAATGAATCACTCTTAAAGCTAGTGCAATAAATAGTTTTCTTTGATAGAAAGGAATAGAAAACGAAAAAAAGAGGTTAACTGCAAAATACCCCGAAACTTTTTTTTTCTCCGAATCCTCCAAAAACAGCTTATTTGCCCATCGGAGGACTAAATTGCCTAAATTTTACAATAGCAATTTTTGTCAATACCGAAAACCTATAATATTGGTATCGTATTATTTGTACTTCTTCAATACCGGTATTAATACCGGTTTTAACCCCTAACCCACACAGGTTTTATATATTATATATATATATATATATATATATATTATCAATTTTCATGAAATGTTCGATAAATGTAATTATGGGATTACAGCACATAAACTTAAGAACACAAGACTTGCTGGAACGATAGATACTTAATTTTCTGACCGAAAGAACACAGAGTATTAGTAAATGGAGTCAAATCTGAAGTCTCGGAAGTCATCAGCTCTGTCCCATAAGGTACAGTATTAGGTTCCTTGCTGTTTATAATATTGATTGCACACCTAGACTCGGATATTAAAAATAGTATCGTATCGTGCAACACGGACGATATATATATATATATATATATATATATAATATATATATATATATATATATTATATATATATAATATATATATATATACACACCCAAGTAAATATCAAATGAAAGTGACACAGAAAACGTACAAAAATTTTATTGAAGCACTATTGAGGTGGGTGGAAGACGACAATGTGAAGTTCAACGAAGAAATATCCAAACTTAAAAGATTAGTAACAGTAAGGAGGTACAGGATTAAAGAGTACAAAACTGCGAGTGAAACGGATAACACCAAACCCACGAGTCAGGGATATTGAAGTAATAAGGTCATCGGATGCAGAATTCATTGGAACACTGTAACATTAAAACTATAACAGCTAGAAAATAATGGGAATTATATGGATCAATTTTCGCAGTAATTGAGACATTACCACTTGTACTAGTTCTTGAAACTACTACTCAGAAAGAAGATGTGAGCGATGCGCAATAATATACAGTACGTATGGAAAATACTCGAGGAATATGCCCCAAACTTTAGAAATGAAATAAAAACACATTCGAATGAGAGAACGGGTAGACTCACACTGTCCCAACTGCGGTGGGACCAGGGGGCCATGAAAACGAAGATGGAAAATACTCTCGGAATACGAGGCCCAAGACTCTTTATTAACCCAGTGTCGAAAGAACTGACGAACTTCCAGCACACCGACCTGAATAATTTCAAGAATTAGCCGTGCGTAGCTGGCTACGAAACCAGGATGAGAGTAGAAAACAACTGTACTCGACACTCAAAATAAAACTTAATTTTGAAAATGTTACTTTTTAAGGGTCCTTTCTAGGGGAAGTTTTTCTTTTAGGTATCAATCATCGTCAGATGACGTAATAACTTCTTTTAATGATACATAACTTCTTCAGATGGAAGAGAGAGTCTTCAAAACTTCTTTTTGAGTGATTTGAGACAGAAGATAATATTCGATGCGCGGAAGGTTGCGTGAAGTCTTTGTTTTCTGTATATACACAATGATTATATTTTCGAATTTTACCCGCGTTTGGTAAATTGAAGTAAATATACAAAATTTTACATAACATCAAATATCCCAACAAGTTTCGAACCCGGGATTCAAGAGGTCCAGGGTTTGAGTCTGGTGGGGCTATTTTGCATTATAATATATATTATATATATATATATATATATATATATATATATAATAATAATATATGTATTTAAACAAGTGGTGCAAAAAGAAAAATTAATAACTTTTTAATTGTAATTGATAGATTCGGAAAATTTGAAAGACCTTTCATTCAGTAATGTTTCAAGTTCTATTATTGTATCTAATATTTGGTAAATCTCCACGTGACTTTCATCATTTTCAGTAACAATGAAATTTACGCTTTGATTCAGTGAAAACATTGTCCAGAACATTTACGGGAACTAATGCTGTGGTATCTCTAATACGTATTTTTACGTCATTAATATCCTTCGTTTGTCGTGACGTACGGTTCTCTTTACGTATCATCAAACGTAAAAAACTAAAGGAGATTGGTTCGGAGAAGAGCTGGCCATCTTGTAGGCTCTTCTCGGCCAATCCACCGTCCTGGAAATGTTTCGTCCAGAAACATAGGCGCTCTACGAGCGAATGAGGCGATGCACCATCTTGCGCGTTACGGTAGATTTTAAATATGTTATAGGCCCTACTGGAGGAACAAAGAACTTTCTTAACTTTCTTTCGGAGATAAGATTCTTCACTAACGTTTTTGTCTTCAGTAAAAAAGAAAAGTAAATAAAAAATAAAGAAAAGACCCGTAAATGCGATCGCCTGACAAAGTACATCAAACGTTCACTTTGACGAATTTCTCTAATGTTCGAATGTTTTGTGTGGATTTTGTTCCACCCCTCTCCGAGATCCTGCGGTGACAGCGGTTTAATCAACCAGAGCAGAGGTATGAAAAGTTGCGTTGTCACTAAAGATGAAACGAGGTCTGTTCAAAAGGTATCCGGACAGGGTGTTTATTTTAGAACAAGGTCACGCTCGGAGTTGTGACTGTGCTAAGCGTGTCTCTGCGTGTCGAGACGAGTTACGCGTTTTGTTTCGCGGCGATTTTTATGATGTCGGAGAGTACGGAGTTTTTTTTTTTTTACTGTGAAGGTGTTGTGGAGCACGAATACGCTCCACAGGGACAAACAATCAACGAGGAATTTTACATTGAAGTTTTGAGACGTAGCAGCTCGGAGGAAACGGCCGCAGAAGTGGAGTCCGGAGACGATGCTTCATCACGATAACGCGTCATCTCACTCGTACAGCAGCCTCCATATTTGCCGGATTTGGCTCCATGCAACTGTTTTTTTGTTTCTGTAGCTCAAACAAACCCTGAAAGGACACCGATTCGATGATGTTAATACCATTAAAAGAAATTGGACGGAGCAACTTTTGGCCATTCTGAAAAGTGCTTTCAAAAAATGTTTTGAACAACGGCAGGATCGTTGGGCAAATTGTGCGGCTTCAGAAGGAGCGTACTTTGAGGGAGATTAAGTCCCAAACCCCGTAAGTACCATATTCTGTCCATAATCGCACGAGTCCGGATACGTTTTGAACAAACCTCGTATTTGAAATAAGGCGATCATGAGTTTCAATCCTTTCGATAAATTCTTGACTGGTGTCAAATGTTGTAGAGTAATATTCGAAGTGGAATTGGTAAATAACTTTTATCGGAGCTATTGAAGAAGAATAGGGACCCCAGCCTTCTTTAGTTAGCTTTATAAGGCTAACTAACGAAAATATCATGACCTAACCTAACCAATAGTTAAGGGCGTACAGTTAACCTAACGATTGGTTAGGTTAGGTCGTGATATTTCTTTAGTTAGCCTTAAGCCTAATTAAAGAAGGCTGGGGTCCCTATTCTTCAATAGCTCCCTTTTATCTTGTAGGGCTTGAATTTTAAAACTTCTAAGACTTTTCAGGAATGCTTCACGAACACCATCTTCATGGAAGATTTTTTGGTCTATTGGGAATTTTCTTTCTGACATTTCCTTCCGCACTAACTTTACCCACACTCCGATAAAATTTTTGTGCGGTGCTGGTTTGTCTAATTCACGCGTAAATCGCCTTTGGGCCGTAATTATTGATACACATTACTAGTTTTGCTTTCTCGAGAACAGACGCCATCATTACAACTAAAATGTATATACCGGTGTCCGAGAATTATCTGTACAATTTTTGGCTGTTATTAAAAGTCAACCATGAAGTGTAGAAATTCCAGTGTTGTCCCATTTTACAGAGAAACTCATTAAGTTTTTTCTGATAACAAGTTTTGACAAGTTTTTTCTTTTTTGTACGCGGGTGACAGACATTAATGATTTAAAAGCAAGAATCACAGCTGCTATTGAACGAATTGATGTGGATATGCTGCAGCGTACATGGCAACATTTGGATTATCGATTGGATGTTTTGCGAATCACTGATGGTACACATGTCGAATGTTTGTAACAACGTTACTTTAATAAAAGAAACTTTTGAAAATACAGATCCTAATAATCTTGTTTAAGAATTTTACGTGTGTTATCAAGAATTTTATTAAAAGATGAAATTGTACAGATAATTTTCGGACACACTGGAATTTCTAAAAAACTTGTCAAAACTTGGTATCAGAAAAACTGAATGAGATTCTCTGTAAAATGGGACAACACTGGAATTTCTACTACATTCATGGTTGACTTTTAATAACAGCCAAAACTTGTACAGATAATTCTCGGACACCCTGTATATTATAAGAAAGAGATGTTATAAATCTTGTTCAAACCTATCTCATTTCCATTTACGTTTTTATACAAAAAATAAAACTTAAAACGTTACTGAATCAAATGCACGTAATTTTATTTAAATATTATATCATTTCAGTAAATAGGTACTGTCATTTATTTTTGTACCGTACCTTTGGCCCGTAATTATTGATTAACACATTTTTGTACCATTCATTTAAATACACCATATACAGTATGTATACAGGTTGCTTCTAAACTCGTGCAACTCCCACCAAAAAATATATAGAGAAAATTGTGCGACTTTAGAAACACACACACACACACACACACCACACACATATATATATATATATAATATATATATATATATATATATATATATATATATATATATATATATATATATATCAGATGGGAAATCGGATCGCATTCGAATCGATAATGGGAATTAATCGATATTTTTTGAGAAATCTGAATCGAAAAAAAATTCGAATCGAAAAACGGGCGCGGATCTGAATCGAAATTTTGATCCGAATCGAAAGAAACGATGAATCCGAATTCGAATTCAAATCGATAAAAAATATGGATCCGGATTTTAAAAATTTGGTTATAACTTATAAATAACTTATAAGGCTTATTAACGTTTCCGGTTTCACCACAGGTAAAGACTGACCTTTCCGAGAATCTGTTTGCTCGGACAAAAATCATACTAATCCTATACTCCATCCATTAAGGTGCTAATCCTAATCCTTAAATTTTGGTATTGTCCGAGAGTGACAATTTCACACGCTCCTCAAAGAAATAACCTTTTGCCTTCGAACATTGAAAATATCTTAGTTGTCAGGGCTAATTTTAATTTGTAAATTTGTATCTATACAGTGGATATATTTCTTAAAGTATTATTATCATATTTTAATTTTTATGTATGCTATAATTAATATTTCTTGTATATATGAGCCTTAATTGTTTAATAAATTAGCTTATATGAATGATTTTTTTTTGCACCTTATTAAGAGTAAATCTAAAGTTATTACTTAGATCGTTAATAGACTGAGAATTATCTGTATTATTTATTAAAAATGAAACTTATTAATAATAGCCACCCCTTGACTAAAACAACGATGATAGGTATAATTTTATTAAATGAACTCATAAAAATCAAGAAAAATTAGGCCTGGATCCGAATCGGATTCGAATCGGATCGAAATCGAAAAAGAAATAATCCGAATCGGAAAAAAATTCGAATCGATAAAAACCGAAAAATTTGAATCCGAATTGGAATCTATATTTCTAATTGCGTGAAATCGGATTCGAATTTGAATCGTAAAAGATTTCGATTTCCCATCCCTGATATATATATTATATATCACACACTTTCTAATTGCTAATTCGGCGTGAACTCTTTCCCAATCTATACTTATCTAATAGGGAGTGAAATTAGGTGTGCCTAATGGGCAAAATTACTTGATTACTCTGATTATAAGTAAGATTGAAGTGTGGACTAATTCATATACAGTATATTAGAACCTAACAGCGTGACTTACCTTTGCAATGCGACCACCGACTAAAGTGACCAATTTTTTGCAGTCCCTTCAAAATTGATATATTCACAAAGTAAAATGTTTTCAGTATAGTGACCACTGGCATATTATTGAAAGTGACCAGCTTTACCCAGCTTAAAATAATTTTCGTTCAGAATTTAATCTGTTAAAGTGAGTACGATTTTAATAAAACGCGTTGGTCTTAAAACTTAATCCTGTCATCATTCATACCTAGAATTTTTGCCAAATTATTTTCATAGTTAAATAAGCAAAGTTAAATTAGTGCATTTCATTGCAAAAATGCATCGGGTTTTGAAAATAAGTGGAATAATTCTTTTCAGAATATAATATAATATATATATATATATATATATATATATATATATATATATATATACATACATATATATACAAACTCAGAATGGTCCCCTGAGAAACTTATATGTTAAACACAGACCGTGCCTGGAACAAGGAATTCTTCTGGGAAAATTAAATCCACTATAGTCCGACGTGGGCAACGGGTCTCTCGCAAAGAGGTCTCATAAATATAGCTTCCCTCACCAGCTATCTGCAAAGCAGACAGGATCCAGCTTTGGGACATGGATCTAGGGTTTAAAGCAAGCCTAGTCCCACTACATTCAGAACCTCTATATAAGTAAAAGACTCGTTGCATTCACGTCGGATTGAATAAATCAAAGAAAAAGGGGTAACTATGTATTTTTAGCCAAAAAAACAAAACTTAAACCTCAACCGGGACATTGAGCGTCCACTTTTCAAGGCACGTAACACGTCCGTTTAATATACACAAACTCAGAATGGTCCCCTGAGAAACTTATATGTTAAACACAGACCGTGTATGGAACAAGGAACTCTTCAGGGAAAATTAAATCCACTATAGTCCGAATAAGTAATGGTAAATGACAAATACCATAGTTTTTCTTTTTCATGATGCTAGCCCGACGTGGGCAACGGGTCTCTCGCAAAGAGGTCCCATAAATATAGCTTCCCTCACCAGCTATCTGCAAAGCAGACAGGATCCAGCTTTGGGACATGGATCTAGGGTTTAAAGCAAGCCTAGTCCCACTACATTCAGAACCTCTATATAAGTAAAAGACTCGTTGCATTCACGTCGGATTGAATAAATCAAAGAAAAAGGGGTAACTTGTATATTTAGCCAAAAAAACAAAACTTAAACCTCAACCGGGACATTGAGCGTCCACTTTTCAAGGCACGTAACACGTCCGTTTAATATACACAAACTCAGAATGGTCCCCTGAGAAACTTATATGTTAAACACAGACCGTGCACGGGACAAGGAACTCTTCTGGGAAAATTAAATCCACTATAGTCCGAATAAGTAATGGTAAATGACAAATACCATAGTTTTTCTTTTTCATGATGCTAGCCCGACGTGGGCAACGGGTCTCTCGCAAAGAGGTCCCATAAATATAGCTTCCCTCACCAGCTATCTGCAAAGCAGACAGGATCCAGCTTTGGGACATGTAACCGAGTTAAATACACAAGCGAAAAATTCCCCAATAGGCAACTCAATTTAAAAACAATAAAACAATCTAAAGATTTTCTTCCAATAGATAACTTAATCTAAAGACTACTAAATTATTGAATACATAAAAACTATATAAATGAAATTAGACAATTAACATGTACACAAAACAAAAAATTATTATAACAGTTATTAGAAATAGTATTTAATTAAAACGGGCAATTAAGCGGCAAGAATCTTCTTTTAGTAGTCTTTAGATTAAGTTATCTATTGGGAGAAAATCTTTAGATTGTTTTCTTGTTTTTAAATTGAGTTGCCTATTGGGGAACTTTTCGCTTGTGTATTGAACTCAGTTGGTAAATTCTGTCTATTTTTTCTTGTTCCCTGAAGATGTGAATATATCACGAAAGGGCTCGGATTTCGTGTTTACTTTTCCTTTTCCCTGTGGTTGTTTGCTTATTAAAAAGATCACGTGTTTTTCTGATTTTACTGCATATATATATATATATATATATATATATATATATATATATATATATATATATATATATATATATATATATATATATATATATATATTAGGGTGGTCCATAACTATATAGGGGAAATTTTTTTAATATGTCCTAGCTCCCACCCACTGAAGTTGTATGGTTCTTTGAGAAAATGTTGCAGGTAAATTTCCGTTTCGATCAATTCATATTTAGCGGTCGCTCACGAGCTTAAAAATTTATACTTCTATCACTGTAATCGGTATTATATGGTATGCACTACAGCTCCACCGCCTCTGGGTCGACCCCATCTACGAGCTGATGGATGAGTACTATCCGCTCTACGACGGGGGTGTCATGGTTGGCAACCACTCATTGTTGCCCAGTCAAAGCTTTTTCTGGCATCCGGAAACTTCCGGCGATGCTCCGACACTACTTGCAGCAGATACTGCAGCTGCTCCTCGTCTTTGGTGTGGCGGCCGCTGTACTGTTGGACGAGGGCCACAGCTCGCTCGGCGTAGTTATTCACCACCCTGAGGTTTTCCACAACCCTAAGCGCCGCCCGAAACTCCTCCATTTTTTCCCATTCATCCGGATCTTTGTTCAAGAAACCTGCAGACAATTGCAGTCGTTCGAAGAACCTCATCGAATTCTTCGTCACAAGGCCTTACCAAAGACGAACTGAGAGGCGGGTTGACACGCTTTGGAATCTGCTCTCCACCCTCTTTCTTGTATAGGGCTGCGACCATCCGATGTTTCGTTGCATATGGAACATCGGCATCGAAGAAGGCCAATGGAATCATTTCCTCAGAGAGGTACCAAAGCTGTCCTGCCAGCTTCTGACTGGCTGCTTTGGAGATCTGCTGTGGATACGACCTCGATTCCAAAAGGCAAAGGTCCTGGGCTGGAGCGGAAGCGGCCATCGGAGCAGTGAACCATGCCTTCAGTAGACTGTCACAGCGAAGATGCTCATGTCTTGCAAGCATGTTTTCTCTCTCGGTGTGAGATGTTGCAATTGCTCCCGGAACATCCACATCTTGATAGAATACAGGACCTTGCACATCCAGCGAGCGTAATGCATCGCACCTGGGCGCTTGAATCGAATCGGCGATTCAAGATTTCCACCAAGGAAGACAATGGCGAATTCCAAAAATTCCTTGTAATCGTCTTGGTACGTTCCGCGCTGGATTTGGTCTTTATCGAACTTCAGAAGTTCTCTGACTAGTAATAAGGATGGACCAACAGTGGGGTCGTCGACACCTGTTTGGAACTTGCTTTTGTCGATGTAGTTCCACTGTTGCTGGAATCTCTTGACGAACAGAGAGAGAGAGAAACTTTAGAACCAGAAAACGGGGTAAACTTTAGGACCAGAAATTGCGTCAAGACACGCCGTGAACGCGGCGGCAACAACTAGCTCCATGATATGATGCCTGCATCCAAAGTAGAGCAGCTTTCTGCAACTTCTGCTCTAGGAGCAAACAACATCCTGAGTGACGGCCAGTGTTAGCGGCACTGTCGAAACACATCCCCAACACTCTCACTTAGTCCCAAAAGTTGCAAGAGATCGAACACCGCTTGTGCCTGCTGTTGCCCACTTCCCGAAGCTACTTTTGGCAATCCCAAGAGCTGGCAGTTGCCATCTGAGGTGGACACTAAGACGGGAAGCTGGTCCACCTGCTCGTTGTTGGTAAGGTCTAGCAGAAACTTTCCGTCCAGTGCACCACCACTAGTCCGGAATGGAATCCTTTTTGGACCGATTCAGCCTGCTGCCTGCGATGATGTTCTCGGCTGCGCTTCACAGGGGATCGGCTGAGAGTCGGTTCCTCGAGGTTTTGGCCAACGTTGCGAGCTGTTTCCGATACACTGTGAAGCGCCATCCGGTCACTCACTCCTGTCCTATCTAAGGCTGAAGATAATTCTGAGTTGAAAATATTCTTGATCTGGCGTGTTCTTTTTTTGGGGGGGAGAAGGACAACCTCCAGTGCCTCCCTCAAAAAACTCGTCATCGGCAGAGCTTGAAGAAGCAAGTTCGGCTGTTTGGGATGTCGAGACTTGCTCTTCGACTGCTTTCCTCTTTCGGACGTCTTCCTCTGCTTCCGCTTTGCAAACTTCTGCTCCTTCTCCGCCAATTTTTTGTCGACGGAGCCCATTGTGCCACGCCGACCGGGCTCTCTCTGAGCGAGAAGGAAGTCGCGATCTTCTTGGAACTGGATCATCTGGAGAGCGTTTCCATGTGCAATGTCGAACAAATTGGTCAGGTTGCTTTTGAAAGACGTCTCGTTTTAGACTTGTTTTTTATTTCACCTTCCCTTGTTCTTTTTCAAAGCCTGCCACTCTTTGAACAAGACCAAAAGCTTCTCCAAACAGTAGTCCTTCCGGCGTGTTGGTATGCGTGCTCTTTCCCAAAATGAGAACTTCCTCCAGCATTTCTTCGGCGCTTTGTTTGGTGTCTTTCTTATTCACAACTTGATGGTGCAAAAAAAAACACAGGACCTGGCCATTTGAAGGCAGTTTACTGCCTAAAATCTTTTGGTCCGGTTTGTCCAACAAGTAAAAACCACGTTTTTTTGACATGACCGTCACCGTAAGTAAATGTAACCAATATAAACCAATGTATGGTATACCAATATCTATTAAAATTTTTTCATATAGCTATATTTAACACTCCAACCTGTGAAAGAGTAGAAAACGGCATTAATTAGCACCTGTAATAGATCATAGTAATGAGTGATTCAGAGAATATATATATATATATATATATATATATATTATATATATATATATATATATATATATATATATATATATCTGATACATTGAGAGCTTAATATGAATCAGTTTTCAGTACCCCAAAAAGTGACAAAGCGATACCTGACATAAATGCATTCTTTGAAGAGGAATTGCAAGGAGAGTATATAACAGACTTTGATTTTACACCAGATGTAGCGAGAGCTATAAGACAAATGAAACCACATTCAGCTGCAGGTCCGGACAATTGGAACGCATTATTGATTAAAAACTGTAAAAATGAAATAGCTACACCTTTATACTGGATATGGAGAAGATCCCTAAACACGGGGGAAATACCGAGCATCTTGAAAAGAACAAACATTGTCCCTATATATAAAGGAGGGGACAGATCTCAAGCAAAGAACTATAGACCAGTGTCATTGACGTCCCACCTCACCAAAGTATTTGAAAGAATAGTTAGAGAAAATTTATGATTTCCTGGAGACACGGGAAAGATTCGACGAAAATCAGCATGGATTCCGATCAGGTAGATCATGCCTATCACAACTAATAGAACACTACAACAATATCCTAGATGCATTGGAAGGCAATGACAACTACGATATTATATACACAGATTTTGCTAAAGCTTTCGATAAATGTGATCATGGTATAATACAGGGCTGTGGAGTCGGCACATAAAAAACCGACTCCGACTCCGACTCCTCAATTTTTTGTCTATCCGACTCCGACTCCGAAGGTATATTAATTCTAAATCTGCTATGATGATAATTACACAAGAGGCATTTCATCACCACCACGTGAAGCATCATCATCTGTGGTCATTGTTACGGTAACTTTGTCTGTAGTAAAGAATCTTGTAAGTGGTGCTTCTCATTCAGTAGATTTCTGATCTTTTGTTAACTTTGAAGTAGTTGGAAGGTTTTTATTACTATCTTTCTCAATGACAACTTCTAAAATTTTGGGATGGAAACACTGCAAATGTCTTTTCAAATTTGATGCTCTGGTTGGTGCATTTTTATCAGAGCCAGTAAAACCACTGATTTTTGCTTCACATAATTTTTCATCATCATCATCTTCTATCATACACTGACACACGAAATGTTTCCCATCTGTGGTTATTGTAAAATATTAAAAAACTGCAGACTTTGTTGGAAGTGTCTTTGCCATTGTGAAAGGGGTTTTAGACTTGAAAGTTAAAAACTTATGAAATTTAGAAAGAACTCGAAATTAAATAAGCATTAAAAATAAAAAATATTATCTGAAAAGAAAAAATGAATTAATGGCATTAGTGTCTGAAATGGAAAACATTGTGTTTATTATTTAAGTGGTTTAACCACCATAGCTGCCAGTGATATCACACACAAAAACATTTTTTAAAATTTATATTGAGGTCGGAGTCGGTACATTTTTACCGACTCCGACTCCGACTCCAGCACCACCAAAATTGCTTCCGACTCCGACTCCACGACTCCGACTCCGACTCCACAGCCCTGGTATAATAGCACATAAAATTAAATATATGGGAATAACAGGCAAAGTGGGAAAATGGATCTACAACTGCCTTAGAGATCGTCTGCAGGTCGTCAAAATTCAAGGTATATCATCATCAGAATCGGAAGTACGCAGCTCAGTACCACAAGGGACAGTACTGGCCCCACTCCTGTTCATTATCATGCTAACAGACATCGACAGCGGAGTAAACAGCAACAGTATAGTAACATCCTTTGCAGACGATACAAAGATCAGCAGAAAAATCAGCGATGTACATGACGTGGAGGCCTTGCAGAGGGACACGAACAAAATATACAAATGGTCAGAAGACAACATGTCATTCAACGACGAGAAATTTCAGCTCTTGAGATATCGTAGAAAAGAAGAACTTAAACAGACTGCATATTATGCTCCAGATAGACAGGAAATTCAGAGAAGCACAAAAGCGATTGATCTCGGGATAATAATGACAGATGATGCGAAATTCGAAACACAAAATCAGATAGCGATAAATAAAGCAAAAAGGGTCGCCGGACAGGTACTAAGAACGTTCAAGAGAAGGGACAGGACAGTAATGATTCCCCTGCTAAAAACACTGATTATACCAAAACTTGAATACTGCTCAGTTTTGACGTCCCCATATAAAAAGGAAGAAACTAATAAACTAGAAGAAACGCAAAGGTATTTCACAGCCAAGATTGATGGCTGCAAAGAACTCAACTACTGGGAAAGACTACGTAAACTAAATCTGTACTCACTGGAAAGAAGAAGAGAGAGGTACATCATAATCTACATATGGAAAATGATCGAAAAACTGGTACCAAACCTAAAACTAAACCCAATTACCATTCAAACAACACTGGAAAATAGGAAAGGCAGAATGTGTAGTGTTCCCAAATTAAAGGCCCGACAAGGGACCTCCTCAACCCTGAAGGAAAATAGCTTGGTTGTCAGGGGGCCAAGACTTTTCAACCAGCTTCCTTAGGACCTCAGAAACGTAACGGGGGTCAAAGTTGAAGTCTTCAAGAAAAGACTGGATGCCTGGCTCAGGACAGTACCAGATGAGCCTGGCGTGCCTGGCTATGTACGGTGGAGAGCGCAAGAAAGCAACTCGCTCCTCCCCAGCCAGACCTAGAGGCGGGGCCACCAGCTTGACCTCCGTGTGAAGAGAGACCAACGCATCCATCGGCCCCGGGTTCGAGACCCGACGGCAGCCGGCGCGCAGCAAAACCCAGCTGTTCATCCTTCCACACAATAAAGAAAGTGGTTGGTAGATAAATGGGTACCCTAGGTGGCCTAGTGGTTAAGACGCTGGGCTGCTGATGGGGCGTGGTTCGGATTCCACGTTGAACTGTAGGTCTAAGGTGGAGTGAAAAGCTTGACTTTCGTCAGAATGAACAATTCGGGCGTAAGCTAACCAAAGGTTATATATATATATATATATATATATATATATATATATATACAGTGTTGGGCACTAAAGCGTTAATCCGATAACAGTTAATTAACGAAGTTAACTTTTTTTAACGGACTATTAACGGAAGTTAATTTCCATTTATCGTTATCGGACCAGTTAACTTCCGATAACTCGATATTTAGTCTGTTAAAGTCCGTTAACACGTTAACTGCGAGGAGTCATTCACGGAAGATCACCGCTCCGCGAATGAATTCAAACCGCCATAACTTCAGTCTGCCAATTCCGTCCTCTGCCGCAGTGGAACGGCTCTTCTCTCTCGGCAAGGACATCCTGAGGCCCAAGAGGTCAAGACTGGCAGTTGGGCCTAACTTTGAGAAGTTGGTCTTTCTGAAGGGCAACCAGCACATTGTGTCATAGTCTTTAATAAATGTGCCTAAAATTTAATTTTACCTTTCAGTTCCCGCCATAATAATTCTCTGGTAAATTAAAATTTAGTTAATGGTTAGTGGTTACAAGGGTTTCAAAACATGTAATCAGTACATTTTTTATTAAAAAAAAAAAAAAGTTATTAAGCAAAAAAGTTGCAAAACTTGATAAAAATACAGTTAAATACCTATTTATTGTTGGATTTTGCATAAATAAACATTTTCTATGGGTTTTAAAGCTTTTTCCTTGATTTTTTTAAATGTTAGTAAAGAAATAGTTATCGTTAACTTCCGTTAACTTTGTAGTAAAATTATCGGATTATCGTTATCCTTGTTAAAAATTGGGGTTAACGGATTATCGTTATCGAAGTTAACTTTTTGGTTAACGGTGCCCACCACTGTACACACACACACACACACACACACACACACACACACACACACACACACACACCGTATAAGAGGGTTGAACAAAATGAAAAGAATGCATATAACATTGAGAACATCTTCTATTATGTGGTGTTGATATTTTTTTTTTTTGTACTTGTAGAATAAATAAATAATATGGATTGGAAAAGATGTTACTGTGTGTGAAAAGGGCATGATAGGCGGGGACCCTTTGGTTGGTGTCTCGGTATTAAAAGTCGTGTAAGTTTAATGTTAAGACCGAGCAGTATTCCAACTTGGGTATGGTCAGTTCTCCGTATCTGCCCAGTTATTCTTTTTGCTCTCTTTACTGCTGTCTTTGTAGGTATTTCAAATTTCGCGTTACCAGTCATTACAACTAAATTTTTGCTTTGGAGTTTCTCTGAATTTCCTGTCCATTTGGGGTATGGTATTGTATGGATTTTAGGCCTTCCCTTCTTCCGTACCTTAATAGTTGAAATTTGTCAGTTAAATTTTATATTATTGCCTTCAGACCAATTGAATTGTAGATTTTGTTCATGTCTGTTTGTAGAGATCCTATATCTTCTGGGTTTCTTATTTTTATATTAATTTTTGTGTCATCGGCAAAGGATGTTACAGTACTGTCACTGGTAACTTCATCATTTATATCAGTTATCATGATTATGAAGAGTGATGGAGCTAATACTGTTCCTTGTACCTCTGACTCTGATGTAACAAATTGCTGCCGCTCACTAAGGAAATTATATACACATTTTCATATTGTATATATATATATATACCATCGACACCTGCAGAAAGCATTCGTTTGCTCTCCTCTTCACAAGAATTTCTCGTTCTCTCGAAACACACACACTCTGCTTCAAACAAGGCGATTATTATTTTCGACCACAGGCAAGCGACCTTGCCACCTTGGACGTCATACCTCGCACTTCGCTTGAAGAAAACCCTCTTCAATCATGCTGGCATTGCGCAGGATGCCAGAAGCTTTCTTAAGCAAGACCTCTTGTGGGTCTCTAATCATTCATTAATTTAAAGAACTCAAAATTCATGTCAATCATGCAATCTTACTTTTGTTAATTATTTAATCTACCATTGCACACGCATTTAATTCAACTAATAAGCTGCCGCACAATATAATTAATCACTCATTCACTTCAAATATCAATTATTTTGCGTACTGCATTTGCTCAGTTGTAACATTTATTTGTGGCTGTAGCGTCTGTCATTTCGTCTTATTAAAGGAGGAAAACTCGCGCTATTATTCTCCTTCCTTTATTAATGACATTATTATTTTGTTCGAAAGATTTGGTGACCTCGACCCTCAGCAATCATTAAATACTTTAATTAATCTAATTAAAAGTAAAGGGCCTCCTGTCAGCTGGCTACTATAATTTATAGTGCCTAGATGGTAGGCCCTATAATAAATGAAATTAAATAACATAATTAATGATTGCCTGAGGGTCGAGGTCACTAGATCTTTCGATCAAAATAATAATGTTATTAAAAAAGGAAGGAGAATAATAGTGTGTTTTCATCCTTCAATGAAACGAAATGATAAATGATGCAGGTACAAATAAATGTTACAACTTTTTTGCTTTGTTTATTGCTATCTGATTTTGTATTTCAAATTTTGCCCCGTAATCTATTGCTTTGTTACTAATCTGAATTTCTTGTTCATCTGGGGCATCCTATATACTATTGAGCTAAAATGTGTCTGTGTGTCTGTCCGCTTTCTTCGGAACCGTGCACAGACTAAACGGCACATCGGAAAATTCTGCAACCATCACCAACTGATAGCCCATGAGCTGCCGATGTGCTCTATCAAGTTTCCGGGTCCTAGGTCACTCCGCGGCCGAGCACGAGCTATTTAATGTCTATTTCAAGTGAATGTAAGTACTTCGAAAACGATACCCAGGTTGAAGAGCACTGTATAATTACACAATCTTCTAAGGTAGTAGTATGACCGCAAAATGTTCGAGTGCATATATGCAATTGCAATGTTGATCAATTGTTGCAAGTTGCCAGTCCCCTTCCCCCTGGGGGTAATGGGGGAAGGTGGGGTAGTGTTAAATGGGGGAGAGGGGTGGGGATAATGGGGGAGAGCAGTTTGGTAGTCCCGATATACAGCTAGCTGTGACATATACTGCTACATATATTGTCACATACTGCTACCTGCCCGGAGGGCGATAGCGAGCTACCGCTTGTAATATGCTGTCTGTTTTAGTCCCTCATTTCTTCCATATCTCAAGAGCCGAAATTTTTCGTTGCTAAATTTCATGTTGTTTTCTGACGATCTGTATATTCTGTTTGTGTTCCGCTGTAGGGCCTCCAACTCTTCTGCATTACTGATTTTTCTGCCGGTTTTTGTATCGTCTGCAAAGGATGTTACTATACTGTTGTTGGTTACCTACTTTATTGTCTGTGTCTGTTGTTTGGGGGATTATAGGGTTCAGAGTAAGATAAGGGGCTAGTTTCTCCATTATTTTCCAAAAATAAACAGTGGTGTATCTCTCTCTTCTTTCCAGTGAATATAGGTTTAATTCACGTAATATATATATATGCCTCGGTGGTGGTGTGGTTAACGTCGCTGACTACGAATCCATCGGCCCCGATATCGAGACCCGGTGACGGCAGCCTGCGCGCAGCAAAACCCAGCTGTTCATCCTTCCACACTAAAGTGGTTGGTAGATAAATGGGTACCCTGAGTGGCCTAGTGGTTAAGACGCTGGGCTGCTGGTGAGGCGTGGTTCGTATTCCACGTTAAACTGTAGGTCTAAGATGGAGTGAAAAGTATGACCTTCGTCAGAATGACCTATTTGGGCGGAAGCAAACCAAAGGTTATATATATATAACCTCGTTGCTGTTTCGTGCGTTGGTATCTCTTCACACGAAGGTCAAGCTGATGGCCCCGCCTCTAGGTCTGGCTTGGTGGAGGAGCAAGTTGCTTTCTTGCGCTCTCCACTGTACATAATTAGGTACACATGGCTCATCTGGTACTCTCCTGAGCCATGCATTTAGTCTTCTCTTGAAGACTTCAACTTGACCCTTGTAACGTTTCTGAGGTCTTTTAGAAGCTGGTTAAAAACCCTTGGTCCCTGACAACGAAGCTATTTTCCTTCAGTGTTGAGGAGGTCCCTTGTCGGGTCTTTAATTTGGGAACACTACACATCCTGCCTTTCATATACCGTATATATATATATATAATTTTTCAACATCGCAGACACGATAAGGCTGCTAAATGTTAGCCAACGCATGCTGTTGACACAGCTGGAAACCCCCGAGCCAAACCGGTTCCGGGCAACAAGCTACCAGAACAGGTAGGCGGAGACGGATCTCTCTCGGAGGATCATAGGGCAACGAAACAAGCGATATCGAAGGAAAACGAACTTAAGATGCACAACGGGCAACGAAAAACAAAGAACATAAATATTGTCCTGGCTAATATTCAAGGAATAAGAACAAACCAGTCGCTCAATAAAGTTTCGTACCTGAAAGTGTTTATGGACGAAACAAGGGCGGATATCGCATGCCTCACAGAAACTCATCTTAAGGATTGACAAGGAAATTGTGAAAACTGCGAACATTGTATTGATAAGAAAAAAATAAATATAGAGGGCTTGAACTAACTAAGAGCGGATAGAACGACGAGACGTAAAGGTGGCTGTGCTATATATGTACAGGAAAGTCATATGACAGAGACGATAATAAGTAAATCTAACAGCTTTGTGGAACTCCTAGCAGTGAAAATAGAAAAACTAAACGTGATACTAATAGTCATCTATAGACTTCCAAGCACCCCAACCAAAAAATTCTCGGAGGCCATTGATGATGACAGAAAACCTATAAAGGCCATAAACCCTCCATCCCGCAATATAATGATCTGCGGAGACTAATTTCCCATTTATAAAATACAAAAAGGGGGATGGGAATATATATATATATATATATATATATATATATATATATATATATATATATATATTATATATACACAACAGGACAAAAGGGACACAAGAGAAGACCAGGAGCAAGCAAAAATGTTGATGGCTCTCACAAATGAGTGTAGCTGACACAGGAGATAACAGAAAATACCAGAAAAAATAACTGTCTGGATCTGGTATTCACGAATAACATGAACTTGATTGCTGATATAAAATAACCCCAACCATTATCTCAGACCACAACTTAATCGAGATATCAACAAATATGACGACAGCATTAAAAGACAATACACATATTGAAGAAAGAAGCAAATTTGGGGCCTTTAATTTAAACTCCAAGACTATAAATTGGGAAGCAATCAGATCGCACATTGCCCGAATAGAGTGGAGAACAGTTTTAGAGAATAAAACAACTGAAGAAATGCTAACAACCTTGGAAGAAAAAACGCTGAGAATTTTAGAAAAATATGCTTCGAAATCACAGCCAAATGAAAGAGGAGCTGGCTAGAGAGACAAAACAGAAGACTGTTCTGCAAAAGAAAGAGAGTGGAGGTGAAGTTTGGCAACTGCGGAGATAATGCCAGGAAAGTAATGCAAGAAAAACGAGGGTATCGATAGGGCAATACAAGCCCTGATTAAGGACCATACAGAAAGGGAAGAGGAAAAGGCGGGAGAAGCAATAAAGGAAAATCCGAAATACTTCTACAGCTATGCGAAAAGGAAAACAAAAACGCGTGCCGCTATTGGGCCCTTAAGGAAGAGAAATAATGAACTAACCGACGATTCAAAGAAGTCTGAAACACTGAGAGCCCAGTATGAATCGGTCTCCAGTACCCCAAAAAGTGAAAACCGATACCTGACAGAGATGCATTCTTTGAAGAGAAATTGCAAGGAGAGTGTATAACAGACTTTGATTTTACCCCAGAAGATGTAGCGAGAGCTATAGGACAAATGAAATCGCATTCAGCTGCAGGTCCGGACAATTGGAACGCATTATTGATTAAAAACTAAAAATGAAATAGCTACACCTTTATACTGGATATGGAGAAGATCCCTGTACACTGGGAAATACCAAGCATCTTGAAAAGAGATTGTCCCTATATATAATTGTCCCCTATATATAAATTGTCCCTATATATAAAGGAGGGGAGTCTCAAGCAAAGAACTATAGACCAGTGTCATTGACGTCCCACCTCACCAAAGTATTTGAAAGAATAGTTAGAGAAAAAACTTACGATTTATTGGAGACACTGGAAAGGTTCAACGAAAATCAGCATGGATTCCGATCAGGTAGATCATGCCTATCACAACTAATAGAACACTACAACAATAGGGTGTGTCAATTTTAGGGAGCAAAGTGAAATCTTTAGATTTTCAAAGACTACTAGTGACCAAATGATGCATTTTTATGTGCTAAATCGAAATATGGCTTTAAAATCCAGATTTGACCACTCCTAGCTAGTACTTATATTTGAAGTTGAAGTTTATGAAAAAGCAATTTTTGCAAGTATTTTTTTTTATTGTATATAACTACATTTTACATACATTACATACGATTAAAGACATTTTGATTGTATTTCAATATTAAAACTTAGAAATATAAATAGGTTTCTTGAACTTTGCCAAGGATGCCATGTCTGCCTTGCTCTTGTTCCTGGACATGAGCTGATTGAGCTCCCTACTGGTCACCTGGCCACTGATGTACGCCTCCCTCCTCTCTTGTGAGTAAACATGTGCTGCTTCAGTTGTCATCCTTACACACCTCTCTACTGACTGTGTGTGTGGGGGCCATGCATGAACTTCCATTGGTCTATCCAGAAACTCCTTGATTGCAGCAGTGGTGAGGGAGCAGGTCACAGGAGGCTCAGTCACGCCAGAGTTCCAGTCAATAAGCTCTGAGAGTTTGGTGGCATCTGGGTTGATGTCAGGAGTCTTCCTGGGTCTGACACTGCAGTCTCCTACCTGTGTGTCCTCATCTCCTTCACCTCTGATTTTCAGTATCCTTTTCACTGCCTCCCTCCTCTCCTCCTCCACTTCACTGCACAGCATGGCCTGGAGCACAGCCTCAGAGTGTGCATACCAGGCTGATCTCTTCACTGTAGGCCTGGGACCCTCCACCCAGCTGTGATTTAACTTGATGTTGAACCAGTTTGGCATGTAGACTCCCACTATGAATTCCACAATTATCCTCAGATTCTTCAGGTTCCCACCCTTCAGCCCATGTTTGGAAATCCACAATCTGCAGAACCTTAGAGCCGTGGTAACCCCATTTACTGTGACAGACTGGCCCAATCTCCAGGAGAGCTAGACTCTGAGGTACCTCTCCCGATTTGATGGCAGTGATGATTCTGTAGCCATATGATTGGTCTCTGCTGAGGTCCTTGACTACCTCCTGACTGAGATTGGGTAGAGGAGGACCAACAGTGATCCTCGTGAAGTTCGGGTTGATCTCCAGCTCAGTGGCAGTATCTAACATCTTCCCTAGGGGCCCAGACCACTTGTTGTTGCTCAATGTTTTGCCATCCAGTGCAGTCACCAGGTGTCTGAAACTCAGCTCCCCAGTGTGCAAGTCACAGACAATCTACACCAACTTCCTGCTAAGCTTGGCCTCCACATAATGCATTACTCCTCCCTCCCAGCTGGTATTCACATTAGTACTGTCACCTCCTTTGGCCAAAAGGGTCTGGTCTGTTCCTCTCTCTCTCAGCCAGTTCACCAGATGATCAGCAATGACCTCAGCATGACTTCTCTCCTCTGCAGCTTCCTCTGGTACAAAATGCCACAAATATTTCCCACCTGGTTCATTGCACACTGTGTAGTGTTCTTCCTTAATGAGGCCAGGAAACTGCCTGTCACCGCCCTCAGCTTCCATCATCACTTTGGTGTCCTCTCTTTTCCCATCAAAGAAGATACAGGTGATGCCATTTTCCCTAGTCTCTTCATCAAACTTCTTGACCAGCTCCTTAGTCAGTCGCTCCTGAGCCCTCCTCACCTTGTTGTGGTCAATCACCAGTGCTGTGTCAAACTCTGTGATAAGACCAGCATCAATCCAGGCAGCAGTGGCAATCTCTGCACTCTCTCTCAGCCCAGTGTCATGTCTCAAGCTAGCCAGAGCTATGTTGGTGATATCTTCAGTGTTGTATTTCTTCTTCTTAGCCACAGGCAAGGAAGAAGTTGTCGCAGCCTCTGCTATGAAGTCTTCGTCCTCCTCTCTCCTCCCTGCCTCCTCCAGTATATCTCCAGTCTCCTCCAACTCCATCTCCAGCAGTGACTCCTCCCTCAACTCCTCTTCTTTCTTGGCTGACTCCTCTTCTCCTGTCTCTGCAGCACTGCTTCCTGTCTCCTGGTCTCAGGGTGATCAGCTAAACCCATCTGGTGTGCCCCCACACTGCCCACCTTTCTCTCTGACCTTTAATGAAGGCAAGCTCCTGCTGCACTGGTATCTTCTGCTCGCTCCTGCTGCACTGGTATCTTCTGCTCGCTCCTGCAGCTGCAGTCAATGTGAACCTCACTGTTGCAGACAGGGTTGCAGCCAAGCTCACTGCAGCTCCTGATCACACAGTGACAGGTCTGGATGTCCACCAATTTGTCCAGTTTCATCATGAACCTATCTTTGACCTCTAGCGTCACATTGCCAATGGACACTCACTGCCTCATCCCACAGTGCCTTCACTTTAGCCCTGATCCTGACCTCAATGTTGATTACAGGTCCTGCGAATAGAGCGTTGGCCTTTCGCCACTAAGCCAGTAGCCCTGGAACAATGCCGTTGTTAATTAGGTCATTAACTGGGTAATTCCTCCTGTCTTCCTCCCTCATCTCTCTCCTCAACAAACCATACCTCAGCAGATCTCTAGCTGTGGGCAGCTCAGCAGGGGAAAGTTCCCTCCGAGTCCCCACCAAATGACTTAGGTGACAACTTGATTTGCTTCGGGTTCCGATTTCTTTCTGACTCATCCTGTGGACCTGTGAACAAAAGAAATGTCATTGAAATTTGGATAGGCCTACTGATTATGATTACATAAAATTAAGTTAATTGAAATTCTTAATATCTTCCTATAAGCTCAGATAAAAGGTTGTGTTGTTATACTGTAGGTAAGACTTAATTATTCAAAGTAATGACAATTTCATATATCTATCATATCAAAATATACAGAAAGTTTGGGTCACGCATAACATTTCGAATAATTTGAATTACACAATATTTACATTACGAAGTAATCAAAATTGTCAAAAAAGAGGGAAAACACATGCATTCACAATCAAAACTCCAGCATTTGTGACTATGTGAAACTGAAAGACCGTACTGCACACCAAAAATAACCAAAGTTGACCGCAAATATCAATGGCACATTGATATACGATGTTACAGTCATATTTAGGTTATATTTCAAACCTTTATGATCAAATATAAGTAGGTAAATAGCTTTTTTAAACAACACTAAAGATATTTCTAAGTTTGCTAGATAATATGACATCATTTGAGCATTAGTAGTTTTTAAATTGTTGACTTTACTAAAATTGACACACCCTACTACAACAATATCCTAGATGCACTGGAAGGCAGTGACAACTACGATGTCATATATACATACTTTGCTAAAGCTTTCGACAAATGTGATCATGGTATAATAGCACATAAAATGAAATATATATGGGAATAACAGGCAAAGTGAGAAAATAGATCTACAACTTTCTCAGAGAACGCCTACAGGTCGTCAAAATTCAAGGTATATCATCATCAGAATCGGAAGTATACAGCTCAGTACCACAAGGGATAGTACTGGCCCCACTCCTGTTCATTATCATGCTAACAGACATAGACAGCGGAGTAAATAGCAACAGTATAGTAACATCCTTTGCAGACGATACAAAGATCAGCAGAAAAATCAGCGATGTAAATGAAGTGGAGGCCTTGCAGAGGGACACGAACAAAATATACAAATGGTCAGAAGACAATAACCTGTCATTTAACACCGAGAAATTTCAGCTCTTGAGATATGGCAGAAAAGAGGAACTTAAACAGACTGCATATTATGCTCCAGATAGACAGGTAATTCAGATAAGCACGAAAGCGATTCATCTGGAGATAATAATGACAGATGATGCGAAATTCGAAACACAAAATCAGAGAGCGATAAATAAAGCAAAAAGAGTCGCGGGACAGGTACTAAGAACGTTCAAAAGAAGGGACAGGACAGTAACGATTCCCCTGCTAAAAACACTGATTATACCAAAACTTGAATACTGCTCAGTTTTGACGTCCCCATATAAAAAGGAAGAAACTAATAAACTAGAAGAAACGCAAAGACATTTCACAGCCAAGATTGATGGCTGTAAAGAACTCAACTACTGGGAAAGACTACGTAAACTAAATCTGTACTCTTTGGAAAGAAGAAGAAGAAGAGAGAGGTACCGAACCTAAAACTAAACCCAATTACCATTCAAGCAACGCTGGAAAATAGGAAAGGCAGAATATGTAGTGTTCCTAAATTAAAGGCCCGACAAGGGACCTCCTCAACACTGAAGGAAAATAGCTTGGTTGTCATGGGGCCAAGACTTTTCAACCAGCTTCCAAAGGACCTCAGAAACGTAACGGGGGTCAAAGTTGAAGTCTTCAAGAGAAGACTAGATGCCTGGCTCAGGACGGTACCAGATGAGCCTGGTGTGTACGGTGGAGAGCACAAGAAAGCAACTCGCTCCTCCACCAAGCCAGACCTAGCTCTAGACGGGGCCACCAGCTTGACCTCCGTGTGAAGAGAGACCAACGCACGAAACAGCAACAAGGTTAACAAGGTGTATATATGTATATAGTGATGCGAACTGTTTGTTTTGGGTTCATTTGTATGTGAGGGGAGGAATCAACCCCTGGAAGACCCTTTTTTTTTTTTCTTTAAACCCCTTAAGTCCTTTAACGTACCTGGTACGTCATTAATAACCAGTGTAAGTTGTCAAATATTTTGTGCGATGGAATGACGGGGTTAATGTTACTCAATAGTAATTTTACTTAAAATAACGAACGAAAAAATTATGAAATAATGGAATAACTACAATGTTTTGACATATATTAACGCTTACTGTTCATAATTATCTCGTACTGTTAACGCCAATTCGGCTCCAGACCAGTTATGTTAGGTCATCAGTCTTCGCCTATACAGGGTGTACATAAAGTCAGGATCTATTTTTGTGAAGCACTTGGAAATTATATGGAATTCAATCATAAAATGATAAAGTGGTAACATTTATTAAATAATTAAGAGTAGGATTCGACGTGACGCCCATCAGTATCCCTGCACAGCTCAAATCGTTCCGCAGCATTTCTAAACACATTCTGGAGCATTTGCAGGGTTATGTTATCTGCAGCAGTTCGTTTACGTGTACGTAAGTTTTCAAGACTCGTAATCTTCGTCTGATAGACGTGCGACTCGATAAAGCCCCATGCAAAGAAATCTAAAGGGGTTAAATCTGGTCATCTCGCAACACAAGGTCTGTTGCTTCCGCGTCCGATCCAGCGATTTGGAAAACGTCCATTTAGATAATCCTGAACAATTTTGGCATAGTGACAAGGAGCACCATTATGTTGATAGACGACGGTACTAACAATCCTATCCCCAATCAGCTGAGGTTCAAGGAATTGCTGCAACATGTCCAGATAAATAAGCCCCGTAACTGTAGCTTCAACAAAAAAAAAAGGACCATAAACCTTAGATTTTGTTAAACCCATCCAGACATTAACTTTAGGTGAGTCTCTTTCCCAATTTTGGACGAAATCATTCGGTCTTTCATCTGCCCAAATTCGACAGTTATGGCGATTTACTTTTCCACACGTATGGAAAGTGGCTCCATCACTAAAGAGAATGTTGTCCATTAAATTATCACTCCAGATTTGTTCTACGAGATCAGCACACACAGCACTTCGTCGAGGGAAATCTTCCTCATGTAAATCATGTAAAACCTGCAAATGATAGCTTTTCTTCTGCAATTAACTTTCAGAATTTTGTGCACAGATGACGGGAGGCCGAGTCTGTGTGATGCAGCACGAACGGACGTACGTGGCTCCTCAGTGATAATTCCGCGTACTGCATTCACGTAAGATCTGACATACACGTCGTCCTGATCTTGCTTCATCATTTACAGATCCCGTTCGTTTAAATTTGTTCACCAATTTTCGTATTGTCTTGTCTATTGGCCCCGGCTTATGAAATCTCCTTCTAAACTTCTCTCTGATGTCATTGTATTTCTTTCCCTCGATTCGCCAAATTACTATTGCCACACGCTCTTCTGTATTCATTCTAAGGGCTTCTGAAAAGAAAAATAGAAAAAATAATTATTTCACAAAAATAGATCCTGACTTTATGTACACCCTGTACATATAGATACGAACAGAACGCGTAGATGAAATGGTAATTTTTTTTTATTTTTAATGCGCAATTTTTAGTTTCGTAATTAATTAACGATTGACTCGGGTTTTAAAATATAGGTTTTAATTTTTTAATGTCATTTTAATTGAGTTAAATATGCCAGCGAAGCCGCAAGAATTTTGGTTTTGGCGTTTTAAAAATTCTTAGTTATCGCCGTTTCTAAGCTAAACTAGTAATTTTTTATCCTTAGTCCGTAGAAAGATTGTTTTCATTATTAAATTTCTTGTCGATTGATGCGTATTACGACTTCGAACGAAATTCAAAATATACACAAAATTCACCATTCTATCCCCTCGCTTTCGTCATTCGTACTCGTAGTTAAAGAATGATGATTGATGACGTTTTGTTGTATTGCTCCTTCGCTAATAGTAAAGTGCCGAGTAATTACTATTGCGCATTATGCGAACGTACAATTAATTTTAGTGCGGATATTTATTTGGCCGCTAATAATATATCAGTAAAGGCTTTTAATATTATAGCGTATCGGGAATTGTATGGATTTTTGCGTTTTTTGTTTCTCCTAACTACACTGTTTAAAACGTAGAAGAGAGTGAAAATATTAGGTACCATGTACGGTTTAGGACTAGCATTCATTAATATAAAATTTTGTAAAATTTTTACGAGCGTGTTGGACATTGTTCTTATAACATTTAGCGAGTATTTTACTGGCTGTACACCGATCTATATTTTTATTTTAAATAAAAAAGAAGCTGAAAATAGTTATTAAGCTTCTGCTGTAGCTTCTACCGTTTATAAACAATATTTAAAATATACTCGCGTAATATTCTTCCGTTTTCAAGACATATAAAATCAAATTTATTGAAATTATATATTTTATTTTGTATGTAAACGATTTCTATTCCATAAAAAGGAGAGAAATTGCGTCGCTCACTACGAATCCATCGGCCCCGAGTTCGAGACAACGTGACGGCAGGCTGGCGCGCGACAAAACCCAGCTGTTCATTCTTCCACGCAAGAAAAAAAAATTGGTTGGTAGATAAATGGGTACCCTGGGTAGCCTAGCGGCTAAGACGTTTGGCTGCTGGTGGGGCGTGGTTTGGATTCCACGTTAAACTGTAAGTCTAAGGTGGAGTGACAAGTTTAACCTTCGTTAAAATGAACAATTCGGGCGGAAGCAAAACCAAGATAACCAAGGTATATATATATATATATATATATATATATATACACACACATTTAAGTTCGGGAAGAACCGATTCGCCTCTATTTAAAAGGGCATATCGGCGGAAAAACAAAGAAAAAGTGAGGGGAAAGACAGAGGAAAAAGAAAGGGTGGAGGGGACAGTCGAAGTGGAAAAAGACCAAGGACTGCAAGGTCGAGCCCCATCATCCTTAGGTGCTAGGGCCGGGAGGGCGCACGTGAAATCTCCTGGAACAAGCACGTACAAACGAGCACAAAGAGCACTCAAGAGCACGAGCTTAGAACCCCCTTGCGGGGATATATATATATATATATAATGGATGGTAGGAATGTAGCGGCTGTTTTGCATATTTTATCGTTTAATTGAATAAAGAGGGGGAAGTATTAAATTATTGTGCGAACGTTTTATTGCTGGAGGAATTCTCTGAGGATCTTTTTTATTTCCTTCGTTTAAAATTATTGAATTAAGATTGGAGCATCGCAGATGGTTCCAATGGATTTACAACCATCTGGACGAGGGGAAACCACCCCTCGGGACTCCTAATATGGAAGCAAATAGGCTCCGGGTTCAAAACCGGGGCTTACGTATTAGGTATTCTCCGGCGCGGGTTGACGATGGCTCGCACTGGCTTTATATTTGGATTTAGGAGGAGTGCAACAGCGTGCAAACAGCCGCTGCTGGAAGTTGCAGTTGGGGAAGTGGAGGGGTGGTTGGGGTTAAAGGGTTAAAGGAGCATTATACAGTTGGAAAATGAAATGTATGGTGCGGACTAGACTGTAGAGTGAGGTAGAAGGAAAATTGGAAAAGAAACCTTAGTTTAGTGAATCGTCACGAGTTGTACGATGAAACTTCCGTGTTGGCATTTGAAAAAAAGTTTGTTTTCAGAGTCTCTCGATACATTTTGCTTTTATTTAATCAGTTTGTGTAATTTTGTTAATCTTTTTCTTGAGACTATTTTTATCACATTTTATAAAAAGCCAAATAAATTATACACATATTTAACGTCATAATTTGCGTGTTCATCGCGTCATAGAAATCACGCGACTGTATAATGTCAATATTTCTTAGTAGGTTTGCTTACCTATTTCGGATAGGAATTTGAAATCTATAAGCATTTCCTCCGCTGTTTCTGTTGTATGGACACTGAACAGTGTAGTTCAGGGCCACTTACTGGCGGGCTACAGTCCGGATCCGGAGTACGGACTATATATAAATTATGCAGAAATTGTTTTGAGGATAAAAGTACGATATTTTAAAATAATATCGTACTGTACTGTACTTTATTAATTTAGTAGCAAAGATATTTAAAATTAAAGTTTAATAGGACAAATATTTTGTTTTAATGCGTCTGTGTTAAAAAGAAAAAGGCACCGGAGAACGGTACGAAAAAGTTGAGTAGTGCTGGTGTAGAGTCTGAGGCACAGTTCTCCCGTTACTCGCTATAATGTACATTCTCTGGTGTGGGGATTGTACGCTTATGTTAGGCCTTTATTGCGTTCGCGTTACTCCTCGTATAACTGCTTATTGAAATCGTATTAGAAACTTTTGTCGTACCCTCATTAGTTAATGACGCATTTGTGGTGTTGCTTTTTTAATTCTGTCGCGGGTTGTTCAGAATAAAAATAAAAATAATGAAGTTTAAATAAAAGGTCTCCTCCCTCACCAGTTTTGAGTTTCTTCTCGGCCATTCCGTTTTAAATTAAATTTAAATGGAGGATTTAATTTAGTTAGTGTTATTAATGTCAGCCCATTGTTGTTGCGCATATCGCGTTTTCTAAATTAGTGGCCGCGCACGTACTTTTATAGGACTTTTTTTTCTTTGTTTATATTTTGGGGTGCGTGGAGGAGGAAGAAAAGTGTGCTCAATCAAAATGCAGCGAGCGGTCTTCGTTTGTTTTTTGTTAAATGTTTGTGCTTAAAAACTAAACAAAAAAAGAATTCCAAAGAGCTCGTCACATCAAAGACCAACTTGGGAACATTGAAAATAACGTACAAACAATAAGGGCAAAAAAAAAAAAAAAAACGACCTCAGAAGTTGGGTATATATATATATATATATATATATATATAATATATTATATTATATAGAGAGAGAGAGAGAGAGAGAGAGAGAGAGAGAGAGAGAGAGAGAGAGAGAGAGAGAGAGAGAGAGAGAGAGAGAGAGAAATTCTTTCTTCCACGCCATCATCAAACATTCTTAGAAGACACACGTGGTCAAGGAATCAGAAACAATGAAAACGTCTGTTTCTTCCCAAAAGACCCGCGAAAGCAAGCCCTTATCAACTAAAGGACGCGTTTCAAGAAATGCCCGCGAAAGTTCCGGATCACAGAGACTATAAGCGAGTTTCCACTGATACACTTTCTCACTCATCCTCACTCGCTCACCACTTCTCGTTTGCATTTCTCGTCACGTGTCACGTTTCTCCTACGTCCGTAGCACAGCTTGTCACATCAACCGCCCTCTGGCTTCCCGCCGGAGGAGCGGCCTGCTGTTCCTTCGAAGCTTCCGATTTATCATCCAGTAAGACCTTCCGCCGTCAGCCTGCAGAAGCACTCCTTCGAAACCAGCCCCGTTCGATCTCAGCCGGTCACCGCCTTTCAAGCAATTCTCGTGAAGCCTACATCAGTGTCCGCAGAACCGTCCGTTCCCTCAAGCATAACTCTCTCCAAGAAGCTCGCTATCGGTTCCACGAGTTCCCTCAAGCAAACTCTCAACAAGAGGCTCGCTACCGGTTCCACGATCATCTCGGCGTACGTAACACCGGACGGTCAACTTCCGCCGGTTTCCAAGCTACAAGGTCGACCTTCAAGCATACCCTTCATCTCGAGAGGTATTTTCAACAGAGTCGGTAAGCTCTCTGTGCCTCGTTCTTAAACAATAACGCAAAGCCTACATCAGTGTACCGCAGAAGCGTAGGCTATAAACGCAGTGTTTTACAAATCGTTGAAACACAGTAGGCCTATTTCCTAATCCAAGTGTCATTCCAATACCGTAATCGTGTACTGTATAATCCTGCTGTCATTACTAGGCCCATTCAATGTTCCATTTATGCGTAACTCTAGCCTACCTAAATGAAGGTCTAATCTATTTACAGTGTACTACGTAAACGCACGTGCATTCTTTGTCATTACTAGGCCCATTCAATGTTCACTCATGCATAACCTCTAGCCTACATAATCACTGTGTTACATGTTCTATTCAGTGTACTAAACGCACGTGCATTTCTTTGTCATTACTAGGCCCATTCAATGTTTCATTTTGCATGCCATTAGCCTACCATAAATGAATGTATTACTTGACAATTAAGCTCTTACCATTTCTCTTATTGGCTCAGCTCCATGCCATCTTAGCATAATATAAAGGCCGTTAAATAATTGTTATTCACTATAATTAATGTCAATCATTTGTTATTCACTGTGAACAAATAACTGATTTATTTTCTTAATTAAATACAAAACAATAAGGTGCTTTTTATAACCTTAACAATATTTGCTTGGGTGGTGACCTCGAAGCAATTCGTATCACTCAGGAATATTATAGTGGGCCTACTCCATTAGCCACCTTCAACCGGTGATACTGTAGGACATCTTAAATTGTTAACCCAGCCTGTCATTAATAATCAATCATTGCATCAACTGTTCACTAGCATTAAATTAGTTAGCATCACCTCATTTGGCTAACAATAGGCCCCCTATATATATATATATATATATAGATATATATATATATGATGAATTTCACAATTAAACACGTGAAATGAGTGAATGCTGCAAATACACAAGGAAAAAGAAACGATTCCAAGGCCTTTCGCGTATTCAGAGCGTGTATTCCCTGACGAGGTGTAGCTCTAAATACACGAAAGGCCTTGGAATCGTTTTTCTTTTTCCTTGTGGGTCTGCAGCATATATATATATAATGAAAAACCACGAAGGGAAAAGAAACACAAAGTGGTGCTCAAGCGCTTTCGTCTAATGACATCCTCAGGAACATCATAAATATTTTTCACGTGTCACTTTCGTGAAATAATTTTTCATATATATATATATATATATATATATATATATATATATATTATGCAGAAATTGTTTTGAGGATAAAAGTATGATATTTTAAATTAATATCGTACTGTACTGTACTTTATTAATTTACTAGCGAAGATATTTAAAATTGAAGTTTAATAAACAAATATTTTGTTTTAATGCGTCTGTGTTAAAAAGAAAAAGGCGCCAGACAATGGTACGAACTCCCAAGCTGGTAGTTGGACTATTATATATTATATATATATATAAGGTGTAAAAGTGGTGTTTCCTTCTAAAGTTTTTTCATCCTGAAATTGGCTTCGGTTTGTATCGGAGGATTCCCTCTTCTGGTGACGCCGTTTGTCGAGCGTCTCTCCGTCGGTGAATAGTCAATTAAGAATGATGTGCCTCCCTTCCGCCGTACCTGATTCGACTGTCAGATCCTTCGTCGCCACGTCACCCTTCACACCACCACCGATTCCCTCTTTCGCAATATACCCAAATAACGACACACATCGGCCCATTACCGACCTTACAGAAACGAGCCAAATGCGGACATCAGCGTCAGCCCTTCAGAAGCCAAACGGCGAGCACCCTCCTTGTGTGTGTGTGTATTCGCGTGCGCGCGCGTCGCTGTAGCGGGGCCGAGAAGTGCCATCTGAAACGGGTGCTTTAGCGGGGTCGCGGACAATATTGATTTGGCTTTACTGGCGGCCGGTGTAGGTATCATGACATATATGCACAAATACGTTAGTCTGTGTGTGTGAACCTATGTTACGTGTACACATCGCTTTTCTCTCGCTCTCTCTTTCCCTTCTACACTAAAAACTTATCATCGAATGGTGCACACACACACACACACACACACACACACACACACACCACACACCAGTAAGATTGATCGAGGGTCTGTCACCGGGGTAAAAATGCTTCTACGACGAAACGATTTGCACCCGTGGAGGAAGTTGAACGCACACCCATGGTTCTTCTCTTTTTGGTTGGCGTGCCCGTTGTATACCCGAATCAGCTGCTAGTGATGGAAAGTGCACGAGGTTTTTCGGCTCTTGGCTTTACCCTCCCCTTTGTATATGGCCTTTCCCTCTTAATTATTCACTTGGGACGCTGTGGATATATATATATCACCTTAAACATTATTTTGTAGTCTCCCAAACCACTCCAATGAATTGACAGCGAACCTAAGATTTTTACAACATAAATTCACTTGTATTATATTAACTGGAATTGGTTAAATGATGATGATAAGATTTTTTTAACATCCCAAGGTACACAACCTGCCATATATATTGGACTAACAATAGGGGCGAAGGTCTAAATATATTTGCAGACTCGAACTGCAAGAGTAAATATGTCAAAGAACTTACAAGCATAAGCAATACCTCAGAATCACTCGCGAGTGAAGTGTATATTCATAACATCCAGTATTCAATTTCAGGCATCTACCGACCACCAATTGGTAACGTACAAACTTTTATTACAAATGTCGATAGAATTTTAACCTCCAATTATATCGGTAACAATTGCGTCATTGCAGGAGATTTAAATAGTGATATCACAAACGAACATTCAGATAATAACGCGAGCTTCCTTTACAACATCATGACTGCAAATGGTTTTAAATTAGGTATTACAAAGCCAACTAGACTTCACAATGATATTATAAACTCGACGTCAGCGATTTTCTTCTCTGAACTACATTCAACTGCGTACAATATGCGGATGATACCACACTTACTTCTTCCCATCATAATTTAGACTTGATAAATGAAACGAACAGGCAATTAGAGCATGTTTATAAAGGGATTTGTGCTGATAAACTTTTACTGAACCTGACAGTCATCTTGTATGATTATCACAAAACATATAAATACAAATTGTCCAGTAAAAATTGAGAATACTCCTCTCTCGCGAGGGTGAATGAAGTTAAAGTCCTTGGCATTAATTTAGACGAAAAAACAAACTTCAAAAGTCATGTACCACACATACATATAAATATATATATAACCTTTGGTTAGCTTCCGCCTGAATTGTTCATTCTGACGAAGTTCAAGCTTTTCACTCCACCTTAGACCTACAGTTTAACGTAGAATCCGAACCACGCCCCATCAGCAGCCCAGCGTCTTAACCACTAAGCCACCTAGGGTACCCATTTATCTACCAACCACTTTCTTTATTGTGTGGAAGGATGAACAGCTGGGTTTTGCTGCGCGCCGGCTGCCGTCGGGTCTCGAACCCGGGGCCGATGGTTTCGTAGTCAGCGACGCTAACCACTACACCACCGAGGCGCCACATATCAAATCCGAAATATCAACATTTCTCTTCATATTATTTAAACTAAAAAAGACCCTTCTTGAAAAACGCACTCCTCCTTATATTATTCCTTCATCCATCCACGTTTATTATATTGCATTACAACATGGAGCAACTCAAAGAAATATATAAAACATCCTTTGAAAGTCATTCATAAAAAATGTTTGCGAACCCAAGTAATGATAACAGACAAAGTCACACACACTTCCCGAATGTTTAGAGAGAGAAATATTTTAAAACTAAATGACTTCTACATATTCAGTGTTGCTGTCAATATGTTCAAAATTATCAATAAAAATCGACATACATCACCCCTTCAAAGAGCAATCACTCCCCATCAAATACATCATCATTATAACACCATACTCCCGAGAGATTTTATAGGCAAACCAAACTATCTATATTATAATGGAGGTAAGTGCGATATATACAGGGTGTCCGAGAATTATCTGTACAATTTTTGGCTGTTATTAAAAGTCAACCATGAAGTGTAGAAATTCCAGTGTTGTCCCATTTTACAGAGAATCTCATTAAGTTTTTTCTGATACCACGTTTTGACAAGTTTTTTAGAAATGTACGCGGGTGACAGACATTGATGATTTAAAAGCAACAATCACAGCTGCTATTGAGCGAATTGATGTGGATACGCTGCAGCGTACATGGCAACATTTGGAGTATCGATTGGATGTTTTGCGAATCAGTAATGGTGCACATATCGAATGTTTGTAACAACGTTACTTTAATAAAAGAAACTTTTGAAAATACAGATTCTAAATAATCTTGTTTAAGAATTTTACGTGTGTTATCAAGAATTTTATTAAAAGATGAAATTGTACAGATAATGTTCGGACACACTGGAATTTCTAAAAAACTTGTCAAAACTTGGTATCAGAAAAAACTTAATGAGATTCTCTGTAAAATGGGACAACACTGGAATTTCTACACTTCATGGTTGACTTTTAATAACAGCCAAAAATTGTACAGATAATTCTCGGACACCCTGTATATATATGTAACAAAAAAAATTTATAAACTTTAAAATGCATTTTCGCTGCTGTTCTTTTGTATAATGTTAAAGTAAATCCTATTGAACATTATATTGCTATAACTGTAGAAAAATGAAAATTTGAAGCTAAATTTTGAGCAAGAAAATCAATAAGGAAAACTGTTGATTGGTCCTTGGAGGTCCTTGGATTTTTTTTTAATATAATGGAAGTAAGTGCGATATATATATATGTAACAAAAACTCCAAACTCGGAAGGATTTAACTGCGGAGCTACCTCGGTTATTGAAACTGGTTAAAATACCACCCACAAAAGAACGCAGCCATGAAAATCTTGAGCTTCACATTGTGTCAAGATTTGTAAAGCTTAAGATTTTCATGACAATAGTTTTACTGACCAAATAATTGAACCCCCAATTACTGTCGGTTCAATTATTTGGCCAATAAAACTACGTATGGAAAAGAACGCTGTCATGAAAATCTTGAGCTTCACATTCGAACTCATTGTATCAAGATTTGTGAAGCTTTAGATTTCCATGTGTGCTTTCTTTTCTATAGTTTTATTGACCGAATAATTGGTTCGCCAGTAATTTTGTCTTTTAAAAAGTTTCCATGCTTCCAAAGGCATATTTAGATTAGAATGCTGTGAATATATTAATGCCATACCATATATTTAAATTGTACAGAAAAGTATTGTAAAACTTTATGCAAGTTGTTTGCTTTTTCTGAATAAATTTTTTTTTGGGGGTATGGTATAATAGACTAGAGGAACGTTTTGCGTTGGAAATAAACGTGGTTGCATCCATTTCCACAATGAAAAAGACTCCTCCATGAAATTTTCCAAGGTTTTTTTTTAGTAAAAGAAACTTTGTTTTGTGTGTGTGTGTGTGTGTGTGTGTGTTGTGTTTAACGGGTTAAATAATAAACACGTTAACTAATAATATAGGTACTAACTAAAAGTTTAACTATATGTATGAAATGGCGTAATCCATATTACTCTTAAATTTACAGCAATATACACAATATATATATACACACACACACACACACACACACACACCTTTGGTTTGCTTCCGCCCGAATTGTTTATTCTGATGAAGGTCAACTTTTCACTCCACCTTATACTTAGTTTAACGTGGAATCCAAACCACGCCCCACCAGCAGCAGCCCAGCGTTTTAACCACTAGGTACCCAGGGTACCCATTTATCTACCAACCACTTTCTCTTGTGTGGAAGGATGAACAGCTGGGTTTTGCTGCGCGCCGCCTGCCGTCACGTTGTCTCGATCCCAGGGCCGATGGATTCGTAGTTAGCGACGCTAACCACTACACCACCAAGGCGCATTGTTATATATACCGGTATATATATGTGATGAATTTCACAATAAAACACGTGAAATGAATAAATGCTGCAAACCCACAAGGAAAAAGAAAAACGATTCCAAGGCCTTGGAATCGTTTTTCTTTTTCCTTGTGGGTTTGCAGCATATATATATACACACAGTATATATATATATATATATATATATATATATATAATATATATATATATATATATATATATATATATATACCAGTTGGGCCAAAAAACTATTACCCAACTTTTATAAAAATATTGTGGTTCACCCTGTATATTGATCTTACTGCTGAGGCCGTATGTTGTACCCATACTTTTACTTTTTCAAACGCTGGCTTTGAATCTAGATTCAACGCCAGGAGGGAGGTATCAGAATATGGTGCTCAATTGAAAGGCGGTCAAAGTCAGCAACTGAGACTTTCAGACGACAGTCAGTTTCTTTATAAATAATTAATTTTCCTAATTTTTACACAAAACAATTAATTTATTTCCTTTTCCATTTCAGACCATCATTCTGCTATAGTTGGTGAACAAGTTATAACATAATGAAATACTCTTTGGAAGATGAAGCATTGATATTGAACCTGCGTAAGGAGAAACACTGGGGACTGGGGTGCAAAACGAATGAAGAGTTTCCAAATAAACGATGGACGATACCTGGGCTTCAATATCTCATAAAGAAAATTGTTATCACAGGGTCGACCAAACGAAAAGAAGGCAGTGGAAGGCCAAATACATCAAGTACTGAGGAAAATAGTGACACGGTTTCATCCATGATATATATGCAGTCAAGAAGAACGGCCCAACACCCACAAGTCCGTTAGAGAAATTTCAAAAACTACTGGTATTTCTCGCTCTAGTGTTCGTCGTATAGTAAAAGATGATCTGGGTCTTGAATGTTTTAAGAGAGTCAAAGTTCATAAGCTCTCTGCATCAAATAAGCAAGCAAGAGTTGAAAAATGTCGTGCTGTTACATCAATTCCCAGACAGAAGTGTCGAAAATATAGTTCAGCGACGAGAAGACCTTTATGGTTGCTTCAACAATAAACACAAAATGACCGAGTTTATGGAAGACAGGACAAAAAATCTGTCAGTCTAGATCAGTGATGCACAAACCCTGGCCCGCGGGTCAAATGTGGCCCCCACGGGTCTTTTCAGTGGCCCCACGGGTCTTTTCAATTCAATGAAAAAGTTAGCTACCCAAGAAAAATCTGAAATATTACCCCTGGTTATTATAAAAAATAGAATATCTATATATCTGGCCCCTACATATAAAACAGATGGTTGGTTTGGCCCTCACATCCAAAAAGTTTGTGCACCACTGGTCTAGATCGACTTTGCAGGGAACATCCGCATTTTCCTCAAAAAGTCATGGTTTCCATTTTTATTTCAAAGTTAGGGAAGTCAGAGATTGTTTTTGTTGATCAAAATACCAAAATCACTGCTGCTTAGTACCAAGAAAATATCCTTGATGCGATACTGCCGTCGATAAGGGAGAAGTCAAGGTTGCAAGCGTGCATTGATAAATAATTAATGGAGGAGGGCACATTCCGCATAATCTTGGACTCAATTAGGTAACTGTATAGAAACAAAATTTTTCTACCCGTATCTGTATAACAGCGAATTACAAAATAATGGTTACAGTTAACAAAAATCCAACTTCACCACGAGATAGACCATGAAATTCTATACAGGACACCTATATTGATTGTACAAATAACATTTGATAAAAGTAAAATTATATAGTTCAAAATCAGGATAATAGTTTTTTGGCCCACCCTATATATATATATATATATATATATATATATATATATATATATATATATATATATATATATATAATATATATATATATATTATATATATATTGTGTATATGTGTAAAGCGATTGATTAACACCTGTTCACTTGCAGTGTAATGGCGCCTGTTTTTAAATATAATTAAAATCATTTAAGCGAATTTGTTGCTCATTTATGAAGTGCCAAGAGGAAATGGACGAGTTGGCGAACGATAAATTAGCGGTGAGACGGCCAAATTACAGGATAGTGTTAACAACGACCTGTAAATCATTGAGGGACGAACCAAGAGCCACAATTTATTAAATTTAAAAAACCGTAAATCATCCATTTTATATATATATATATATATATATATATATATATATATATATATATATATATAATATATATATATATATTAGGGTGTTTCACTCGTATAGAGGAAAATATCAAAGGTTAATATTTTTCTCCACTTTGCTTGTGCTTTTATTCCTTTTCATGTAAGAAAGATATGCACCAATTTTGAAAACGATTAAGTGATATTTAGGGGTTGCACACATTTGAACCTTTTATAATAAACAATTTTCTTCAGTGTTACGAAAAAATTCTCCCTTGGAACCACGGAAAATGAAAAACTCTAATAATAAAATTGGAAAATTCAAATCAATACGCATCACGCAATACAATACAATTTAATAATACAAAATTTTCTTCAGTGTTACAAAAGAATTCTCCCTTGGAAGCACAGAAAATAAAAAACTAGTATTAAAATCAGAAAATCCGAATCAATTTTTGAATTGGTACAAGGACGTTCCCGCCTTGGTTCTTTTCGGCACCTCCTTTCGATGATGGTCAACAATCCGCAACAAGAATTGTGTTTGCTTCTCGTCCTTGACTGATTCATTGAATTGCTTGATTAATGCAATTCCCCTCCGCTGTGTCGTTTACGACTTTCAGCGCGTTGACTGACTCTCTCAAGCCGTCATTTTTGGTGTACTCCTCCTCTACATTGTCGACATCCCCGACGCCGAAGTTGTCGAAGAATGTCTTCGTCCTTTGAGTGACGAAGTTGCTCAGATCCTTGCCTTCAAAAGTCAGGTTTTTCCACTCGAGTCGTTTGAGTTCCTTCCTCGACGCAGGTTTGTTCAAGGCCTGGAACATCTTTTCTTTCTCATTTGGCGATATCCGTTCATCAAGGAAAGCCAAGCCGAGTAGAGTCTCCGAGAGATACCATAGATGCCTTTTGGCAACTTTCAAGGCAGCCTGGCCCAGGTCCTTGTTCGGATATGAAATCAACAGTTGAATCACGTCTAGGTCATTTTTCGGGGCCCACCTACTGACCACTGTCTCGTGCCAGAACCGGACATAAATGAAACACGTAAAAAGGGCCACGTCGTGCAATCCCTTCATCTTTCGGTCGGTGAGTTCCAGTTGCTCCCAGAACAAAACCATTTTCAGCACATAGATAGCTTTCGCCATCCACCTGGCTTGATGATGGGCTCCTGGAGTCCTGAAGGAGAACTCAGCTCCACCCCAGCCTCCAAGGAAAAGGAGCGACAGCTTGAGGAGTTCCTCATAATCTTCTCTCGGGTTACATGAACTTTCAATGACCACGAAGATAACTCACCATCCTGATTCGTTCATCTTCCAAGTACCTAGTGGCTGGTTCTTCTTCATCGATCATGGTTTTGAAACAATTTTTGTTAATAAGGTCCCAACGCTGCTGAAATCGTCGAAACAACACTTGTTGGCCCCAGGGACTTATGAAAGACCTCCTTCAAAATGAGCTCATAAATGTGGTGACGGCAAGGCAACCACAAGAGCGACCGACCAAGGAATTGTCCAATCCTCATACATGCCCCTTGCAGAAGTCCGGTATTGGACGCCGTAGTGTCAAACGAGAGGCCAATGATGCGGTCCTGAATTCCAAATCGTTGCAGCTCCTGGATGATGGCTCGAGCTATTTGTTCACCAGTACCATCCTGGGCAACAGGCACTCCAAGAAGATGCTCGAACTCCTTCCCTGTTACCACAACAGCTACTCTGTCTTCGAAGCTTCTAGAGCTTCCGCCAGCAGCTTGGGGTAGTAGCTTGCTATCCCAGTGCAGAACTAAGAGAGGTGGATCTTTGAAGATCGACTCCTCAAGTTGTTTGGCCATTTTCTCTCGATACTTGGCACGTGCTCGATGAACAGTTGATGGCGAAATAATAATCTGCGATACATCTTGTCCGAGACTTTTAGCAGTTGCAATGAAGGAAGTGCTTGCTTGTCGAATAGAGAGTTGTTCTGTATCCCAAGTAGCCACGAGTGTTGGATCAAGTGTATTCTTGGAACGAGGTGACTTAGAGGCCAATGGAGCAGCAAAAACTTCATCATCATCTGTTGTCGCCGTTGAGCTAGAGGATGTGCTATCCAGCTTCATTTTCTCGGAGATCTTTTCAGCTCCTTCAGCATGCTTTCGTTTTCGAAGTTCAAGTTTCTTAGCTGCTGCTGCTTTCCGTTTGACAGCCATGGTGTGTTTCCTATCCACCCCAGCCATTGAAGAACTCATTCTGTCCTCCCTCTGGGAGGACAAGAAAACCGTGTCCTCCTCCGGAACTGAACTCATGCTCATCACACCTTGACAAGCGATGTCGAAAAGGTCAGCAAGGTCTCCCTTCCACACCTGACGCTTCATAATGGCTTTGTCCGTCTCTCTCGAATTCAAGTTTTGGTACTCTTTGTACAGCTGTACAGTAGTATAGCAGCTCTAATGTTCTCCTCTGTCTTCACGGGGATATTCGCCTTCTTCCAAACTTCTTGAAGCTTGATACTTGTAGACTTCATGGCAAGGGGGAGTTTCCTTCAGCTCTAGGTGATGGTACATAAAGCAGAGGAGGACTTGTTCCCGGGATGGCAATCTTGCTCCTAAGAGCTCTTCGACTGGAGTCTTTTCAATCAGCCAGATCATCTTTATTTCCATTTTCAACACTTTTTGTACCTGTGAAAGAAAAGAAAACTACAATATGTTGGCAGTTGGGACGTTCTCGAGATTTGGTTACAAAGGGCTAAGGTATCAGAGGTGACAAGTGTGCAACCTCTAAATGGTGTTCAATTTGCTTCAAATTTGATACACATGCTTTACAGATCATAAGGTGTACGGGGAAGAGCAAAGTGTAGTGAAATTCACAACTTGATAAAAGTGGAACACCCTAATATATATATATACACCTCCTCGATTAGGTATTCCGGCTTGCCGGGCCGAGGGGGCTCGCACACCTCGTGGGTTGTTGGGGTTTCCTCAACTCAACTCCTCGCGGGGTGTGGGCAGAGAGTTACCTAGTTGCGTTTTTTTTTTTTTTTTTGCTCCCCTTTTTCCGTATCTTACGAATCGCTCTTGTCTTGACTCGGTTTTCGGCCTCTGTCAATTGTAGTATTCCCCCCCGCCCGTTTGTTTTTGCCGGCAGTCTTGGGGGTCATCCGGTGCGCCCGCTGGGGGCGCACCCGATGACCCTTGCACCCCTCTCGTCCTCTGCGGCGTCTGGCTTTCGTGGCCGGGCTCGTGGTGGCCGTAGGGTGGGGTCTTCGCGGCCCTCGTTCTCTCGCCCACTCTCGGTTACCGTCACACATGGACCTGTCTCTGCTGTCAATTTCTGTCCGGTGGACAGGTTCCTTGTTCTCCGCCCTTCCGCTGGCTCCCTTCCGGGCAACTCGGAACGGGTGTTTCAGCGTCTTAAGACGGTGGGGGTTCCTTGCCGTTATGATATCTGCCCTCTGAAGGATGGGGCTCTTCTTTTGAAGTCCCGTTCTTATGGGGTGACTGAGTCCCTTCTACAGTTGCATGATGTTCTGGTTGTAGAGTTTCTGTGACTCCCCATCCGCAACTGAATAGCTGTCAGGGCACCATTTTCGCTTCCCGTCTGTTGTCTATCCCGGTCGGCGTTGCAGGAGGATCTTGCCTCCCAGGGGGTCACGAAGTCTTCCGCTTTTCGTCGCGCCGGGATGGTGCTCTTACCCCGTCCGCTCGTTTGCTCCTGACCTTTGACTCCCTTGTGCCTCCGGCCCAGGTGTTCTGGGGCATGGGTGATCGAGGGTCGTGCGAGTTTTCGGTGCGGCCGTATGTGCCCGACCGGTTCGCTGCTTTGGCTGCAACCGGTTCAGCCATGTTAGCTCTGCGTGCCGCCGTGAGGGTAAGCTATGTGTCCGCTGCGGTGGGCCTGCGCACCTTCCCCCATGCACGAAGCCCCCGCGGTGCTCGAACTGCTCGGGGGCCCACCCTTCCTCTCGGGACTGCCCCGTTTTCAAGTTTGAATTCGAAGTGCGGTCCTTAAGGACTACCGAATTCCTTAGTGCGCAGGAGGCGCGCGATAGGGTTCGTGACCGGGAGCCGCGGCGGGGGTTGTCCTATGCTGCGGCTCTTGGCTCCGGCGGGTCCTCGGGCCCCTCACGTGCTACCCCGGCGCCTACCGGAGTGGTGCCCCCACTGGAAGTTCCGGGGGTTGGTGGTCCTCCTGGCACCGCGGGACCTTTTTGTCCCCCTGCCTCACTTTCAGTCACCACGTCTGATTCCCTGCCTACAAGTGCCCCTTCTCCCTCTCCGGCCTTGGGGTCTGGATCCTTGCCTACCCGTCTCTCGGGTGGGGAAGGTGATGCCCCGAAGGGGAGGAGGAGGCGTCACCGTGGTCGGAGTCCTCCAGACCCGTTCATGATCACTGCTCGCCCTGCTTCCCCTTCTTCACCGGAGGGGAAGCGGCGCGCCGCTCCTAATCCGCTCGGGACCCCTCTACGGAGGGCTGGTGGGACGTCACCTCCCGGTGCCCCAACTAGTGTCCGGGTGTCGGTTGAGGTACACCGCCCCATGACACCCTCGATTACTGACTCGGTTCCCACGGTGGACCCGGTCGAGAGGGGCCTGGTCCTTATTCATGGAGTCTCTCTCCATTCGGCTCCTGCTGAGAGTGGTCGGGTCTCTCCTGGATCTACCTTTCCCACCTGTGGTTGCTCTTTCCTACCCCCCACCCCCCGTCAGCACTTGTCTGGTGTGACGAGCCCTCGAACATCTGGTTCTGGGGCCGTCTCGTCGTCTCTCCCCCCTCTGAACTCTCTGTTCCACTTTCCCACCCTCGTCCTACTATGGGTGAAGCAGCTGCGGAGTCTGTGACCTCCCGTAATGGGGATCCTCGTCTCCAGGGCTTGCCCCCTGTAGCCCCTACTCTCACCATTCGGGATGAGTCAGGGAAGCCGATTCCGCCCCTGGTTACGGACCGTTGAGTTTGCCGCTCAGCTTGGTCCGTGGCTATTTCTCTGTTTTCTCTGCCTCTTATTCTGCCTCTTCCCCTTACAGTTCCATTTTGCACTGGAACTGTTGGGGGCTTTTAGCTAACTGGGAGAACCTTGCCTTCCTGCGTTTGCCTCCAGGACACTATCCTGGCTGCGCGGGGGCTCCCTCGTCTCGGGCTATGTTGGTTTCCCTTGCACCCTGGATGAGCACACACGCCGGCGGGGTGCGGCGATTTATGTTCACCATTCGTTACCCTCGCGAGGTGTGCCTCTTCGTACTTCCTTGCAGGCTGTGGTTGTGCGGCTCTTTTTAGATCGCCAGTACACTACCTGCTCGATTTATATTCCTCCCCATGACCCTCCTCGCGACGCGGTTCGCGAGTTGGTGTTGCAACTGCCTCGGCCGTTTCTCCTCCTCGGGGACTTTAACAGTCGCGACCCGGCTTGGGGAGATGTCCGGTCGACAAATGTTGCTGGTATGTTGCTCTCCTTAATGGAGGAACTTTCCTTCGCGTGCCTCAATTCTGGCGAACCTACCTATTTCCACGAACCCACGGGTTCATCTACTTGTATTGGTGTCTCTCGATGCCTTACTCGATTTTTCGTGGAGGGTGTTGGGGGACTCATGGTAGTGATCATTACCCAGTCTGTCTTGAGCCGGTCGGACCGCAGCCGGGTGTCTCGTCTCGACCGAGGTGGTGCCTGGCGCGGGCTGACTCGCCATCCTTCAGAGCTTGTTCCGTCATTGCCCGTTCGGTTTTGGACTTTGGCTCTGTGGATGAGAGCCTGGAGTTCTTCAAGCGGGTGGTGATGGGCGTAAGCGGAGGACTGTATTCCTCGATCTTCCGGTAGCCCGCGGACGCGTAGCGTCCCGTGGTGGACTCCAGCATGTCACCAGGCGGTGTGTGAGAGGAAGAGGGCAACGCGCCGCTTCCACCGCACCCGGCGCCCAGTACACTTGATTGAGCCTTCGCCCGCTGGACTCAAGTTGGCCCGTCGGGCCTCTTGGCGCGTACATTTGTGTCTGGCATTTCCTCGTCTACCCCTTCTGCTGTTGTGTGGCGGAAGGTACGTAGTATCGAGGGGAGGTCGGTCCCTGCTTGTCGCCCTGTCCTTCGGGACGGGGACAGCTTCCTGTCGGATGCTACTACTGGCCGATCGGTTGGCCGGGGCTTTTGCTGCGGTTTCTCGTTCGCCTTCAATTGCGGATCATCCGTTGTCGGGTGTTACGTTCCCACCACCTGGGAACGAGCCTCTATAACTCTTTACGATGCGGGAACTTCGGGCTGCCCTGGCAACCCGTCGTTCTTCCGCCCCTGTCCCTGATGACATCCCTTATGACTTTATCCGGAATCTGCATCCGATGGCTCTGCACTTCTTCCTGGATCTTTTCAACCGGATGTGGGTTGAGGGGTCGTTCCCTTCCCGTTGGAGGGAGGCGATTGTGGTCCCGATACCTAAACTGGGGAAGGATCCGGCGGAGTGGTGGGCTATCGGCCTATTGCCCTGACGAGCTGCTTATGCAAGCTCCTTGAGAAAATGGTGGCCGTCCGACTTTATTTACACTGGAGTCGCTTGGGTTATACTCCCCGACCCAGTATGGCTTTCGTCGGTTTCGGGGTACTCTGGACCCTCTTCTCCTCCTTGGTCATGATGTACAGGAGGCCTTTTCCCGCCGGAATCTTGTTCTGGCCGTCTTTTTCGATGTCCAAAAGGCCTATGACACGACCCGTCGGGGAGTTGTCATGGACCGTTTGAAGTCTCTTGGTTTCGTGGGCTTTTTGCCCACGTTTATTCGTAACTTCCTCTGCCGTCGCACTTTCCGCGTCCGTAATAGGGCGGCCCTATCTGATGATCTGGCTGTGTATGCCGCGGGGACGAGTCCCCCCTCGTAGAGAGGCAAGTCCAACTCGCGGTCAATCGGGTTAAACGTTGGGCGTCGTCGGTGGGCCTTACGCTGTCTTCCAGACTTCGTGTGTGGCCTTCATTCCGTCGAGGAGACGGGGCTCCGGCGCCGTCCCGGCCTTTAACCTTACACTCGGGGGTCAGCCTCTGGCCCTCGTTCAATCAGTATGTTTCCTGGGTATGGTCTTCGATAGCCGTTTGAGCTGGGTTCCCCACCTTCGCAGGCTGCGCGAGACTGCAAGACGTACCCTGGATTTGCTGGGACATTTGTCTCATACTACATGGGGCGCGGATAGGCGGACACTCCTCCGTTTGTACGTGTCCCTGGTACAATCAAAATTAGACTATGGGAGTGTGGTGTATGGCTCCGCCTCCCGTATGGCCCTTCGGATACTGGACCCGGTCCTCTCTAGAGGACTGCGCATGTCATCTGGCGCCTTCCGCTCCTCTCTGGTTGATAGTCTGCAGGTTGAGTGCGACATCCCTCCCTTGGAGGATCGGAGGTCGTTCCTCATTGCCAAGCACTATCTCCGGATTCTCCGTCTTCTCAACTCCTCTGTTCCAGGTGGTTGAGAGGGCGTTCTGCCGGGATGGAGGTTGGTATTTCACTGACACGGTGACCTCCCTCCTCGATGGTATGGGCACTCCTCCATCCGTCATACCGGTCTCTTTCGAGGGTGTTGCATCTTGGGGAGCACCCTGTTACATGCTGTAGGGTGTTGCGCCCCGTTCGCAGGGCCGATTCTGACTCTGCCTTGCTTCGGTCTGTTCCTTCAGCATACAGCGTGTCACTCTGCATGTGTTGCGGTCTTCACAGATGGCTCGAGGTCGGCGGGGGGCGTTGGGGTTGCGGCTGTTCCCCAGTCGTCTGCCCTCGCTCCCCGATGTACCCGCCTCCCTGATGAGGCTTCCGTTTTCACGGCGGAGGTCTATGCCATTCTGAGCGCTCTGGAGGTGGTGCGGGAGCATCCGGATGGGTCGTTTGTTATCTATTCGGATTCCTGCAGTGCCCTGGATGGCTTGGAGTGTTTCGACCCCGTCCACCCACTGGTCCGACGTATCCAGTTACTGTGCCATATCCTTGTCACTTCTGGTGGCAAGAAGGTCGTATTTTGCTGGGTCCCTGCACACGTTAACGTAGCTGGAAATGAGGCTGCCGATCAAGCTGCCCGTTCCACGTGCCGACTACAGGTTTCACCCGTGTTCCTCCCCTTTTCAGATTATATCCTTGGTTTTCATAGTTTTTTGCGCTCCCGGTGGTAGAGTCGCTGGGATGGCGCTACAAATAACAAACTCTGCAAGATTAAACCCAAATTGGGATGTTGGGCCTCTTCCTTCCATCGGTCGCGCCATAAGGAGGTGGCTCTGGCCCGCCTCCGTATTGGCCACATCCACCTGACCCATGGCTATTGATGGCCGGGGATCGGGTGCCCCGATGTCCCAATTGTAACGTTTCACTTACAGTTGCCCACCTCCTGGTGGAGTGTCCGCTTTACTCTGCGCTGCGCGCTGAATATTTTCACTTTTTGGTGAGCGTCGGGCCTTGTGATAGGCTTGGCGCTATTCTATCTGAAGATCCCAACTTTTCGGTGACCGGTTGTTCTCCTTTCTCTCTCGTTCCCGACTTCTTTACCGGCTGTGATCCCGCTATGATTTTTCTATATCCCCCCCCCCCCCCCCCCCGTCTATTATTCATTTCCGCTAGCCGTTTCATAGTTTTCGTCTTATGTTCGCTCTGCTATCCACCTTTCTTTGGTGGCCATGAGCGGTCATACTTTGAAGATAAAAATAAATATATATATATATATATTGATTTTTTTTATGAGTTTGGGTAATCGTATTTGTTTTGATATTTTCGTGCGGTTTTATTTTTAGAGTATGCAAATGAGTGCGTATTTTTTAAAACGCATTCTTCTTTCGTTCTTAACGAGAAATAAAATAACATTAACGTACACGTAAGAGACGTTAAATTCCGTGCTTAAATACGTTCATAAAACGTCAACACGAATGTAAATTGTAAACGACTTTTATTTAAAAAAAAGTGAAATATAAAAAAAATTTGTTTCAACCTTAGAAGAAGTTCGCTTGAGGATACGAGTAAAATTGTATTATAACATTTAGTGTATAAATTATGAGTGGCATCGTCCGTGTTCGGATACCATAAACTCAGTCTTTAGTTACGAATGTCCGTAATACAATTCGACCAACAATTTACATTTTATCCCGTTTTTGCCGAATAGCCTGTAATTTCATTTTCTTTCCTCGTCTTTCAATTTAACGTTTTTTATTGTAATTCTTAATTAATTATTTTTTTAATAAATAGTAATAATTACTTAAGGTACTACTACTACTACTACTACTACTCGCTTTCAAGGAATTCATACCGCGATTTCAAGTTTTTGAAACATAAAATTTATGCTTTTTATTTAATAATAATAATAATAATAATTTTTTATCTGTATAGCCTATATAACTTGTTTATTCGAGGTAGTTCCAGACCGTAAATAATTTGGTTTATAGTTTTTCTTTTTAATTTCTTTTATAGCATTTCATATTATAGGAAAAGGTTCAGTTGGGGATTTGGGGAAGGATTGAATGTTTACTACCTCGCGGAATAATTTGATGCGATAAAAAATGTAGAGTACATTTTATGGTGGAGCGGACTGTTCGTTCGAATATAGTAAAGGTAACGACGACGTCTTCCGAGATCGTTTCCCGCCGTTCCTCATCAACGTGGACAGAGCCGAATGGCGCGTAATATTGCTACCGTGATTTATGCGTCAACAAATGTAGGACGAAACACTTTGTTTTAAATAGGATGGTGTGTGGTTCCGTGTACAGAGGGACATTTTTTGTTATTAACCTTCCTCACGGATAAAATGAAATATTAAAATAAGTTAGACTTGTATAGAAACGTGCATGCGCTCCAGTTTTAGGTGGAATCGTTTTTATTTATAAACCAAAAGTTCGCACATACACACACACACATAGGGCCTACATACACAGATCATAACAACATTTTCACATCTTCAAATTGTGGATAGCGACATTTAACCTAACCTAACCTAGTATCCTTCATTATATCACTTTTTCTTCATGATAATTTGATTTAAAATTTTAAAAAATAAGCATCAATGGCAACACCACTAATGTAGCAACGCGCACGTTCATGTCGCGAACTGCGTGTGTATCCTAAAGATTGTCGCGGTTAAGTAAGATAGCCAAGAATAAACAGACGCGCGCGCGCGCGTACATATTCAGCTATAATATTTATTTTTTTTATATTTTATTCCCAGCTTTTTCAAATTTTTTTTGCAGTTGTGTACCATTAAAAAAAATAAAAATCTGGTAACACAACGTTGAACGTGTTTCTACATGAATCTAAGCTTTCATTCGAGATTTTTTTTATATTCTCATTATTGACTTTAAGAAGAGAGAGAAATGTTTACGAGAATTTTGCCAGATAAATATTTGTTTTAAGTTTGAAGAAGAGGGAAGAAATAACCAAATAAACGAAAGTAATGTTGATTTTTGTATATATTTAAAGGCATTTTCTATATATATATATATATATATATATATATATATATATATATATATATATATATATATATATATATACACGGTACGCATCGGTGGTGTAGTGGTTAGCGACTTAGCGTCGCTGACTACGAATCCATCAGCCCTGGGATCGAGACCCAGTGACACAGGCGGCGCGCAGCAAAACCCAGCTGTTCATCCTTACACACAATAAAGTGGTTGGTAGATAAATGGGTACCCTTGGGGCGTGGTTCAGATTCTACGTTAAACTGTAGGTCTGAGGGGGAGTAAAAAGCTTGACCTTCGTCAAAATGAACAATTCGGCGGAAACGCCATAGATATATATATATATATACACACACGAGGGTAATTCAATAAGTATCCTCAGTTTTTATGTTCACAATTTTACTTTCACATCTGATAGATTATAAACACACCACTTCTCAACATAGTCTCCCTGTTTCTCAATACACTTAGTCCAGCGATCTACAAGCTTCCAAATGCCATCACAAAAGAATGTTTTTGGTTGTGTGCGTAGCCAGTCATGCACCGCCTCCTTCAGGTCATCATCGCCTTGGAATGGCTGACCTCTCAAAGCGTCCTTTAATGGTCCAAACAGGTAAAATCAGAATCAGGTGCCAGGTCTGAACTGTAGGCTGGATGGAGTTGAGAACTTCAAATTGAAGTTCTTGAAGGCATTTTCTAGTCTGTGCAACGGTATGAGGGTGCGATTTGTCGTGTAACAGAATAACACCTTCCGACAATCTCCCTCTCCGTTTTGTGCGAATTGCTTGCTTTTAACTCATTCCAAAGCATGTCAGAATACGATGCACTTGTTACTCGTCTTTTGGCGCGGTATCATAATGAAGGTGAAAACTTTTGGAGCGCATTATCACTGGAGATGAAACCTGGATCCATCACTATGAAACAGAAAGCAAACGACAGAGCATGCAATGGAAGCATCCAACATCTCCCGTTGCAAGAAAGTTCAAAGCACAGTCGTCAGCAGGTAAAGTTATGCTGACACTGTTTTGGGATACACGAGGCCCTATCCTTGAACATTATGTAGAGCGTGGAACTACAATAACAAGTTCATCGTATTCTGACATGCTTTGGAATGAGTTAAAGCAAGCAATTCGCACAAAACGGAGAGAGAGATTGTCGGAAGGTGTTATTCTGTTACACGACAATGCGCGCCCTCATACCGCTGCACAGACTAGAAAATGCCTTCAAGAACTTCAATTTGAAGTTTTCAACCATCCAGCCGACAGTCCAGACCTGGCACCTTGGATTTTTACCTGTTTGGACCACTAAAAGACGCTTTGAGAGGTCAGCCATTCCAAGGCGATGATGACCTGAAGGAGACGGTGCATGACTGGCTACGCACACAAAAAAACATTCTTTTGTGATGGCATTAGGAAGTTTGTAGATCGCTGGACTAAGCGTATTGAGAACAGGGAGACTATGTTGAGAAGTGATGTGTTTATAATCTATCAGATTTGAAAATAAAATTGTGAAAATAAAAACTGCCGATACTTATTGAATTACCCTCGTGTGTGTGTATATTATATATATATATATATATATATATATATATATATATTAATATATATATATATATAATATATATATATATATATATATTGCTTTTATATACGGGCTGTGTAACTGTATAACATATTTAATAGTATGGTGAAGTGTGTCAAACAGAAGACTGTACAGAGTTTTGTTCACTTTGTTTGTGAATGGAGTTTATATTTGTGGAATCATAACCCCCATAATGGCGGGGTGAAATTTGTTTTATAGTTCGATTCGCGCATGTTATATAGTCCTTTCTCTCATAACAACTTCACCCTTTAATGGAATTGGGATGCCAGATGACGAGAAAGCAGGTACGGTATCTATGTATGTAATAATAAACTAGTCTGACAACTTCTGTAACGGAAATTAATTGGCTTAAAATTTATTTTTATGCATTTAGAACGGCATTCTCAAGTACTGGTGCGTGACGCGTATATATATATATATATATATATATATATATATATATATATATATACAGGGCGTCCCAAAAAAATGTATACACACTTTAAATACTTATAAAGGCAGTGTTTATTAAAATACATTTAATTTTCAAAATGTAATAGAATCTACAGACATTATTTAATTGTTTTGTCAACGCCTGTTTTCAAACTGACGTCCGTTCTGGTCCAGGCACTGCTGATAACGCGAAGCAATGGAATCGCAAACATCACGAAACATTTCGTTTGGTATTTGTGTGCATTCTCGTTCAATGGCTGCTCTCAATTCAGCGACTGTTGCAGGTTTTATAGCGTAGACTTTGTCTTTTAAGTATCCCCATAAAAAAAAGTCTAGTGGTGTGAGGTCTGGTGAACGCGGAGGGTATTCTACGAAACCCCTTCGTCCAATCCACATCCACATCGTGCCAAGTACCACTCGCAATACTCCACTCTTCGGTCCGGATCATCTTCATTAATAGCATGGACTAATCTTGGAATGTAACTTTTCCATTGACAGCGCTTCAAAATGCGTTGGACAGACGATTCTGAAATTCCTACCTCACGACTCGCTTGCCGCACAGATTTTCTTGGACTTTGGTGATACGTTTCCAGTACTCTTTCTTGCTTTGTGGGGCTTGTCGATGTCCGTGGTCTTCCGGAACGCTTCTTGTGGACATTCTGAACAGTTCTATCGGCTTCAAACTTATCTCTAATTCGAGTGATGGTAAGTCGCGTTGGTGGATCTGTTTGAAACTCCCTCCTAAACTGTCTTTGCATTTCAACTGCGTTTTCACACTTCCAGTAGCATTTTAGAATGAATTTCCTTTGTTCAAAGCTTAGTCTGACTGCCATTATTAATTCTAATGGGTTTAACTTGGAAAGAAAGAAACATTAATTGAGCTATCAGCTGTTAAAGTGTGTATACATTTTTTTGGGACGCCCTGTATATAAATAAATAAAATGATGCGCCTCGGTGGTGTAGTGGTTAGCGTCGCTGACCACGAGTCCATCGGTCCCGGGTTCGAGACCCGCTGACGGCAGCCGGCGTGCATTAAAACCCAGTTGTTCATCCTTCCACACAATAAAGTGGTTGGTAGATAAATGGGTACTCTGAGTGGCCTAGTGATTAAGACGCTGGGTTGCTGGTGGGGCGTGGTTCTGATTCCACGTTAAACTGTAGGTCTAAGGTGGAGTGAAAAGCTTGACCCTCGTGCGAAAGGTTACCAAAGGTATATATATATATACACACACACACACACACACATATATATATATATATACACACACACACACACACACACACATATATACGGTATATATATACACACACATATATACACAAAGAGAAAGAGAGAGAGTCGTAGTAGTAAACAGTTCTAAAAATGATAATGTTACTTGTTGTTGTGATTGAATAATTATTTTTTTTGCTGTTTCAATACTGAAGTCGCCGAGTGTGCAGTGGACGCCTTATCGATCCTGTGCTCTCCTACCTCACATCTCCCGTTCAACTGAAGTTAATTGAAATGTGTGTATATACACAGTAGATAGATACACGCCCATTATACAAGTAATGATATTAATAATAATAATAATTTCATGAACGATTGAACGCCTTTATTCGTAGAGTTATTCAGCGAATATTTTCCATTCTCGGCGGCGCCAAATTATTTTTTGAAGGAAGATTAAATGAAGAGTTCCATTTTCATTTTGTATTTAAATGTAATTTTCTTTTTTCCTTTTTGTAGCGTACTTTCTTCTCTCTTAATATTTTTAGTCTAGCGATCACCCAGAGTATTTTACACCATTTTCCCCCTCTGATGCCGTGTCCCCTCTCGTTCTTCTTAATAACATTCGAATGAGATTTCCCCTCTGATATCTTATAAATCTTTATGACAAGTTTGAAACATGATTGAAACGATGGGCGGAGCTTCGATAAGTTACCATCGATTCCTTTCGGGTCCCTCTTTTGTCAAATATCTGTTGAAAAGTTGGAGTAAAGTGATGCGCACACACACACACACACCATGCACGCACGCACATGGATTGGTTCGTATACTCGCATAAAAGATGGACGTGAGCAAGCTGTGGAAGATAAAATGTGCCTCTAGTAAAGGACATCGATGAAGAAGGGAAGATTGGACGAAATAGCGTGAACGAGTTGATTTTTCTTTTTGAAGGAAAAAATAGAATGGGTTTTGAGGGTGGAGGAATTCTTGCATAATATGATTTATCTCTATTATAAGTTTATTTATTATTGTTAATTTTGTTCTTATTTGCATTTATTCCCGTTTTGTTTTTTTTCTTTTTCGCATCGCCTCGAATGTTTGCCGTAACTTAATTGCGCAAAAGAAACCGTTTGATACGCAAATGCTCGAGTCTCTCTCTTTTAAATAGTTTAAAAAGGGAAGGAAGAGACATTACGAGATACAAATTTTGCCTTTATTTCTCCCTTTATACGAAGTAGTTTAAGGGTTTGCAGCGGGAAACTTCCTCTTTTTTTTTTAATAAAATGTTTTCTCCGTGGCTTTTTCTCGTTTTCATTTTCTACCTTTCCCCTTCTTATTCCCTCGTCCTTTCGAACCGGTTTCATCTTGAATACCATTAAGGAATGAGAGTGAAAAAAAAGTAAGTGAAAGTAGGAAACCATTTTCGCAGGAAATGAATATTCAAATCAAACTTCTTCGAAAGGAAAATTACCAAAAAGTTTTGAGGAGAAACGCTTTTTTTTAACCCCCGTTTAGAACTGGTTTTCTTTAGAACCGGTTTCCAGAAATTATTATTATTAGTATTTATTTATTTATTTATTTATTTTTTCATGACGTTTGTTTTATTTTGTTGGGAATCACTGAAAGATATTGAATGTTCGTTTGCTGAAAGAATCTTTGCGAGTTGCTATGTTGACGGAATTAAAAAGGGGCGGGGGTTGTTGTTGTTGTTGTTGTTGTTGTTTGCAATAGAAACTCGCTTTGCATATACATCTTGCGCAACTTAAAGGGAGAATTGAACGGGTGGGCTATGTTTTGTTATTAGACCAGTTATTTCTTTTACTATAAGAAACTCTGAATTGTTCGTTTAAAATTTGGTAATAAACACAGTAAATTAAAAACAGTCGCAACTCATACAGTTGAACCTGCTTGAGGTGACCACCATCGGAACCAAACAAAAGTGGCCACTTCAGGCAGGCAGTCAGTCCAAAAAAATCATGTTTCTCCGAAGAGAGTTAATAACTTTTTTTAATCACGTTTTTTTTTTTTAGCTCAGAAAAGGATTATTCCGCTAATTAAAAAAAAAAAACCGATGCATTTTTGCAATGAAACGCACTAATTTAACTTTGTTTAAATTTGACTGTGGAAATAATTTTGCAAAAATTCTATGTATGAATGATGACAGGATTAAGTTTTAAGACCACCGCGTTTTGTTAAAATCGCACACTCACTTTAACAGATTAAATTCTGAACGAAAATTATTTTAAGCTGGGTAAAGCTGGTCACTTTCAACAATATGCGAGTGGTCACTATACTGAATACATTTTACTTTATACCTGTTGAGGGGACTGCGGAGTTGTGGTTACTTTCGTTGGATGGTCACTTTTCAGAGGAGGTCACATTGGCAGGTTTTAACACACACACACACACACACACACACACTAGAACACCCGCTGCGTCTTACACAGCAAAAGCACACCAAAACACAATCTTAGGTGGGGACTGGGAGGGGCGGGTATGTTGTTTAACTGAAACCTTCCCTGGTTCTCCTTTAATGTGTGTGCTAAATGTAGTGTGGTGACGATTACCTTAGTCGTTTAGGTATGTACAAGGGTTGTTCAGAAAGTAAGTTTACAAGGTTAATTACCGGTGCATTATGCATGTTACAATAATAGTTATTTTTTTTATACAAGAGAAGCTGGACTATTTATTTAATTTAATTTGGCCCTTAAGCTTTCGGCTTTACTGGGCTCTTATTAAAAATAAACAGCTAGTTGTTATTAATTAATAATAAATAAATAAATAAATAAGTTAAATAAGTATTATTAATAGTTAAAGTATGTATTAATCTTAAATTATCATTATCGATATAACAAACGCAAGGTCATTAAATTGAAGGTATTATTACTAATACCATACAAAGAAATCAGTATTATACACGCGAGATAAGAACTGAACAATCGCAAGTAATGTGTCTTTAATCCTAGATTTCGCTCAAGAAATGCAGTAGTAATGGACATCAATCCTAGATTTTTGTTAGTAGGCCATTATTAATCGGGATTTCAACTTGGTTTTAAACGAATTTACATTTACAATATTTTTTATATCAGCATTTAAGTCATTCTATAGTTTCAATCCAATGAAAATCTAAATTGAAGTATAACAAGTTTTGATCTATTTTTGGTGTGATACGAGTGGATTTCTTGATGTTACAAAATATCTATTTACCCATTTTAAATTAATGATCTATTTACCCATTCTAAATTAATGTGCCAGTTTGATTACATCATTGAGCTTTAGTAGGTTTAGCTCTTTAAATAATGCACTGGAGTGATCATGGAAATCAGTATTGCTCTTTTTTTGGATGACAAAGATGCCGTTTAATGCGTTGTTAGCGGAGTTTCCCCAAACAAGGGTGCAGTACGTTATATAAGGAAGAGCAAGAGTATGATAAAGGGTCAATAAGACCTGTTTAGGGACTACATTTCTAAGTTTAAACATTATAGCAACACTCCTTGAAATCTTTTTCGCGATATAATTTACATGATCACTCCATTGCAAATTCTTATCTAGCAATTACACCAAGAAATTTTGTTACAGGTGTCGTGTATTTTTATTTTTTTTTTTTATTTTTATTTTTTTTTTTAATAAAGATGATAATGTCTAATAAGAAATTAATGTTTTGTTTATAAGAATTTAATAATGTTTTGTTTAATAAAGATGATGATAATGTTTAATAAGAAATTTAATTATGGTTTGTACGAAAATAAGAAATTAATAATGTTTTGTTTGAAAGTAAAAATATATAATAATTATTGGCAACACCCGAAATGTGCCGAGGCTGAAATGCCCCAAATTCAGCCGTCAGACGGGGCGTGCCCTGATTAGGTGGTTTTTCGTATTAGTATGTTAAATGTTAAATGTTAACGATGGGTCCGCACTCGTATTCCCCCCTTTGTTCAATTGTTTCGGCATTAATAAGAAGTCAGTAAATAGTAATAATAGAGTGTAATTATCCCCGGTTCCTTTGCTGTTCAAAATCATAATGGCGGCCGCGTCTACCCGTTTGCCTGTGCTTATAAAGTACAGAGAAGCGAGTGTAAAGGGAAGAAAGAGCAATGATAAAGGGAAAATAATAAAGTAATAAGAAAAATAACAATGAAACAAGGACGTGTACACTACACAGTACACTCCTTTATAGCGATTTCATTAACATTAAGTTCAAGATATACACTTCTTTTATTAGTAAAAATCATGAAATTTGTTTTACTGGTATTTAGGAAGAGTTTATTGGTGGTTAACCATTTCATTAAACTGATGAATTCTGAATTGAATATATTCTTGGCTGAATTAACATCTTTGCGAGAAAAAGACACGGTTGTATCATCTGCAAACATTATGAAGTTCAGTATATCAGATGAACGTGGAAGGTCATTTATATATAATAAAACTAACAGTGGACCCAGAACTGAGCCCTGTGGCACACCATGTTTGACGAGCGTTTTAGTTGAGCAAACCTTATTTACCGATACAAAATGATATCTATTCGACAAATAACCTTTAAACCAATCACTGATTGCTCCTCTAAAGCCGTAACAATATAATTTATTAAGTAGAATATTATGGTCTATTACATCAAATGTTGTTAGTAGTACAATATTTTGTTAGGCATATGTGACAACACTAAAGTGGCAACATCCGGTGTTACCACGAACCTAAAAGTTCAAGATTGCACCATCAGCTGGTAAGGTGATGGCAACGATTTTTTGGGACCATCAAGGCGTTTTGCATGTTGAATTCATGCAAAAAGGGACAACAATAAATGCCACTTCTTATTGTGAAACTTTACAGCGACTCTGCACGGCTATGGGAAGAAAACTCCCAGGTTGCTTACTGCAGGTATGGTGTTCTTGCATGGCAATGCACACACACACACTGCAAATCAAACACGCTAACTTTTGGAATCGTTCCACTGGGAAGTCATGGATCATCCCCCCTGCTCATATTCCTGACTTTGCACCAAGCGACTTCCATTTGTTTTCAGCTCTAAAGGAATACCGGAGGTAAGCAATTTCAAAACGATCCTGATGCAGACGCGGCCGAACGAAACTGGTTAAAAACTAAGGACCCTACATTTTACTCGACCGGCATCGGAAAGCTTGTTCCACACTACGACAAATGTTTGAATCTGTTTGGTGATTATGTAGAAAAGTAGTAATAAGTTGTTGAAATACTTGTAATGATTACTTCTTGCCTTGTAATAAAACAGTTTCTTCGAAACACCTTGTACACTTTTTGAACAACCCTCGTATAAACGAACATAGAACAGACAGACTGACAGACCGACATCTCTTGTGTGTGTGTGTGTATATATATATATATATATATATATATATATATATATATATATATATATATATATATATATATATATATTGTGATACTTATTCGGACTATAGTGGATTTAATTATCCCAGAAGAGTTCCTTGTTCCATGCACTGTCTGTGTGTATCAAAAAACTCGGGGGACCATTCTGAGTTCATATATATATATATATATATATATATATATATATATATATATATATATATAGAAGAGAGAGGGAGAGAGTTTATAAAGTCCCTATCTATTTCAGTGAAAACGTAGCAAAAAGGGTAAAATTCAATAACAATATAATAGAAGGCATAAATTTAATGAATACTTAAGCATATGATTCTACATGGGCCTTCTAAGCTTTCTCCATCTGATCTACAATATCTAAAGATTACTTCCCTTCGAGACAGACGCCACCAGATCTCGAAAAAATAACAGGTGTCTCAGTTGATCCCTATACTGTACGAAGGAAGCTTAACTCAGTAGGTCTCAGATGTCCAATACTTGTGTTTCAAAGCATATTTTCTTCTCTTCTCTTTATTTCCATTCCTTAAAAGTGGCTTTTTTGCTGCAACACATCCTTTAAGACCTACTGAGTTAAGCTTCCTTCGTACAGTAGAGGGATCAACTGAGACACCTGTTGTTTTTTCGAGATCTGCTGCAAGTGAAGTGCTGGATTTGCGTCTGTCTCGAAGGGAAGTAATCTTTAGATATTGTAGATCAGATGGAGAAAGCTTAGAAGGCCTCTCTAATCTAGGACGATCAACTGGGTGGGGGTCCCATTTGATCTGTGACGAGCCAAGATTGTTTTTACACCAGTTTTGGAAGAATGTACGACAAAAACCCCACAAGAAAAAAAACCCAACCGACAAAACCCCACCGACAAAACCCCCGAAATAGGATAATGCGACAAAACCCCCACTATCAACAGGCCAAATCAAACAAAGGAAATACTAGTCGCGTTGTCGCGGATTCATTGGAAAGCATGACTCAAGAAGGAAGACTTGCTATGGGAAAATTAAGTACAGTAAAAAGAAATGTTCAAAGAAAGCGTCAGGAAGGACGACCTAAGGATCCAGTATCTTTAAATGATTTACAAATCTCAGGTGATTGGGCTATGACTGGTAGAGAAAATACTAAGCCTTTTCTTATTCACGATAGTGGCATTGAAGCCAGGAATCGAGTCATTGTGTTTGCTACAGAAGAATGTAATGCTGCAAACAAGGAAAAAGAAAAACGATTATAAGGCTACCTAACGAAGGCTGGGGGCCCTGGTTTTGTCGCTGGGTTTTTTTTCGGTGGGTGTTTTGTCGTCGGGGGTTTTGTCGGTGGTTTTTTTTCGTGTGGGGGTTTTGTCGGTGGGTGTTTTGTCGCCGGGGGTTTTGTCGGTGTTTTTTTTTCGTGTGGGGGTTTTGTCGGATCTCCGTTTTGGAAACGCCTGTAGATTCACTTGTTTTTCTTTGACTCAGTCCCTCACCATGCAAATGTATTATTTTATATCTAATCTCATCATAAATTGTACTTTTCGTCATTTCTTAAGCCTGTGAAAGATAAAAAACAGCATGAATTAGGATTATAATAAGAAACGTTTTGGGTAAATTTGTTTTTCAGAATTTAAGTGAATATGTCAATACTTTTAATTGTAAATACTGATATAGCAATCGCTTAGGAGCATTTACTGCAGATTCATCAGTAATAGTTCGCTAGATCTTTAAACACATGCGTTATAAGTAATATAATAAATCAACCCTCAAGTCCAATTTATGCAGACTAGAGGGTCATCCAGCTAATACAACTTTATACTGTACACTTAAGTAATAACTTAGTTATACGCTAATATGAACCAGAGGTTCTAGTTAATATGTATTTTAGTATCAAACCCAATTTTCATACGACAGATTATCTAATAGTTATCAGATTGACAGTGGTCTCATACTTTTGCACGGTACTCTATATGTACGAGGTAATTCAGTAAGTATCCGCAGTTTTTATTTTCACAATTTTATTTTCAAATCTGATAGATTATAAACACATCACTTCTCAACATAGTCTCCCTGTTTCTCAATACACTTAGTCCAGCGATCTACAAGCTTCCTAATGCCATCACAAAAGAATGTTTTTGGCTGTGCGTAGCCAGTCATGCACGGCCTCCTTCAGATCATCATCGCCTTGGAATGGCTGACCTCTCAAAGCGTCTTTTAGTGGTCCAAACAGGTAAAAATCAGAAGGTGTCAGGTCTGGACTGTAGGCTGGATGGTCGAGAACTTCAAATTGAAGTTCTTGAAGGCATTTTCTAGTCTGTGCAGCGGTATGAGGGTGCGCATTGTCGTGTAACAGAATAACATCTTCCGACAATCTCCCTCTCCGTTTTGTGCGAATTGCTTGCTTTAACTCATTCCAAAGCATGTCAGAATACGATGCACTTGTTACTGTAGTTCCACGCTCTAGATAATGTTCAAGGATAGGGCCTCGTGTATCCCAAAACAGTGTTAGCATAACTTTATCTGCTGACGGCTGGCTGCGCTTTGAACTTCCTTGCAACGGGAGATGTTGGATGCTTCCATTGCATGCTCTGTCGTTTGCTTTCTGGTTCATAGTGATGGATCCAGGTTTCATCTCGGTTTTCATTCTCGACCATTCAGCCTACAGTCCAGACCTGGCACCTTCGGATTTTTATCTGTTTAGACCACTAAAAGACGCTTTGAGAGGTCAGCGATTCCAAGGCGATGATAACCTGAAGGAGGCGGTGCATGACTGGCTACGCACACAGCCAAAAACTTCTTTTGTGATGGCATTAGGAAGCTCGTAGATCGCTGGACTAAGTGTATTGAGAAACAGGGAGACTATGTTGAGAAGTGATGTGTTTATAATCTATCAGATGTGAAAATAAAAAGCGCGGATACTTATTGAATTACCCTCGCATATATAGTGGCGCTCGTAAGTATTCGTACATTGAAATATTTCAGTTATATTCGTCCTTATCTTTTGTACCATGCATTTGATAGTCATGAACAGTTTACGGTTCATTTGGAAAAATTTAACAAATTAAAAAATTAGTTTAACTCCAATATTAATGTGTAAAAAAGCAAAGAATTTGAGGAAAATAAAAAATGTTAAAATGCATGAATTTTCGTACGTTTATTTACAAAATTATTTGGTACTTTGTGTCCACCTCAGGCTTGAAGAATTTAAATTTTTTATCGGTAGTTGGCTCTTTATTGATTACAGACTGTTGGCAGTTCTGAATTCTAGAATTTTCTATGTGAATCTTCATGGAAGACGGATGTACAAGCCATTAGTAAGCAATGGGTCGTCGTGGTAAAGAGCTGTCTACAGATCTTAAGAGATCTCTTATTGCTGCACGCGAATTTCGAAAGAGTTACAGGAAGATAGAAGAAATTCGAATTACATTTACGACGGTTGCTGCAGTTATAAAAAAGAAAAAAACTGGAAAGGCTTTGGAACAATCAAAACTCTACCAAGGTGTGGACGACTTCGCAAGATTTCAGAACGTACAGCAAGACGGATTGAAAGAATGGCTGCTGCGAATCCACGAGTGAATGCGGGTGTGATATTTGCCAAACATTAAGACTAAGTTCGATGTCCATTCCTCTACTGTACGTCGTACATAGAGAAAGAATGGTCTGAGTGGAAGAATTGCACGAAGAAAACCTCCGCTACGAAAAGCGCACAAAGAAGCTCGTTTGAGGTACGTCAAGGAACGTGAAAATGATGGATTTGAATTAAATTATTCGGGAACAGTGAGCAACGGTATGTTTGTCGGAAATCAAATACTGCATTCGGGGAAAAAGACATCTTTCATACAGTTAAATATGGTGGTGGTAGTTTGCTTCTTTGAAGATGCTTTAGCGCTTCTGGTCCAGGAAAACTGTTGTCATCAATGGAATCTTGAATTCGAAGAAATATCAGGAAATTTTAAAAGAAAATGTATTACCGTCAGTACGGGAGTCGCGAATGGGTCGCAATTGGGTACTGCAACAAGATAATGACCCAAAACACAAAAGTAAGAGCACCATGAAATGGCTTCAACAACAGAATTTCAAGCTTCTCGAGTCGCCCAGACAAACCCCAGATCTCAATTTAATCGAGACTATATGGTTTGATTTGAAAAATCTGTCCGTAAGAGAAACCCTTCGAATCTGAATGAGTTGCGACATTTTATTTTAAAATTCTAGAATGGGCTAAAATTTCCGCTGAGAGACGTCGAAACCTCGTAGAAAAATACCCAAAACGAATCATTGAAGTCATTCAAGCAGAATTAAATAATTTTGTCAGTAAATGTACGAAAACTTTGCATTTTAACTTTTATTTTTCACCAAAGTGTTTGAGCTTTTACATTTTATGTTGGAGTTAAACTAACTATTTATTTGTTAAATTTTTGTAAACGAACTGTGAACTTTTCATCACTGTCCTATGTATGGCACAAAAGATAAGGGGGGGTGTAACTGGAATATTTCTCCGTACGTACGAATACTTATGAGAGCCAATATATATACTGTATATGACACCAACTTCGTTGTACTTTACGAGTGGCAATGTACATTTTCTTACTTTCTTACTTTATTGCTCGAGGCGACCAACCAAAAACCAAGGGCTGTTTGGTTTTTGTTTACTTTAATTGTAAATTACGGGCCTTCTCTTCACGTTCTTGGCATCAAATTTAGCGCATCATTGTTACACACACACACACACACACACACACACACACACACACACACACACACACACACACACACACACACACACACATATATATATATAAGCCACCAGCTTGACCTCCGTGTGAAGAGACCAACGCACGAAACAACAAGGTTCATAAGGTAAGGTGTATTATATATATATATATATATATATATTATTATATATAATAATATATATATATATATATATATATATATATATATATACATACCGGTATATGGCGAGTTGTCATGATATTTGGATCACGTCAGGCCTTCCCCATCTCGCTCCCAATTTGAGTCCTTTGACGGTGGTTGTTCTGTAATGCGTGAGTTTAATTGTGAGTGACAGATTGGTAAGGGATTACCATTCAGAGGGATTGATTGACGCCGGATTATCCCCTCACTGTACGTAAGAGAGTCCTCTCCGATTTCGATCCTCAGGGAGGGAATCATCGGGGTGACGGGAATATGCTTTTCAGCCACAAATCCTCAATGCAATTTACAGAGTTTGAACTTGAAATTCATCAGGATTTTCAACTTTATTTGTGTTTGTGCTAGTTGCATTTCATATTTTTTGCTTTATTATATAGTTTGGTAATATGATAGTTTATATATATATATATATATATATATATATATATCAGACATGGGGCTGAAGCCGGCTTTTGTAGGCTTCGGCTTCGACTTCAGCTTCGAGACTTGGTTATTTGTATAGTTTGAAGGGGTTTATTTTTTATTTAACTATTTTAATATTTTTTATTAGCAGTAATACTAATAGCGAAAACTAGTTAACCTTTACTAATTTAGAGTAGATTCGGGTTCGGCTTCTTTACTTTCTAAATAATGGGCTTCGGCTTCGAAGCTGAAGGCGCCCGGCTTTAGCCCAATGTCTGATATATAATACCTCGTAACTTCGTAGCAGTTCCGCGCGAAGGTCGGGCTGGTGGCCCCGCCTCTAGGCCTGCTTGGTGGAGGACCGAGTTGCTCTCTCGCGCTCTCCACACGCTGCGCAGTACGTACACGCGCTCAAAACTACGTTGTCAATAGAAATATGTACTATAACTTAAAAGACCGGCTGCCAAAAACGATAAAATTTTTACGTAATGCGATAGACGTACGTACGAAGTTGCAGTGAGCTTTTGTACCGCCTATCTTTACTCTTGTAGTTCATCTTTAATCGTACATTTATGAAATTTACGAACTTTGATTCTCTTGATTCAGGTTGTATTTACTTACGTATTGTTACATATTCAGAAAAAACTTTTAAGCTTTTTTTTTAATATTTTACGCAGACCAGTCGTCTAACATTGTTTAAACACTGAGAACTAAACGTGAATTTTGTTTTCACATTGAAAATACTCGACATTTATGAAGCAACAACTTTTTTTTTCGGAAATTAATTATGGCCCCGAGAAAGAAATTCCTATAAAGAAAGGCATTAAAATAATGGCTCTGCGTCGTCTTGGATTATCCGAAAGAGATTTTGCACGTAGGATTGGCTTTCTCAGAATGGAGTGTCTAAAACCATTAAAAAGCAAGAGGTAAACAACAACAACAACAACAACAAGGGCCGAGGAAGTAAAAGACGACGACAGTAAGGGAAGTTAGATTATTGGTTAGAAAGTCCAAAAGAAATAGATTCCCTACAGCACTTCAACTAGCCGCTGAACATATCATCATAAAATAGCTTTTCATGTTCAACTGTCCAAAGGCGACAAAGAGAGGCAGGGTTGAATGGTAGTTGTTAGAAAACCTTATCTGAGGCATGACGATAAGCAAAAAAGATTGGAATGAGCAAGCGAACGTTGGAAGACTAGAAACAAGTGCTCTAGATAGGTGAGAACAAATTTGAAATATTTGGTAGTAAGAGATGGCAGTACGCGAGAGGGAGAGCTGGAGAAAGGTGTCAATGTAAAGACATGGGGCTGTTTTGCTAGTGTAAACCGAGTGAAAATTAAGTACCATAGTATCCTACAGCATCATGCCATTCCTTCCTTCGGTTATCGTTTGATTGCGAATAACTTCGTCTTCCAGCAAGATAATGACCCCAAACGGAATAGTACTACGTAATAAAAAATATTTGAACAATAAAGGCGAAGATGGAGCATCAAGAATAATTAATGATTGGCCTCCTCATTCCTCAGATCAAAACCCAATTGAGATTATACGGGATGAACTTGATAGAAAGGTAAAATCGCGAGGTCCAACTAACTCCACTCAACTTCAGGAATATCTACAAGGAGAGTGTAATAATTTAACATCAGAGTATTTGGAAAAATTGCTGAAAAGAATGTCCAAAGTATGCCAGACTGTTATAAAGCAGAAAGGGCGATTTTTTTTTTTTTTTTGTATGAAAAGACGTTACTCCTATTAACAAATTATTGGAGTATGATAGAGGAAAAATGTAACGTAATCCTACAAACAATGTTACTCTTTATTTTAATTTACAACACTAAACTTAACTAATACCACCATAGTTTTATTTTTTCCGTTGTGATGCCGCAATATACTGTGTGTATATATATATATATATATATATATATATATATATATATATATATATATATTATAGTGTGTGTGTGTGTGTCACATGTCGGAATACCGACACACAAAGAGGGCGAAAAACTTATTGTAACAAAAGCACTGAAAGAAACGCACGTAGATCAGTTGGAGAATAGCAGAGTGAATTGAGTAAATAGCGAAAAACAAGCGGGAATCACGATAATAAACTGAAGTTATCTCCGAAGTAGGAAATGAAACAAACGACAAAAACAAAGGCCTCGAGTGATAATATGGAAACAACTGTGTGCATACTATGCAAAGAGCTTTTGCAGATATAAGGAAAGAGTGTATATATAAGCACCCCACCATAACGCAATTTCTGTAATAATAACGGTCACTGTAAATTTGGCGACAGCTGCAAATTTTATCATTCCACTATTTGCGAGTACTATTCAAATGGGGTAAGAAATGCTACTATCATCACCTCCCAACAAACTCGAGGACAGTAGGACAATAATAAATTGAGAAGAAATTAGATCCCATATGGCACAAATAGAGTAAAAAACAGTCTTAGAGGATGAAACAAGTGAAGAAATAGTAATAATGTTGGTAAAAAAAGATGCTGGAAATCTTACAAAAAACATATTCCGAAAGTACAGCTAAAAGGAAAGAGGAACTATTTCGAGAAGCAAGAGCGAACATTATTATTATTCCGCAAGAGGAGGAGAGTGAGTAGCCACGAAGTTAATTAATTGCACGGACAACAACAACAAAAACGTGATACAAGTAAAATTAGAAAGTACAGACTAGGAAATACTACAAGTCCTAATTAAGTCAATTTAGAGAGAGAAGATGATGCGGTGAAAACAATAAAAGATAACTCAAAATACTTCTGTAGCTTTGCGAAAATAAAAATAAAAACGTGAACCACAAATAGGGTAAATGATATGGGTAAAAAATGCCTCACAAGAGTAAGAGAAATAGAAATTGAGTCATGTATATTTATGGATGATATAATGCGGGCATCAAGTAACGTAGGAGTAATAGAAAAAGCAATTAGTAATTGTAGATCAATGGAAATACTAAAAAAATTTACATTTAATAATAAAAAAAAGAAATCAGCAGTAATGACAATAAATGTGATGAGAAGAAAAGTACCTGAAATGAGAACAATTAACAAAGTGAAAATGGAAAGTATGGAACAAGTGCGAGAATACAGAAGTATTTGGGACAATGGTTCAATAGCAGAGGTGATCACCAAACACATATAGAAAGGAAGAAAAGTAAGATAAATTTCATGATAGCAGATCTAAAGAGATATGGAGATCCAGCTAAAGTGGGCCATTCGGCAGTGAAGATGAAACTAAAATTGTATGAAACCATAATAGTACCTACAATATTTTATGGAATGGAAACATGGACGAGAAGAAGGACGAAAGATATTGAAGAAGTGGAACAAATGCAGGGAAGAATTCTAAGGGAAATAACAAGAATGAAATGTAGTACCCCATATTGGGGAATATTAGCTGAATCTGGAGTGTGGCCAGTCAAAGAAAAAATTGGATACGAGAAGATAATGCTAATGAACAACGTATTAAACTCAAATTAAAATAATAACCGAAGATTAGTTGAAAAATCCATACCCAAGATGTTGGCAGAGGAAGTGGCAGAAATGTGTAAATTATATAAAGTAACGTTGGAGGACTTGATAATGATGAAAAAAAGTAAATTAAAGAAAAGTACGACAAAAAATCAATGAATATTTACGGGAAGAACTAATAAAGAGGAAAATTAAAATAAAAAAACTAAGATTCATTGATGAATTTAAAAGAAAATCGTATATTGAAAATATGAAAGAAAAGGATGTGAAGATTATAATGGAAATCCGATTAAATATGGTTGAGGTGAAAGGAAAATAAGGACATGAAGTGTGAAGTATGCAGGAGAGAGAATGATACCACAGAACCCTCGTTTCATTGTGGAAAACTAAGAAACATAGTGGGGAGATGATGGGAGTAGAGAATATAGATAAACCAGAAAGTATAAAAAATTATATAGTAAAAGTAATGGAAATTAGAAGGAGACTCTGCAAGAAGTTAAGGTATAAGTACATAATAAGAGATACAGTCTCTACGATCTGCACCGGAAACGTGTGCCGATCAGCAGGATAAAGCGAGCAAATTCTGGAACCTTAATTAAGGAAAGAAAATAATGAGCTAACCGATGATCTAAAAGAAATAACTGAAATATGAATCAGTTTTCAGTACCCCAAATAGACAAAGCAGTACCTGACAGAAATACCTTTTTTTGGAGAGAAATTAAATGGAGAATGTATAACTGATTTTGGATTTACCGCAGAAGATATAGCGAAAGCGAAAGGACAAATGAATCGCATTCAGCTGCAGGCCCGAACAAATGGAATGTCTTGTTGTTTAAAAAATGTAAAAACGAAATAGCTACACCCCTTTATTGGATATGGAGGAGATCCCTGAACACGGCGTAAATACCGAGCATACTAAAAAGAGCGAACATTGTTCATATATATATATATATATATATAAATAAAGGGGGGTGGGGATAGGTCTCAAGCAAAGAATTCGCTGATATCACATCTCACCAAAATATTTGAAAAAATAATCAGGAAGAAAATATATGAATTTTTGGAGACAGGAGAACCAGGACGGATTCCAATCAGGAAGATCGTGCCCATCACAACAAATAGAGTACTATAACAATATCATAGATGCATTGAGAGCTATGATAACTACGATGAAATATACAAGATTTTGTAAATCATTAGAAAAGTGTGATTATGACATAATAGCTCACTTAAATGAAACATATGGAAATAACAGGCAAAGTGGGCAAATGGATCTATAAGTTCTTCAGGGAACGGCAACAAGCCGTAAAAAAAACAAGGTGTATCATCAGAATATAACCAGATAGCGATAAACAAAGTAAAAAAAAGTTACGTGACAGTTACTGAGAACCTTCAAAAGAAGGAACGAGAAGGTAATGAATGATTCCCTTGCTGAAAACACTGATCACACCAAAACTTGAATACTGCTTAGTCTTGACGTCGCCATAAAAAAAGAAGAAATTAATAAACTAGTAGTAGTCCAGAGGAATTTCAAAGCCAAGATTCGTGGCTGCAAAGAATTCAACAACTGGGAAAGACTACGTAAATTAAATCTATTCACTGGAAAGAAGAGAGAAATACACCATAATTTACAAATAGAAAATGATCGAAAAACTGGTACCTAACCTCAAACTAAACCCAATTAACATCCAAACAACACTGGAAAACAGGAAAAGCAGAATGTGTGGTGTTCCCCAATTACAGGTCCGACAAGGGACCTCCTCAACACTGAAGGAAAATAACTTGGTTGTCAGGGGGCCAAGACTTTTTAACCAGCTTCCAAAGAACGAACCTCAGGAACGTGAAGTGGTTCAAGTTGAAATTTTCAAAAGAAGGCTAGATGCCTGGCTCAAGATGGTACCAGATGAGTCGGGTGTGCCTGGCTATGCGCGATGGAGATCGCAAGAAAGCAACTCGCTTCTCCATATATATATATATATATACAGTGCCGGCCTTAGGGGTGTGCGAACCGTGCAGTCGCACAGGGCCCGCAACTTAGGGGGGCCCGAAAATTTCACAGAAATTTACCATCGACGTCAGAGTGCCAAAACTGGTGTAAATTAATGTAATTTATTTTTTATCCTAATTAAATTGAATTATCCTATTCCTAATTAAATATCCTAAGGCCGGCGCTGGTTGAAACCTCTTATGATAGTTTAAATATTTGATAATAATAAAGTAATAAGTAGTAATAATAGTAAAGGCTGTTGGTCTGTTGGTATTCTGTTACAGGTGCACTTGTATAGTTAAATTTTACTTCTTGTACTTGTTAACAATTTACTAAAATAAAATGATTAGCAATGAAAAACAATTTGACTTGTGTCATGGGGGGCCCGTACAGTATACTCTGCACAGGGCCCGAAATATCCTAATGCCGGCGCTGATATATATATATATATATATATATATATATATATATATATATATATATATATATATACAGGGTGGGCGGAAAGTAGCTCCCTAATTTAAATTACATATAAATTATGTATAAATTGTGATTGTATTGTTATATTGTTATGGTGTGTTCTCTAAAGTGGTACAATTGTAACGGTAATCTTTTTTTCTCTAAAGTGTTCTCTTTGTGTTCTTTAAAGTGGTACAATTGTAACGTTCATTTTTTTTTTCATTTCAGATTGAAGGGTAACATGGCTGAGCGTTTAACACTGCAGGAGCGTGCCCAGTTGGCGGCACGGTACGAAGTTTGGCAATCTGTCGTTCGAGTTCAAAGATGGTGGCGGGCCATTCACGGACCACGTGCCCAAGTGGACCTGAAAACAATCAAGAACTGCCACTCGAAGCTCATGACCACGGGGTCTGTGGCAGATGTTCGAAGATGTGGTCGCCCTTCGACATCCAGGGCCCAGGAGACGGTGCAGGCAGTTCAGGAAATGTTCGCACGGAGTCCACGAAAGTCAACTCGCCAGGCAGCTCGGGAAAGTGGACTCTCCCACTACTCAGTGCGAACTGTGCTGAAGAAGGAGCTGAACTGGCGTGCGTGGAAGCCGCATTACTGCCAATCTCTCTCGGACGAGGACTGCGACATTCGCATGGAGTTCGGGGAAATCATGCTGGCTTGGCATGAAGACTGGCCCCATCTCTTCCGCAACATCCTCTGGAGCGACGAGGCGGTGTTTCACGTCGGAGGCTTTGTCAACCGCCACAATTGCCACTACTGGGCAGGAGAGGATCCCATGGTTACCGCTGAAAAACGGCAGAATCGGTTCAGTGTAACGGTGTGGTGTGGTATGACCTCAGATCAGGTTGTGGGCCCGTTCCTTCTGCGCAACACCATGAATGCTGAGCGGTACCTTGCTATGTTGCGAAACGAGTCTGGCCGGTTGTCAGCACATGGGAGAACATCGACGATCTGATATTTATGCAAGATGGCGCCCCTCCGCACTTCGCTCTTGTTGTCCGTGAGTGGCTGGATGCCCACTTCCCTGGGCGTTGGATGGGTCGTCGTGGTCCACATCAATGGCCAGCCAGGAGCCCCGACTTGACACCGTGCGACTTCTTTCTTTGGGGGTGGGTAAAGGAAGAAGTCTACCGCACCAAACCGAGGACATTCGAAGAACTGGAGGACCGAATTCGGGAAGTCATGTCCTCCATCCCGCCGGAGTTCCTGCTAAAGTCAGTGGACGCCATTCCTGGGCGGCTCCAGAAGCTGGTGGAAAGAGTTGGAGCCCACATTGAATTTTAGAGAAAACCTACCATGTATGCCTACCTTTTCATATTATTTCTTCTGAAATAAATGGATAATATATGTATTTTTTTACCAATCCAAAATAGGGAGCTACTTTCCGCCCACCCTGTATATATATATATATATATATATATATATATATATATATGACAAATGAAATCACATTCAGCTGCAGGTCCGGACAAATGGAACGCACTATTAATTAAAAACTGTAAAAATGAAATAGCTACACCCTTATACTGGATATGGAGAAGATCCCTGACACTTGGGAAATACCAAGCATCTTGAAAAGAGCAAACATTGTTCCAATATATAAAGGCGGGGATAGATCTCAAGCAAAGAACTATAGACCAGTGTCATTGACGTCCCACCTCACCAAAATATTTGAAAGAATAGTCAGAGAGAAAATCTATGACTTCTTGGAGACACTGGAAAGATTCAACGAAAGTCAGCACGAATTCCGATCGGGAAGATCATCCTTATCACAACTTATAGAGCATTATAACAATATCCTAGATGCACTTGAAGGCAATTGAAAACTATGATGTCATATACACGGATTTTGCTAAAGCGTTCGACAAGTGCGATCATGGTATAATAGCACATAAAATGAAACATATGGGAATAACAGGCAAAGTGAGAAAATGGATCTATAACTTTCTCAGAGAACGACTACAGGTCGTAAAAATTCAAGTTGTATCATCATCAGAATCAGAAATACGCAGCTCAGTGCCACAAGGTACAGTGCTGGCCCCACTCCTGTTTATTATCATGCTAACAGACATAGACAGTGGAGTTAACAGCAACAGTATAGTATCATCATTTGCGGACGATACAAAGATCAGCAGAAAAATCAGCAATGCAAATGAAGTGGAGGCCTTGCAGAGGGACACGAACAAAATATACAAATGGTCAGAAGACAACAATATGACATTTAACACCGATAAATTTCAGTTCTTGAGATATGGTAGAGATGAAGAAATTAAACAGACTGTATATTATGCTCCAGATAGACAGGAAATTCAGAGAAGCACGAAAGTGGTCGACTTGGTGGTAATAATGACCGATTATGCCAAATTCGAGACACAAAATCAGATACCAATAAACAAAGCAGAAAGAGTCGCGGGACCAGGTACTAAGAACGTTCAAAAGGAGGGACAAGACAGTAATGATTCCCCTGCTGAGAACACTGATCATACCAAAACTTGAATACTGCTCAGTTTTGACGTTCCCATATAAAAAGGAAGAAATTAATAAACTAGAAGAAACGCAGAGACATTTCACAGCCAAGATTGATGGCTACAAAGAACTCAACTACTGGGAAAGAATACATAAACTAAATCTGTACTCCCTGGAAAGAAGAAGAGAGAGGTATACCATAATCTACTTCTTATCGTGAATAAGTGCAGTTCAGTGAAAAAAAAAACCTTAAAAGTTTTTGTGCTATTCAATGCTAGTGTGCATTTGAAGTGAGAATAGAGGCTTATTCAAACAGAGAAATGGCAGACATGCATCTCATGTATGGACTTGCAGAGTGTAATGCGGCCGCAGCAAGACGTCTGTATATGGAAAGGTTTCTGAATCGCCGTCTGCCAGATAAGAAGACCTTTCAGAGAATAGACGAGCGTCTTGGTGATACAGAATCATTCAACAAGCGAGTTTCAGATAGTGGGAGATCAATCAGCGTCAGAACTGTTGAGTTGGAGGGGCGGATCCTGAATCTCGTGGAGGAAGATCCTGGTGTTAGCACCCAAAGGATAGCAGCAGCAGAGGGTGTAAGATAATTGTGTGGAGAATTTTACGAGAACAACAGCTTTACCCATATCACATTCAGAGAGTACAAGGCCTTACTGAAGCTGATTTCCCACCACGAGAGGCTTTTTGTACTTGGTTCCTTCAACAGTGTGCTTGTGATCCTCTTTTTTTATCCTCCGTTTGTTTGTTTTCTGATGAGGCTGCCTTCACAAGAAATGGCGTGATTAATTTTCACAACACTCATCACTGGGCCGAAGAGAATCCGCATGCCATAATCCAGTCAAGGCACTAATAACAATTTAGTATCAATGTATGGGCAGGACTTATTGCCGACAACTTAATCGGTCCTCTTGTTTTGCCTGGAAGATTAACAGGAGAATCGTATTCCAATTTTTTAAGGAATGATTTAAGCGATTTACTAGATGAAGTTCCTCTTGGTATCCGACGTCGCGTCATATGTGGTTTATGCATGACGGCGCTCCGCCTCATTTTAGTCGAGTAGCCAGAGACTATTTGGATGACCATTTCCCTGATAAATGGATAGGCCGTGGAGGACCCATTGCGTGGCCTGCTCGCTTCCCGGACCTGAATCCACTCGATTTTTACCTATGGGGTCATCTGAAATCCATCTTTTACGTGACACCCATTGATAACGTTGAAATGCTTCGCCAATGTGTAGAATAAAGATGCCAGAAAATCCGAGCAATACCTGGAATGTTTGAACGCGTCAGGCAGTGTATGATGAGGCGTGTTCAGGCGTGTATTCAAGGCAAGGCGGTCATTTTGAGGACTTCCTTTAAAGGTAAGGCGGATACTTGCTGGAACACATAATGGGCTGTAACTCGGAAACAAAGGGATTTCGGTCATATGTTTATATAAACTTTTTTCATTGTTTTCAGGTCCTGAATCCATCCTGAAAGTGCGTCCCACATGTTATGAAACACCATGTATATATATATATTAGTTTATCTTTAGTTATTTTATGAAGTGTAAATTGAAAATAAGTTTAAAATGTTTACATAAAGTATAAATAAAGCGTTGTTGTTGGTTAGCCGATCAGCCCACCCTGATCGAGCAAGCCGGCGGCACGCAGGTAACCGATCGCCCTCTCCGAAGTGGACCAGAGGTTCAGCGCACTAGTGAAGTTGTGTTGTGTTCGTTGTTGTGCTAGAGCGGTACAGTCTGTCATAATGTGTTCAATTGTTTGTGGTGTGTCCTGGCACAGGTGGCAGGTGTCGTCTCTGGAGTTGTCTAGTCTGTGTTTATATGTCCGTAAGTTGGGGTGATGTCCACATCGGAATCGTGCTAAGTTAACTCGATCCGATCTGCTCAGGCTGATGTCTGACCTGTTAATGGGTGGCGGCTTCGCACCTAGGACCGCATTCGGACTGGGTCGTGTCACTGCTTTGTGGATTAGGTGTGTGTGTGTGTTTCTGTATTGTGTGATGTCTGTGGGGCGTGGTATAGAATGGCGTATTTGGTTATAATGTCTCTCTGGTGTTACCTTAATGGTGCGAGGTGTTGGTGCATGATTGTACATGTAGTGGCAAGGGTGTTGTGGGTTAGTTGTCGCTGCTGCCATGAATTGTGTTCCCCTCATGTCTAAATGTTCCCTAACTTTCAGCATTTTTGTTTCTATGTGCAGGTGTTCTGTTGGTGTTGTTTGAGTGCATCCTGTAATGATACGAAGTGCGTTTTGTATTGTCTGTAAGGTGTTTATGTGTGTGTTTGAGATAACGGGTGCCCAGCATAGGCTAGCATAGTCCATAACTGAGCGAATATATTGTCTGTATATGAGTGATGTTGTTTCCTGCTGGTGTCCAAAGTTTGTGCCTGTTAGTACCCTAAGCGTGTTAAGTCTTGACGTACATTTGTTTTTAATGTTCTGAATGTGGTTTGCAAAAGATAATGATGTGTTGTATGTGACCCCAAGTATTTTGGTCCTGTGAGTGTGTGGAATGTTGGTGTTGTTTAGTGTAAGCTGTGGAGTTATCTGGTGTTCTTTTGTGTTGCTTGTAAGCAAGGTGATGGTTGATTTTGTGGGCGCTACTTTGAGTCTATTGTGTGTGAGCCAGTCTTGTATATTGTTTATGTATGTTTGTAGGTTATTTGTAGCGGTGTCGATGTTGTTATGGGTGGATGTTAGAGTGATGTCATCTGCATATGATGATAAGGTAAGCTTGTTATCTATGGGTGTTGGAATGTCATGCATGTATAAGTTGAACAGTGTTGGTGAGAGAACAGATCCTTGAGGGAACCCGTTCGGAAAACGCTTGTTTTTGGATGACTTGCCATTAAATGTGACATGTGAGTATCTTCCTGAAAGATAGTTGCTCAGCCACCTTTTGGTGTTATTGTGCATGATTGTGTTGAATATTTTGTTTATGAGGGGGAAGCGTGGGATAGCATCAAATGCTTTACTAATATCTATTGTTGCTAATAGTGTACGTTGAGTTGGTCGTCTGGAGTTGATGCCATCCATGATGTGCTGCGTGAGGTTAGTGAGTAATGTCGTGGTTGAGTGGTGAGGCTGAATCCATGTTGAGTTGGCGATAGTGGTATGTGTGTGTTGGTGATTTGTAAGATTAGTCTTTCTGTTACTTTGGAAGGTGTGCAGAGTAAAGTAATGGGTCTATAGGAAGCTGGTTCTGTTGGATTTTTGTTTGGTTTTAGTGTAATAATTTTATCTTGTTTCCATATGTCAGGAATAATACAGTGTTGGTATGAATATGTGCTGGTATTTGTGAGAGCTAGTATTCCCTGTGAGCCCAAGTGTTTAAGGTGTATGTTAAATATGTTGTCTGGTCCAGTAGCCTTCGAATTCTTAATGTTTTTGATGATGGTGGTCTGGTCTGGTCTGTATTGAAGGGTGTAATGGTCGTGTCGAGTCTGTAGGTTTTCTTGTGTCTGGACGTTGTCTGTCTGCGAGTCTCTGGTTGTTGTCTCTGTTTAAGTGACTTATCTTTGCGTAGTGATTAACTAGAATGTTAATTTGTTGTGTGTATGTTGGGATATTGTTTTGGCTGCGACAGATAGCCGCGTGTGAGTTGTGAATGCCGCTGTTAGTGGGTAATGCTGTTTATACTCTTGTGTAGCCTGGATGTATATGTGGAGTGGTTTAGTGTTGTTATGAATTCCCTAAATGTTTCTGTTTATTTTCTTTGAGTTTGTTGTTTATTTCTGTGTTGAGCTGTTGTATCTGCTGTTTATGGCTTCTGTGTACGGTGTTTGTGTGTTATGTTTGAGGTTACGTTGCCTTATGAGGTGGACTTTCTCTAGTGTAATTTGGGTTGTATTTCCTAATATTGCCCTTGGGTATGTATTTGTTTGCATTATTGATGATCTGATTAAATGTCTTGAGTGTTGTATTGATGTTTATGATGGGTGTGCTGTTTAAGGTGGTGAATTGTTCCGCAGTCTGTATTTTGAACTGTTCCCAATCAGCTTTCTTGTAATTTCTGTAAGTGTGCCTAAGGCTGTTGGGGCAGAGTGTAGAACGTGTTGTAATGATGATGGGAAGGTGGTCTGATGACAGTTGTTTTTCTGTTCTCCAGTGTGTATGTGTTGATAGTGAGGGGGAACAGAACGTTATGTCTGGGGAGGAGTTTGAGTCTCCTGCTTGATGTGGTGTGTGTGTATGTTCTTCTGTGTTGTTAAGAATGAAGAGGCTGTGTTGTTGTGTGGCTCTGTTGGCGCCTCTGGTGTTGTTTTAGTTGTGCAGGTACCAACTAGTGTACTTATATATACTGTAGTTAGTTGTCACCCCACTCTCCGTTATAATATATAGAAATAATTTTATACAAAACATTTTGAACAGGATTTTTCAGCAATTGTCAGCTGAACATTCACGTGGGACTTAGATTTTAAATGCAGCTTCACAGTTTTGGACCCACTTCATGGCTTCGGATGCGAAGCTAAAAATTGGGATGGTTGTGGTCTTTCGTAAATTTATTAACCGACTCGTTATTTCTTAGTTTCATAAAAGCGTGTAAAATTTTGTACAATTTTGTACAAGCGTGGATGATCTTGGCTAATTTGTTGACTACACACACACACACACACACACACACACACACACACACACAACACAACACACACACATTTAGCTACTTAACACTAACGCGACATTTTCACAATTTCAATTGTGGATGGCGTCATTTAACGTAGCTAAGCCTAACCTTCATTGTATTTACCTATTTTCTCATATTTCATGATTTTAAATTAAGAAAAATTGTAAAATCTATGGCGACACCGCTATTGTTGCCACCCGCATATTCATGTCGCCATCAGCTCAGCGTGTATCCTAAATATTGACGTAAGGTAACTAAGAACATACACATAGACAGACATGTCAACTCTCACGGATTTTAAGTCTCATACTTTAACCCATCTTTACATGGGGTCGCTGTTTTTGGTTCGTCTTCTCCACTCTCCTCTGTCGTATACCACGTCCTCCTCCAAGTCCTTCTCCCTGATGTCCGCCACCACACAGTCCCTCCATCTCGTCTTCGGTCTTCCTCTTCTTCTCCGTCCCGGCAACTCCATCTCCAGCACTCTGCGCCCCACATACTCCTCCTCTCTTCTCCTGACGTGTCCATACCACCTCAGCCTGGCCTCCTGCACCTTCTTAGATGCTTCCGCCACCTTCACTGTTCCTCTTATATGCTCATTTCTGACCCTATCCCTCCTCGTCACTCCACACATCCATCTCAACATCTTCATTTCAGCCACATCGATTTTTCTTTCATTACTCTTCTTCATTGGCACAGTCTCCATTCCCTACAACATTGCCGGCCTCACCACTGTTTTGAATATCTTTCCCTTCAGTTTCACTGGGACCCTCTTATCACAGAGCACCCCTGATACGTCTCCAGTTCTTCCACCCCGACTGTATTCTACAGTTTATCTCTCTCTCTCTGCATCCACTGTTGACCCCAAGTATTTAAAATACTCCACCGTCTTAACACGCTCTCCACTCAATGTCACTTCCCCTCCTCGGTTCTGCTGCACATCACATCTCATATATTCGGTCTTCTTTCGGCTAATTCTCATCCCCCTACTTTCCAACGCCCCTCTCCAATTTTCCAACTGCTGCTCCACCTCTTTCGTCTCCCCACTCAACACAACATCGTCTGCATACATCATGCACCACGGCGCCTCCCCTCTAATCCTGTCCGTCAACACATCGAATACCACATTGAAAAGGAAGGGGCTCAAAGCTCACTCAAGGCTCACTAAAACCCTTTTATCTTTGCCCACTAGCTACTCCTTCAACTGTGTTCGCCGCAAAGCGAACTACGAAGGGTTGACAAAAGTAAATAGACACCACAGTGATTCTTCTCCAGAACAAATGGCAAAACTGCTCATCACTGGAATGTCTGTCGGAACGTGCGTCAGCTTTACGTAATGCAAAAGGGAAACCAAAACGAATCTAAATATATTTATTCAGTAAATTTGTTATTATTTAGTGAATTTTATTATCAAGTAAAAAACAAGGTCGGCTAAGGTTAAGAATAGTGGAAATTTTTGTTTTTGTTTTATTAAAAAAAAAAATGTTTATTAGACTTTCAATAGAGAATACCACCACATGTAAATGGGTTTCTTGTAGGTTACGTTACAATAATTACCTTAGAAATTTTACTTTCTCACGCTAAACGTGGAACTGGTTCATGTAGCGTATACTTAGATATTTGGGCCATTAATTATAGTAGCCAAAATCCATACTGGACTCCAAATAAATCGCCCAACAGAGCGTACAACCACGCGTGTTTTTTTGTAAGTTACGTTAAGTAGGTTAGGTTAGATTAGATTTATTTGGAGTCCAATATGGATTTCGGCTAATATAATTAATCGCCCAAATATCTAAATAACTAAGTAGGCTTTACCGAGTTGCGACTGGGAACACACATCAAAAACGTTTAAATCTGTTTACAGTAAGATTCATTTTTCAATGAATTTTAGCGGCAAAATAACCTCTTCTTACAACCGGTGTTCTATACGCTACACCAATTAGTCCCACGTTCAACTGTTATTTATAGATCTATTTACAATTTCTATTTAATAAAAACCACTTCTTCATGGCATCTAATATACTATTTCAGAATTGAAGTCTCATATATATATATAGATATATATATGTAACAGTTTTTTTGCGCACACCTACAGGTCGCTACAATTGGTGTAGAACAATGCGGTTTTCACCATTCGATGCGTCTTTTTATTGTGCAGTGCCCATGCTAAAAAAAAATTCCCTAACATAATTCCTTCCCCCCCTTTTAGTAGGGATGTGCCGGATACCACTATCCGGCCGGATAACAGCTATTATCTGGTATCCTGTATCCGGCCGGATAGCCGGATATTTATGATAGTCTTTTTTGTAATGGGAATACCATCTGGGCCCGCCCCTTTCCAATCTTAGCTTGCATAGCCTTTAGCTAGCAAAAGTTGAATATAGTTGTACAAAAATCTAAAATTAAAATAATTGATAAATAAGCATGTACCACTACTAGTATGTAACTATATTAACACTGCTAAAAAGGCAAAATGTTTGGTCCAGCTAAAAGTGTGACGCATAGCTAAGATCCCAGCTTCCCTTACTTTTTAATTTTTATTTTTATTTTTTATTTTTATATATTGCAAATTACAATATGAAAAAATATGAATTAGCGAAACCTTTTATTAAGATGAGATATAAAAATAAAACATATAGCCTAATCAAATATACCAGTAAGGTAAGTGAAATTATTAAAATAGCAAAACCTTAAAAAGTAAAAACTCGCATTGAACAATAAAAATTAATACTATGTTCAAGACACTAGATTCACAAGTTTAAATCAAATTTTCGTCCATTGTGATGGATAAAAAGAAGCATCTCCCCTCGCTTTGGTAGCAAAGTACTTCTTTTTTCTTCAAAAATATTTCCGTATTCGGAAAACATTCTTTCTGAGAAAACTGAAGATGCTGGTGTCACTAGCCATTTTAGAGCAATTTTCTTGAGAGATGGAAAGGATTCTTCATGTTTCCAAATTTCAAGTGGAGATAGTCGTCTGTCTGATATGGTTTTTTTTGCATATTGCTCAATTTCCTCTGCTATTTCTGCGAATGAAGCCATCTTGCGGCTTTTTTTAAACTTTTTCTCACCAGGTATCTTTTCTGAATTTTCTTGTGTTAGTTCCCTGAAACAAGCAGAGAGTGGATCATCATCAAACTTTGCCTTTTTTTCTTTGTTGAGGAGGAAAAAGAATTAGAATCGTAGCTGCTGTGAGCCTGTTCTTCAAAATATTTCTCTCTAATTTTCTCTAGGTTATTTCATTTATTTCTTCAATTAACCATGTCTTAATATTTTCCTTTTGTTGACCTTTGAAAAACAAAAATTTAAATCGTGGATCAATGACAGTTGCTAGAGCATACTTCCGATTTGTTAAGACATTTAGACTTTCTTTTTACATTGCTTTCATTGGCAAAAAATCGTGACCGCAATGACTTCAACAGTTCATCTTTTGTAGTTTGGACTCCTTGATCATCCTGGCCAATTTTTTAAAGAAACCTTTCAAGCGCGCACATGTTTGGGATAACAGTAGAGAGTAAACCATATTCTGTACTCATTTCTTGGGTGAGTTTAAAAAATGGCTGTAAAAGCTTTAAAAGATTTTCAATCAAGTGCCACTCATTAGATGAAATAACAAGTAATTCACTATGATCAGCAAGGTATATTTGAACTGATTTTTTCAACTTAACCATACGTTCTAGCATCAAATGAGTTCCAGCGCGTTAAAACATCTTGTACCAATAGAAGAGGAACATGACCCTTTTGTGTTTGGAGAGCTTTAAATTCAGAAGTAGCCAGTTGGGAGTGGTTAAAATGTGTCACTAAACGTCGACACTTTGCCAAAAGATCTTTTATAGATCGTTGAACCATTAATGCATCATTCACCACTAGCTGTAGCAAATGAATTGAACAGTGAACAGAAGGTATTTCCGCAAGGTCACATCCCAAAGCTATGTTAGAAGCTCCATCTCTGACCAATATATTACGCCTTGATCTGTCAATATTCCATGATTGCCACATATATTGCAATTTGTCCGCTATATTAATTCCTGTATGCGATCCTGAAAAATGAGCTGAATGCAATACTGCATTACAATGAGTGTAGTCATTCATGATCCAGTGACCTGACAAGGAAATGAATGATTCATTTGAAGAAGAGCAGGTCCAAATATCGGAAGTGAAGCTAATGTATTTCCCTTCTTTCAATTTATTCATAACAATTTCTTTGAGTTCTTCATAGATTTTGGGTATGACTTTTTCTGAAAAATATGTTCGATTTGGTAGCAAATACCTTGGCTGTACGAGTGTACGTGGGCCATCACTCCTATAAAGCCATCTTGTTGAACTAAACTAAAAGGATGGTTGTCCAATGCCATCATTAATCCTATCTTTTTATGTAAAGCTTGAGCTTTTGAGTCATTTATATCCCATATTTTCTTAAAGGAAAAACTTTCTTCTAACGTGAGTTGCTTTTCCATGGCAACTAATTTTTTCTCCTTCGGAGCCATTGAGGTGGTCGCTATAGGTTGATTTTAATTTTCAGATGATTTGTTAAGTTGAGACACTTCTTTATATTCTTTTGAATGCAGCATCTTTGCATGATTGTGCAAAGGTTTTGTGCTATAGCACCTAGCACCCAATTTCTCTGATCCCCTTTTAATCTGTTTGGAACATAGGGAGCAAATAGCTATCGTTGGATTAGTCTCATGTATTGTAAATATTTTCCAAATAAAACTAGCCATTTTAGGGGGTAAATAATGTTAAAATATTGCTGTAAGCCTGTAACTAATACTAACTAGCTATATAGCTATATGATTTAGGCAATGAAACAATCCTGAAAAGGATAAAATATAGGTAATTAGTAAAGTTATTGAAAGATAGCTATAATTTACATCAAATAGTGATTAAAATTTGATAGTATAGTCAATTAGTCAAGTAATAGCTAAATAATAATATATAAAAAATTATGAATTATTTGAATGATATTATCCGGTATCCGGCCGGATATTTTTTTATTATCCGGCTATCCGGTATCCGGCCGGATAGTAAAAAATACTATCCGGCACACCCCTACCTTTTAGGGGTACAGTTCTTCCCATGCCTGTACACGCATTTTTTTAATTTTTCATTTTTAATCATAATTTTGGCACAAAATAAGTCAATATTTACTAAACATTTAATATCATTCGATTCACAAAAGATTTTTCGATTCACATAAGATTTCTTTATCGATTCAATACAAAAAATTACATAATTAAAACGGGCAATTTAAATAAACACGAGTTTAAAGTTAAACGAGCCACACTCGAAATTATTTACCGTGACTTTTGTGCGTTTTATTACTGTGGCTTTTGTACAAATAATTTTACGTATACACAAACAATTTGATAGGATATTGAGTTATCATTATTTTTTAGTTGTCATAGAAATACGTTAATTAAGTTATCTCATTAGATGCGCTTTTATAGTTGAAGATCATTTTTAGAAAATTATTTACTTTCCCCACTTTAAAATATTACAAAATTTCTATTAGGTATCCTTATATCATTATGCCTGTCGCTGTAAGTAAGAAAATAGCAATTAAATAATTAATTTTAAAACATTAAATGACGTCATCAAGATCATTACGAAACCTATGGTAAAATTATTGAATACCCGGTTAGGTTCATTGAATGCCAGGTTAGTTCATCTGGACGCCCTTGACGATTGGTTAGGTTAAGTCGTGATATTTTCGTTGGCTTTAACGAAAATATCATGACAACCTAACCAATCGTCAAGGGTGTACAATTAACCTAACCGGGCATTCAATTAACGTACCCGGGCATTCAATTAACGTACCCGGGCATTCAATTAATCTAATCGGACATTCAGTTGACCTAACCGGCCATTTAATTAACCTAATCGGGCATCATTACTATTATAATTTAGCCAAAATGTGTCTGCCTGTCTGTCCGCAGAAAAAACTTTTACGTTTCTGAACCGATTTCGACCAAACTTCGTATGGTGGATGGGGGTGATGAGTAATGAACGAAAATATATGTGTGACCAGTCCCCCCCCCCCACCCCACCACCACTTACTGGGCCCGAGGGCCCCCAGCACCGCGATAAAACTATAGAAAAGAACGCAGCAATGAAAATCTTGAGCTTCACATTGTGTCAATATTTGTGAAGTTTAAGATTTTCATGACTATAGTTTTATTGACCAAATAATTGAACCCCCAGTAATTAGGGGCCTGCGACCCCACAATTACTGTCGGTTCAATTATTTGGTCAATAAAACTATAGAAAAGAACGCAGTCATGAAAATCTTGAGCTTCACATCCGAGTTCATCGTATCAAGATTTGTGAAGTTTTAGATTTTCATGGGTGCGTTCTTTTCTGTAGTTTTATTGACCGAATAATTGGTTCGCCAGTAATTGGAGGGCCACAGGTACCCCAATTACTGAGGCCCAAGGTGAGAGGAATGGGAACAATATCCAGATAAAGGGCTATTGATGTTCAAAATAAAATACGCAGTAGGCCCACAATTCGGTTTGGGTCGAAGGTCCAAGCACCGCAGATCTAGCAAAATCGGCGCGTAGCGCCGATCTTTTGCTAGTAAAAGCCTATCTGAAATTTATTAATCACTAGTACAGTTCCCGCCGCTTCGCTGACGGTTAGACAGGCTAAACTACAAAAAAAGAACCCAGCCGTGAAAATTTTGAGCTTCACATTGTGTCAACATTTCTGAATCTGGTATCTCCCAAAACCTCCTCACCCCCATTCATACAACTTGGGGGCTAACCCCCTCCCCCATTACCCCCACCCCTCCCCATTACCCCACCCATCCCACATTACCCCACCCATCCCACATTACCCCACCCATCCCACATTACCCCCACCCCCACCCTTCCCCCATTGCTAAACTACAGAAAAGAACACAGTCATGAAAATCTTGAGCTTCACATTGCCGCCCGTAATACAATTTCTGAATTTTTTTTACAATTTCTGAATTTTTTTCTCACAATTTTTTCTCACAATTTCTGAAAGTGTGTCGGACAGACGGACAGACAGACAGACGGACAGACAGACAGACGGACAGCTCTCTTATTATAATATAGATTTTATTTTTTTTAAATAAAGCAAAAAAATTGTCCACTATTATTAACCTTTACGGCTCTTTTCCGTTCTACCCCAGCAACAAAAAATTAAATTATATATTATTTTCTACTGTAGTTTTACTTGCTGAATTCAATAATATATATCTTATTTTGGAGACATTAATAACAAAAGAGTTATAGTCCGTTTATTTTATTTAAAAGTAGAGATTGCATTTAAGATTTCAATAAAAATGTCCTTTCCTTTTTATCTTCTCCTCCACAGAAATTCACATAAATAAGAATCTATCATATTTCTAGATATTCCCCAATGTCTCTCGTTCCTTTGTTTAGCTAAATCAACTGTACGCCCTTGACGATTGGTTAGGTTAGGTCGTGATATTTTCGTTAGTTAGCCTTATAAGGTTAACTAAAGAAGGCTGGGGTAGAACGTTATTTCCTTAACTATGTTTATGAAATTCCATTTATCATCCATAACAATATCTACAAAAGAGAGAAAAAAATTAATAATTATAACCATAACTAATTAAAGCACGAATACTTTCTCCAAAATAAAATATATATTATTGAATTCAACAAGTAAAACCACTAGAAATTGTTACTGGGGTAGAACGGAAAAGATCCACTTTTACCCAGAAGGTGTCTATTTACTTTTGCTAGCCCTTTGTATTCGCACTACCTTCCGCCAATATCAAGAAGAGAAGACGAACATCGCGGCATTTCTACCAGCATTTCACAAACCCTTAATTAAACCATCAAATTCAGCCATAAGAGACCACTGCCATTTTCACGATCACCCTACACCCCAACACCCAACCAGTTTCAAAATTATTATCGATTCCGCAAACAACCAACAGACCTTCGTGGCCAAGTATCTCAACACATCCTCAGTGAAAAACCATTCCTCAACGACTATAAATAACTCGGTCTTCAAATAAAAGTGAAATAAACCTTCCTGCCTCGTGATTAAAATTACCTTCATTCTCTTTAATTCTGAAACCAAACCCCGCTGAAATGAAGGCCTTGTCAGACATGGGGTCTATTACTGGGTTTCTGTTGCTATTACTGTTACTTTTGACTTCTTCTATTACTATTACTATTACTTTTGTATGTGGGGTACTTCACTCATTTGAAAAGGATCTTTATGTCAATTTAAATGCAATTAGAAGCAGTGTGTTAACAAATATTTGTTTCAACCAAATCATTACAATTTCAGAGACTGTACGTCTTCATAAATTTTACTTTATTGAAGGAAAAATTTGCCACAATATAAGTTCACCTACGTGTTTAGTTTAGTTTAGAGTAGATTTAGTTCATTTTCTCAGTTCTTTGTTCACTCAATATGTTCATTGCTACTGTGATAGAAAAGTAATAGACTATTATCGGTGCTGGTTAAGTGTGCGGTCTACCTACGATTGGTTAGGTTTAATCATGATATTTTCGTTAAAACTAACGAAAATATCATGACTAAACCTAACCAATCGTCAAGGGCGATTGACAATGGGATGTAAACAAACAATTAGTAAACAAGATAAGAAGCTATAATTAAAAGGTAGACCGCCGAATCGTAGGTAGACCGCACACTTAACCAGCACCCTATTATCTATTACTTTGCCTTCTGTTACTATTACCATAACAGCCAAAAAATTACGATCTACTGTATTACTATTACTTGAAAAATCCTGTAATAGTCTATTACTATTACCCATGTCTGGGCCTTGTTATCGGATATTTGTGTTAAAGTTAGGAGACGTTTTTTTCCGCAACCTTTATTTATAACCTGCTACTGAATTCTGGTGAGTGAGTCTTATAAATTACCTTATACTATTTCTATAAATTCTTTATACGTAACTACTTCGTATATATTTTAATTATTTGTTTACTTTTTTTTTATTTTTATAGCACCCCGTACATCCTTGGTGTCATTAGATTTAACTTTTGTCATCTATTATAATTATTTGTTAATTTTTAACATTTTATCATTGAAGATGGTAACTAACTAAAAATAATATATATATATATATATATATATATATATATATAGTACACACGGGTAAATGTGAAGAACATTTTACGCAATGGAATTAAAAGTTAGAATGAATTTTCATTCGTGTTTCACTAATTTTGAATGAATTTAGTTGGAGGAGATTCCTATTTTAAATAGTGTTAATGAGGTTCTTGGTGTATGTTGGGTTTTTCATATTTTCTGTTGAACGTAGGGAGAACTCGTATATTTGTTATCAGCGTCAGTATAGGAATGAATTCCTTAATAATTTTAAAGGATATATTGATCGCTCAATAAAAAAGAAACCTTTGTATACATTTTAAAATAATGCATCTGCCATTCGAGTAATGTGTTTGGCTTTCATTAACTAAGTGTTAGAAATATTGCCTACATTTGTATAAACTTCGAACTCGACTGGAGATATTATTCTTAGGGCTCGTTTTTTAAGTACAATTAGATTATTCAATGTTCTTTTGGAATTGTTACCCGAAACAGGGGCAGTACATCGTGGCAGGAAATGCAAGATTTTAATACACCTCTATTTGAACAATTTTAGGTACTTGGTACAAAAATTCTTAAGTTTTGTACATTACATAATGTTCAAGTATAGTTTCATTTTAGACACACACACACACACACACACACATATATATATATATATATATATATATATATAATATATATATATATATATATATATATAATATATATATACAGGGTGTCCCATAAGTCCGGCATCATAGGAAAATAATAAAAAAAAGGCAAAACAAAAGCTTTTATTTACAGAACGTGCTCAATATGTATTGTTCCGTAGCCCATTCACAAAATTCCATCCGACGGTCGGGATCATCTTCGCTTAATTTCTGTAGGATCTCAAGTTTATATGGATGCCATTTGTAAGCCTGAAGAATGCGATGGATGCTACTTTTCGACACTCCTGTCTCGACGGACAATCGCTGAAGAGACTTATTGGGACTTCTTTAAATGAGCCAGGATAGCAGTCGCTGTATCATCGTCAGTGGACCTCCTTGAAGGTCCACTGCGTGGTTTATCTTCTATGGATCCTGTTTCCTTAAACTTTGCAACAAGTCTGCTAACACAACTCCGTGTTATTGGCTCGCGGTCTGGATGCAGTCTGTTAAATTCAGCAGCGGCCTCTCTTTGACTCCGATTTCCTGTGAGTAGAATTATCTGGATTCGTTCTTCCTTGCTCACAGACATTATGGCCTTTAGAAAGAGAAAAATATGAATTATGGTTTGTAGAAATAGAAAAATATGAATTATGGTTTGTAGAAATAGAAAAATATGAATTTCTCCTATGATGCCGGACTTATGGGACACCCTGTATATAATAATAGGTATATATATATATATATATATATATATATATATATATATATATATATATATATATATATGTCAGACATGGGGTAATAGTAATAGACTATGACAGGATTTTTCAAGTAATAGTAATAGATCATAATTTTTTGGCTGTAATAGTAATAAAAGGCAAAGTAATAGATAATAGTCTTATTACTTTTCTATTACAGTGGCAATGGACATATTGTGTGAACAAAGAACTGAAAAATTAACTAAATCTACTCTAAACTAAAATAAACATGTATGTGAACTAATATTGTGGCAAATTTTTCCTTCAATAAAGCAAAATTTCTCAAGACCTACAGTCTCTGAAATTGTAATGATTTAGTTGAAACAAATATTTGTTATTTGGCTGCCTCTCAGCCTCATCCTGGATCCATGAGTGCAGAGCCCTCTGCCTCAGCCTCATCCTGGATCCATGACTGCAGAGCCCTCTGCCTTTTAAGCCTCAGCCTGGGTCCATGAGTGCAGAGCCCTCTGCTTCTCAGTCTTATCCTGGATCCCTGAATCCCGACACTGCTACATCGCCAGCTCAATACCATCTCACACAGGGTTCCCCCCAATAGGCTTTGGTGAATCGGGATGCTGGGAATGCAGTCGGTAAATACCAAACTCTAGATGCTAATGTATTTTTGTGTTTCCTGGATGCCTCTAAAGCATTTGATCGTGTTAATCATGACAAATTATTCATGAAACTTGTAAATCCTAATGTACCTGGTTACTTGGTCCGTATATTAATATTCTGGTATAATCACCAGACAATGATTGTAAGATGGGATGGGGTTAATTCAAAGCCATTCTCTGTGAACAATGGTGTCAGGCAGGGAGGGATACTATCCCCCAGCTTATTCAGTGTTTATATGGATAATCTATCTGTTGTGCTGAACACCTGTAAAATAGGCTCCTATATTGGTACAATGATTGTTAATCATCTGATGTATGCAGATATGATCTAGTTCTTATTTCTACATCTATAAAAGGGCTCAGCACACTTTTGGAGGTGTGTGAAAGGTATGGGAAGGATAACGACATAAAATATAATCCTGATAAAAGTCATGTTATGATTATGAGGACCAAGGCCTACAAGTATATAAAATTTCATGAATTTCAATTAAATGGTATGGTGCTGTCAGAAGTAACCCAGACTAAGTATCTTGGCCACATACTAACGGATAGTCTTTCAGATGACTGTGATATTCTAAGGCAATGTAGACAATTATATGCTCAGGGAAATACTTTGGTTAGAAAATTTCATATGTGTACTTTAAATGTAAAGTTGATTTTGTTCAAAACTTTTTGTACTCCACTGTATACAGCTCATTGTGGTGGAACTACAGGATGTGTAATTTGAGGAAATTATATGTTGGATATAATAATATTTTTAAGAGTTTATTAAGGACCAAGATTTGTAAATGGTGCTCCTTCTAGCGTCAGTATGCTGTTTGGAGTCAATAAGGTGCCTAACTGTGCCATGTGATTCGCAAGTTTGTATTTAGATTTATTACTAGGCTTGGTGAGTCAGTCAATAAGATAACAGAAGCCATGGTTAGATAAATTTTATAAATCTCAAATCTGGAGCATTGGCTTAGGCAATTGTATGTTCATTATACACAGTGATTCAGTGGCCTACTTAGTCAGTGCTCCAGACAACTATCTCTTAATCTTCTATGGACCTCTTGTATAATGTTTGTACCTGTTGAGTCTGAAATAAAGTGTTTGTTAACGCACTGCTTCTGATTGCATTTAAATGGACATAAAGATCCTTTTCAAATGAGTGAAGTACCCCACATACAAAAGTAAAAGTAATAGTAATAGATGAAAATTAAAGTAATAGAAGGAATCAAAAGTAATAGTAATAGAAACTCAGTAATTGACCCCATATCTGATATATATATATACATACAGGGTGTCCGAGAATTATCTGTACAATCTTTGGCTGTTATTAAAAGTCAACCATGAAGTGTAGAAATTCCAGTGTTGTCCCATTTTACAGAGAATCTCTAAGTTTTTTCTGATACCAAGTTTTGACAAGTTTTTTAGAAATTCCAGTGTGTCCGAACATTATCTGTACAATTTCATCTTTTAATAAAATTCTTGATAACACACGTAAAATTCTTAAACAAGATTATTTAGAATCTGTATTTTCAAAAGTTTCTTTTATTAAAGTAACGTTGTTACAAACATTCGATATGTGCACCATTAGTGATTCGCAAAACATCCAATCGATACTCCAAATGTTGCCATGTTCGCTGCAGCATATCCACATCAATTCGCTCAATAGCAGCTGTGATTGTTGCTTTTAAATCATCAATGTCTGTCACCCGCGTACATTTCTAAAAAACTTGTCAAAACGTGGTATCAGCAAAAACTTAATGAGATTCTCTGTAAAATGGGACAACACTGGAATTTCTACACTTCATGGTTGACTTTTAATAACAGCCAAAAATTGTAGAGATAATTCTCGGACACCCGGTATATATATATATATATATATATATATATATATATATATATATATATATATATATATATATATACAGGGCGTCCCAAAAAAATGTATACACACTTTAAATACTTATAAAGGCAGTGTTTATTAAAATACATTTCATTTTCAAAATATAATAGAATCTACAGACATTATTTAATTGTTTTGTCAACTCCTGTTTTCAAACTGACGTCCGTTCTGGTCCAGGCACTGCTGATAACGCGAAGCAATGGAATCGCAAACATCACGAAACATTTCGTTTGGTATTTGTGTGCATTCTCGTTCAATGGCTGCTCTCAATTCAGCGACTGTTGCAGGTTTTATAGCGTAGACTTTTTCTTCTAAGTATCCCCATAAAAAAAAGTCTAGTGGTGTGAGGTCTGGTGAACGCGGAGGGTATTCTACGAAACCCCTTCGTCCAATCCACATCCACATCGTGCCAAGTACCACTCGCAATACTCCACTCTTCGGTCCGGATCATCTTCATTAATAGCATTGACTAATCTTGGAATGTAACTTTTCCATTGACAGCGCTTCAAAATGCGTTGGACAGACGATTCTGAAATTCCTACCTCACGACTCGCTTGCCGCACAGATTTTCTTGGACTTTGGTGATACGTTTCCAGTACTCTTTCTTGCTTTGTGGGGCTTGTCGATGTCCGTGGTCTTCCGGAACGCTTCTTGTGGACATTCTGAACAGTTCCATCGGCTTCAAACTTATCTCTAATTCGAGTGATGGTAAGTCGCGTTGGTGGATCTGTTTGAAACTCCCTCCTAAACTGTCTTTGCACTTCAACTGCGTTTTCACACTTCCAGTAGCATTTTAGAATGAATTTCCTTTGTTCAAAGCTTAGTCTGACTGCCATTATTAATTCTAATAGGTTTAACTTGGAAAGAAAGAAACATCAATTGAGCTATCAGCTGTTAAAGTGTGTATACATTTTTTTGGGACGCCCTGTATATATACACACAGTATATATATACAGGGTGGGCGGAAAGTAGCTCCCTATTTTGGATTGGTAAAAAAATACGTATATTATCCATTTATTTCAGAAGAAATATGAAAAGGTAGGCATACATGGTAGGTTTTCTCTAAAATTCAATGTGGGCTCCAAATCTTTCCACCAGCTTCTGGAGCCGCCCAGGAATGGCGTCCACTGACTTTAGCAGGAACTCCGGCGGGATGGAGGACATGACTTCCCGAATTCGGTCCTCCAGTTCTTCCAATGTCCTCGGTTTGGTGAGGTAGACTTCTTCCTTTACCCACCCCCAAAGAAAGAAGTCGCACGGTTACCGCTGAAAAACGGCAGAATCGGTTCAGTGTAACGGTGTGGTGTGGTATGACCTCAGATCAGGTTGTGGGCCCGTTCCTTCTGCGCAACACCATGAATGCTGAGCGGTACCTTGCTATGTTGCGAAACGAGGTCTGGCCGGTTGTCAGCACATGGGAGAACATCGACGATCGGATATTTATGCAAGATGGCGCCCCTCCGCCCTTCGCTCTTGTTGTCCGTGAGTGGCTGGATGCCCACTTCCCTGGGCGTTGGATGGGTCGTCGTGGTCCACATCAATGGCCAGCCAGGAGCCCCGACTTGACACCGTGCGACTTCTTTCTTTGGGGGTGGGTAAAGGAAGAAGTCTACCGCACCAAACCGAGGACATTGGAAGAACTGGAGGACCGAATTCGGGAAGTCATGTCCTCCATCCCGCCGGAGTTCCTGCTAAAGTCAGTGGACGCCATTCCTGGGCGGCTCCAGAAGCTGGTGGAAAGAGTTGGAGCCCACATTGAATTTTAGAGAAAACCTACCATGTATGCCTACATTTTCATATTATTTCTTCTGAAATAAATGGATAATATACGTATTTTTTTACCAATCCAAAATAGGGAGCTACTTTCCGCCCACCCTGTATGTATATATATATATATATATATATATATATATATATATATATACACACAGTATAATATATATATATATATATATATATATATATATATATATATATACAGGGTGGGCCGTAAGTTTCCATACATAGGAAAAATAAACATTTTTTTATGGACAACCATTTTTATTTATATAATATGCTCTACATGGTTGCCATTGTTTTGAAAACACATTTCAATACGTGTTCCCCACTGTTGATGAACACGCATTAGCACAGTTGACGTTATGCTTGCAATGGCGTTGGTGATACGTTCCTTTAGATGATTTATGTCTCGTATCTTTTCCTGATACACCATGGCCTTCAAGTGCCCCCAAAGATAGAAATCAAGGGGGGTGAGATCTGGGGATCTGGGAGGCCACTCCACAGGACCACGCCGACCAATCCAAGCATCCGGAAACTGCTGATCCAAATACCGACGCACGTGAAGACCATAATGAGGTGGAGCTCCATCTTGCTGGAAGTAAACTGGGAAGTTACCTTCCTCGTTTAGCAGGGATGGGAAAATCTCTTCTTGCAACATGTTAAGATACCTTTCGGCATTAAGATTTCCACTGACAAAAATTGGTCCAATAATTCTGTCACCCCAAATCCCGGCCCACACCATCACTTTACCGGCACCTTGCATCTTCGTCGGACTCAGCCAGTTAGGGTTAGCATTACTCCAATAACGTATGTTTTGCCGATTAACCTCTCCATTGACGTAAAAATTTGCTTCATCAGTAAACAAGATCTTACGTCAAACGCATATTCTTAGGGTATCTGAAACATAAAAACAAACGTTTAATTTTTCCTATGTATGGAAACTTACGGCCCACCCTGTATATATATATATATATATATATATATATATTTTTTTTTTTTTTTTTTTTTTTTAGTTCGGGAAGAACCGATTCGCCTCTATTTAAAGGGCATATCTCAGCGGAAAAACAAAGAAAAAGTGAGAGGAAAGACAGAGGAAAAAGAAAGGGTGGAGGGGACAGTCGAAGTGGAAAAAGACCAAGGATGACAAGGACTGCAGGGTCGAGCCCCATCATCCTTGGGTGCTAGGGCCGGAGGGCGCACGTGAAACCTCCAGGAACAAGCACGTACAAACGAGCACAAAGAGCACTCAAGAGCACGAGCTTAGAACCCCCTTGCGGGGATATATATATATATATATATATATATATATATATATATATATATATATATATACACAGTATGTATATAGCTTGGTAACCTTGGTTTTGTTTCTGCCCGAATTGTCATTCTAATGAAGGTAAAGCTTGTTGACTCACCTTAGACCTAAGCTTAACGTTGAATTCGAACCACAACCACCCACAAGTGGTCAGATATTACAAATTCCTCGTTTGAACTCGATTTCATGACCTCCCGATCAGCAGCCCAGCGTTTTAACTAACTAGGCTACCTAGGGTATCCATTTATCTACAAACCAATTTTTTTGTATAGAAGGATGAACAGCTAAGTGAGCTGTGTCAGAAAATCTAGAAGAGGAAGAGCCATTGTTATCCCAAAACGATACAATGACTAGGGTGATTAATGAAACATATATATATATATATATATATATATATATATATATATATATATATATATATATATATATATATATATATATATATATATATATATATATATATATATATATATATACAGGGTGTCCCAGAATTAACTATCTATTTCAATGAAATCGGACAAATTTTTTAAAAACACTTTTATTTATGTTTATCATGTTTAATATGTTAAAAATGTATAAATTTCTAAATTTTTTTCATAATTTTATTTTCATAATTTTTTCATTATCTGGTCCAATGAAAGACCGTCTGAAGTCATAGAATGGCAAAGAGACTCTCCAAAGTTAACGTGTGGCTTGGAATGACCAAATCCAAAATTTATGGCCCATTCTTCTTTGCTTCTTGATGATGGCATTCTTGATAATGTTGTGTTTCAACAAGAGGTAGCACATAAATTTTGAATTTGGTCATTCCAAGCCCATGTTAACTTTTGGAGAGTCTCTTTGCCATTCTATGACTTCAGACGGTCTTTCATTGGACCAGATAATGAAAAAATTATGAAAATAAAATTATGAAAAAATTTAGAAATTTATACATTTTTAACACACATTAAACATGATAAACATAAATAAAAGTGTGTTTTTAAAAAATTTGTCCGATTTCATTGAAATAGATAGTTAATTCTGGGACACCCTGTATACTATATATATATATATATATATATATATATATATATATATATATATATATAAAATTGGAATATATGTTAGTGAAAAATTGTCATTTATTTTAGAGACAAGTCTTGTTTTTGGGCTCTTGTGGCATCATTTTTTGGATGCCGGCAGCATCCTTTCCACCATTCTGTTGAAAGTGGCACTGATAAGGCGCGGTCTTATAGAGCTCTCTTGCAATTCAGTTTGGTAGTCCAGATACAGGATTGTTGCACCGTGCAATGGTGCAGGTTCTGTTGTTGCAAAGTTTAGAAAAACGACCACAAATAATGCCCCTTTTTTTTTATTACACTAACTGAGGCCTAAAATAGCCCCGCGTCGAGTCAACAACCTTGAGGTCGGAGCGAATAGTACCCGAAGGTCCATAAAGTCTGATTTATTCTAGCTTAACTTAGGCTGTAAGTTAAGGTTAGCCCTCCAGAGCTTCGCCGTTCAAGGCTCAGCTGGGATTCCGAACCCAACCAAAGAGAAATATATATATATATATATATATATATATATATATATATATATATATATATATATATATATATATAATATTATATATATATATATATACGTACGGTACTGTACGGTATAAAAGAGAGGACCTAAAATCCATGGAATATTATATCCAAATGGACAGGAAATTCTAAAGCAAAAGATTTTGAGGTTTTAATGACTGATGATGCGAAATTTGAAACACAAATAAGATAGCAGTAAACAGAGCAGAGAGTATAACTGGGCAGATACTGAGAACCTTTAATCACTGATCATACGCAAATTGGAATACTGCTCAGTTGTAACATGCCCATATAAAAAAGAAGACATTAGACAGCTAGAAGGGATTCAGAGAAGCTTCACAGCTAAGATCAAAGGGTGTAAAGAACTAAATTACTGGGAAAGGTTACGCGAACTATAGGTTAATCTTGGTGTACAGACCTACGCATCTCCTCGAGGAGGATACAGCCCTGTACACCGAACTCCGTAGCCTGTTAGGGGACAGGGTGTGTCTAGTTTTAGGAGACTTCAACTGTCGCGGGATAAACTGGGAAGACAGGACTGCTGATGCTGAAGGGAGGAGGCTAGTTGTTGGGGAGTAATATCGAGGCGACTGATTTGGAAAAGAACTAGGGTGTGCTAATTAGCAGAGACCTTAAGTTTACGAAACAGTGCGTAGAGGTGAAAAAGAAAGCCCAGAAGCTGTTGGGTTATATCAGGAGGCAATTTCAGTTTCGGAACAAGGAGATTGTGCTCTCTCTGTACAATTCCCTTGTTCGGCCGCACCTGGAGTATGCTGTGCAGTTCTGGTCGCCCACCCTCAGGAAAGATATTGAGAGGCTGGAGGGAGTCCGGACGAGGGTCACAAAGTTAATTCCTTCCGTTAGGCATATGGGCTACAATCGACGCTTACGCGCCCTGAATTTGTTTTCGCTGTAAACTCGGAGGCTGCGCGGTCAACTCATCGAAGTTTTCAAGCTCTTACACGGGTTCAACGATGTCGATTTTAGAAGCATGTTTAGTTTAAATGATAACTCAACTCACAAGAATGGTTGGAAGTTGGATTTGAAACGGTTTAGCACTAGTGTGTGTGCGAATTACTTCACTTATAAGATCTGTGACACGTGGAACGGGCCACCTTCAGAAGTTGTGAACAAGTTCCTCTTTGGATGAGTTCAAATAAAGGATAGACCGAATCTTGCACACTGTTTGAGGGTATATGAGTTTTTCCTGGCACCCGTTGCCATTGGTACCTCCTCGGTATGGGCCGCAAGGCCTTTCGAGGTACCGTACTACTTCTCCTTGTAACACAAACACTCTCTCTCTCTCTCTCTCTCTCTCTCTCTCTCTCTCTCTCTCTCTCTCTCTCTCTATATATATATTATATATATATGAGATGCAAACCCACAAGTAAAAAGAAAAATGATTCCAAGGCCTTTCGTGTATTCAGAAGTACACCTCGTTCATACACGCCTAAACATGTAGGGTAATGTGCACTAAATTTAGTATACATATTAAGGGAGAACCAGGGGAGGTTTTAGTAACACACTCGCCCCTCCCAGTCTTTTTAAGGTTTGTGGTTTTTTTTGGGGGCGGGGGCGTTGCTGCGCAAAGCGTACACAAGCGTCGTTCTTTACACACACACACACACAGTTTGTTTATATATATATATATATAATATATATATATATAATATATATATTATAAACAAACTACGTAAGATCAAAGGAAGGCGTGTTTAAAATAGAAGTATATAAATATATGAGAAAGCATGTTCATTGATTACTGTGTTGCGTGCATGTAGGTTTTCACGCAGGTCTTTTCATATCAAAACCGATGATGATCACATTTAATATGCACACAAAATAAGCTCTGTTCTACATATATATATATATATATACCTTTAAGAAATCGATTTAGAAGAGTATATAAACGGAGGGAAAAGAATTAAGAAGGAAAGGTTCATTTTCAAGTCTGGTAATTGGTCACTGTTAATTGTCGCTACTTGGCAACGTCCGAGAATTTAATGCATCGCTCCTACAATTTTGATTCGACACTGGCACGAAAACGTCTTTTTCCGACGTTGAGTCAACGTCGCACGACTGAGCGACGGACCACAATGACTATATTGTCCGTCACGTTCTCCTTTACAATTCTTTTCTTATTTATGAAAAGCAAATAACTTTACTCTCATTACTTCACTGCATGTTATATATATATATATATATATATATATATATATATATATATATATATATATAATGTGTGTGTGTGTTAGAATGCTTAAAAAGAAAAAGTTGGGATATCACTTAGTAGGTATTGTAATTCCTTTTTCCTCCTTTGAAGAAGGCACCCGAGGGGCCATCATGCATTCCTCTACCCCATCTAGGCGTACGAATTTCGCTCAACTCCCGAAAACGCTTTTCAAAGTTTTGTTTATGGTGTGAGGGGAAAGAGCGGCAGTGTGGTCCCCTCGTTCGATTTCATTACTGAAATGTCCTAAAATCTTTTTCGTTCGAGCGTGAATTCGAGTTCAGCGAATAAAGAAGGGAGGTAGGAAGGATAAGGGAGGGAGAGAGTGAGGTAAAGGGCCAAGAGAGCGCGTTCGAGCGGCGCGATGCCTGCTTCGCCCGAAATCGCGGCACCTCCCCGCGACATCTCATCGAAAAGTTATCGTGGGTTAGGTTAAGGTAGGTTAAATTAGTTTTTTGGAGTGTCGATCGTTTAGTCTCGTCGACGAAATGGTTATAGGCCCGAAAAGATATTCAGCGAACAACTGTCTACGTTATAAGAGTAGGGATAGAATGACCGTGAAATAAGCGTATATCGGGATAGGGTGAGCCATATTATATATAGTACGCGCCCGTGCACGTGTGTAGGCAACTGGACATAAGTGGAGTCGAGTGGGTGATAATTGAGAGATGTGGTGAGGTAATAGTTTTGTTAAGTAACGCTTTTGGTATTGCGGAACATTAAAAAATTTATATAAACGAGTCTAGAAACATTTTACTTTCGGAAAATATATTTGTTGGTTCTGTTTAGGTTAGGTTAGTTGAAGCTCGGTTAAGTTAGGCTTGGCTAGATTAGCGGGTACCTGTACCTCGCTATTTAATGACAACAGAAAACGGCCTTTGAGTTATCACTTGTCTAAAACACTTATTACACCCCTCATGGTTCAATGGCACTAAGGTTAGGTTAAGTTTGGTTAATTAGTTTTTTAGGTATATCGATTTTAAAATGTCCGTACCTCGCTTATATGGAGATGCGCACACTGTGTGTGTGTGTGTGTGTGTGTTTTATTCGTATGGACTGAGTGACAAATTTTTAAGAGGATTAAACTCTCCATTAGACTGAAGTCATTTGTCAGCTTTTAAGAAGTGATTATTCCTATCAAAATGTACATTTTTAGAAATATATATATATATATATTAGTGGTGGACTATATATATATATATATATATATTAGTGGTGGACCGCATGTCAGTTTTTCAACATCTGCGGATCTTTAATTTCAATATCCGCGGATGCGGATATTTAGTTAATCTATCAATATAATATAGAATTATGAATATATGACAATTTTTCAAATTTCGTGATATTACTATTATGGCAGGCAATGCATAAGAATTAAAATTAATATTAATGTTTTCATTATGATAAAAATAATAACTTTCTCAAGAGTTTCAGCCACAGAAAATTCAATGAAACAAGTTTCATTCAATTTTCTGTTACCAGGTATTTATATTTTGATGTTTATATATTTGTTTGTTCATAATTAATACTTTACATGAAATGTGCATGACTGGGCCTTATAAGCTACTTTATAAGCTAATTTAATTGTAAATTGCATAATTTATTAGAGGTAATATCCGCATAACATCCGTAGTCAGAAGTGCGGATGCGGTTGTTAAAAATGATGCGGATATCCGGTCCACCACTAATATATATATATATATATATTGAGGACATGAGAAAACCAAAAGGGAATGAAAGAAAAAAGTGTCGGTGAGCCATACCTGGACTGTTACCGGACTCGTGTGTTTGCTCTCTGTCAGGTTAGTGTCATTAACGGTACAAAATCAAATTACGCGCGCACCGAATTCCGGATTGAGCCAACCATCCGGATTAGCGATCACGGAATCACGGTACACATGATCTCCCCGTCCGACTCGAATGAGCCAGTCCGGGAGAGTCCGAAATTATTAAAGTGGATGCTCGCGTTCGCGCGTCGTGCTCTCTCCTCGGAACGGGAAGCGAGGCAGTGAAAAGAGGCTCGAACCCTCAACCGAGAGGAATCAACGTTGCAACACACACTAATTCAATCCCCTCCAACAAGCTGGAGCGAAGCAACGAGTGAGAGAAGGCACCGAGGATAATGGGGGCGGGCAAGGGGTAAAAGAAGGGGAAACTGTGTGTGTGTGTGTGTAATGGGATTCATGTTAGGGGCTGTCGGTAGTGAAGCCCCTTTCGTCTCTTCCTGTCGGTGGTTGGTAGGAGAATTGAGACATCTCTAGGGCCGGATTAAGACCTTTAGAGGCCCTAACCACTGAAAAGATTATGGTGCCCCCATATATATGTAATTCAAAATAAAAACAGTACTAAACCGTAAAATAAATTTTTATCTTTCGAAATGAAACAAAACTTCCATGTATGCTGAAGAAATTAAAATAGCTTCTTTCTAGATTTTATGATTGCAAAATCCCGGATAATTTCATCGAAGCTGACTCGACGAAGCATGTCCGCTTCTATACACAAAAACAAACAAAGCAAAACATCTTTATATATTATTATAAGCAACAGAGAGTTTATTCATAGCAGTTTTTGTATAATTCCACCACAGATGGGATGTATACAATGCAGTACAGTAAGTTCTAAAAAGATAAATTTTAACTGATTCTGAACACACACCAAATTTCCTTACTAGTATGTTACCCTGTACATACAGCTTTTTACGTTGCCTTTGAATATCAAGTTCATCTCGCAGCTCTTGAGTAATTACATGACCTAAGTATTTACATGTGTCTTTGACAGGTACAGTCTGATCATTCATTTCAAAAGACCCACATGATATATGTTTCAGTAGATTACACCTAAAAATCAAAATACAGCTCTTTGCCCCATTATAGGTGATGTCATTTTCTATACCATATTGTTCACATACCTCTAATAGTACTCGCAGCCCATGGGGAGAGGGTGACAGAAGAACAAGGTCATCAGCATACATTAAATGATTAATTTTTCTTTTCCAATGACACAGCCAGTACGTGCAGTTTTTAGTTCATTGGTAAGGTCATCCATGTGTATATACAGAAAAGATAGGGTGACAATATACATCCTTGCCTAACACCAATAGTCACCTTAAAACCTGGTGATACAGTGCTTTTCCATCTTACAAACATGATCTGCTCTGTATACCAGAATGCAAGTATCCTAAGTATATATTTAGGTACCCCTCGAAACAAGAGTTTCTTGAAAAGTTTGTGATGGTTAACTCTATCAAATGCTTTTGATGCATCCAAAACAAGAATATACATTGCTGTTTGCCATCTTGTACTTTAGGACGGCTTCCTTTAGCATATACTGTAAATACACATGTCAGTATCATGTTTCACTCTAAAGCCAAACTGATTGTCATAAGTCTGCAAGTAAGTGCTTATCCTATTATAACTGACATATTCTAACACTTTAGAAAGTATACTGGCAAGTGCTATTGGCCTATAATTATTCTTCTCACAAATACTAGCACCCTTATTTTTAACAACTGACAAAATGGACTGTGGCAAGTACCCATGTATCATACAGCTTGTGAAACACATTACAAGCATAGGTTAATATACGAGGGCTACAACATTTTAAATGTTCTGCTTGTATGCCATCTAGGCCACAACTTTTGTTATCATCTAACTTATGAATAGCCTGCCAGATTTCTGAGTCATTTAATTAGTAGTTCCTCAGAGCGTTCTAAATTTAGGGAAAGTGAATCAAGTCTGTCCTGACACATTGTTGTTCTCTGAGGGTTTTTTATTTTTTTAGCTGAGAAAAAGAGCGTTCTGCGGAGCAGCTAGTAATCATCAATGTTAGAAAAATACGTAGTGCGATATCTACATTTCGAAATACACATTGTATCCTATCTTTCACTAGGGTGTCATGAAGATCAATTTGACTGAATTTCGTTTTTCCTGTTTCGTTAAACGTTGAGTGCATATAACAGTGGAACTGTCGTAGTATCCACAGAGATTCATGTTTAAGTCAACAGGGTATGAGTCAACTAGCTTTTGGGAACCTTGTGAATATTGTTCGTCAGATAAGTCGAAATCGTTCAGAAAAGAAAATCTACTTGATACTTCTTTGTACACTTCACCACTCCTCTTCATATGAGCTTTAAGTGTATCAATTAAAGCGTAGTAAGTCTATACGCGAAATTTGTCTCTAGGATTCAATGCTGTTTCTGGTGCACTGCCATCATTTCCTTGTTTTGATTTTTCCCATGATGACTACTTTTATGCTTTCTTTGAAATATCAAATATGAAATTCTTTCAAAAAAATTCTCATTTTTTTTGGTGCCCCTGCCTTGCTGGTGCCTTAAGCACGTGCGTAGTCTGCCTATTGGGTAATCCAGGCCTGCATCTCCATAGAGTGAGGTTCCAAATCACTCTCTATACCCAATACTCTTACAGTGTTCGCTTGCAAACAGATTGTGTATTTCTTCATCCTGTTGTCACAGTTTCGTGTCCGAGCTATAAAGTTTGAACCGTTCAACATAATTTGATGAAACTTCACAAACATGGATCATCACAAGACGGTGTTATGAACGAGAATTAGGCCCCTGTATCAGAGGTCAAGGTCATAGAAGTAGCGGGTAAAATGGATGCCTGCGCCATAACCAACCCTTAAACTACTCAACATAAATTGATGAAACTTCATACACCTACATATATGTCGCGAGCAAGAAATATATATATATAGGGTGTCCCGGGAGGAAATGTCAAGAATGCACCATTTCACTCGGTATTTCTAAGTAGAAAGTATTATATCGACATGTGCCTGATTCCCAACCGTTACCGAGATACAGGCCTCTACATTTGGGTAACTAAAACATAATAAAAAGCCGATCTTAGATAATATTCAATGACATTTAATGATACATTGGCAACTGCGCAGATCCTCACATTATTTATTTACATTTTTTTTTGTCTGGGGGTTCTTGAAGAGTAACGTTTATCAGCGGAGTAAGCCCGAAACTAGGGAGCAGTTGGTTGCACGTATACAGGATGCGTTCATAAACCTCAGAAATGAACTTCCGCGTTTTCCTTGGCAAGACTCGATGGATCGGAGGCTCGCCGCGTGCATTGAAGAAGGAGGGGGTCACTTTGAAACCATTCTGCAATAAGTGCAATAGTGTATTGTATGTTTGTACTTTTTGTAAACCACAAGTGTCATTAAATAGTATCTAAGATCGCCTTTTTATTATGTTTTAATTACCCAAATGTAGAGGCCTGTATCTCGGTAACGGTTGGGAATCAGACCCATATCGATATAATACTTTCTACTTAGAAATACCCAAAGAGTGAAATGGTGCATTCTTGACATTTCCTCCTGGAACACCCTGTATATAATACAAATTTGTGTGTGAAGTAAAGTATAGCAACAGAGTACACCCTGTATGACTGTACAATCAGAAACGAAAAGCTACTTTTCTTAAATAAGTAAATTAGCGTTAGTTAGGGTATATTATATAGTTACTAGTTTGTACTAGTTACCCAAAAATTTTCATCTATTATTTGTGAATTTTTTGTTTAATTGTTTACATTCCTACCATTACGTTAACTATAGTTGTTCAGTGGAGAAGGATTCTCGCCATTATCCATATGTATATTATTTATTATGAAATGGAATTCAGATACTTAACTTCATTCACAATTTTGTTGTAAATGAATAGTAAGTTAATAACATTTCTATATTTCAAATGCATGATAGACACATTAATTTAACCCGGTTTGTTTGTTTTTTATTCCAACCCTGAGGTGTTATCCTCTCCTTGACTTACGTGTCGTCTTTGCTTCACACTATCGTCCGTGAGCGAGGGTTATTTCACCAATACACGTGTCCACTCCTTACAACTGGTGGTGAGGGAATGTCTCGCGTTTGGTCTTTAACCACCGATGGACTTCCTGGCCCATGGTTATAGTTTACTTGTCCAATGAAAATGTGTTGTGACGTTACGATTTGTCTTATTTGCAAGATTTAAGAATTTCCGACTATCTGCCCCTCACTGTATCAGTGAGAGGCGGTAAATATGTAAATATATGTATCGCGAGAGGCGTAAATATATTACGAGCAACACGTAACTTTCAGGTATCTTTCACATTCTACAAATTCTGGACGCGCGTCCTGTTTGTAACCTAAACCCAGGAGGTCCATCAAGTACATAAAAAATTAGCTATTGCAGTCATTTTTATGGGTATTTATTTTAGTCTGACAACATTCCATATATATATATAAAGTGTGTGTGTGTGTGCGTGCGTATACCTTAACTGCACAAGGCGCCGTGTGCGCATGTTTTATAAATGTAACGCATAATATAATATAATGTAATTAAATTATGAGAGGTCGTCTAAAAGTGTTCGCGCTGTCCTTTAACCTTTAGGATATGTCTAAATTTATCGCTTTTTCCCCTCATAGGTGTTTCCCACATACGGTATGCAAATATATTATTCCTCTGCTTTTGAAGGCTTTGAGTTCCCTTATGTTCATTATATGCGTTGTCGTTTAATTACATTGGGCCTTTATATAGGTACCCTACATCTCTTTTTATGGGTATCCCGTGTCGTTATAACACACACACACACCGGTCTGACAAGATTTCCGTTAATTCACTTTGGTATACACCTATTCGAAAAGGTCTCGTTAACCTTGGTTTTGTTTCTGCCCGAATTGTTCATTTTAACGAAGTTCAAGTTCGTTGCTCCACCTTAGACCTACAGCTCAACGTGGAATCCGAAACACGACCCACCCACGGGCGGTCAGAAATTATCGCAGCTCAGCGTCTAAACCACAAGGCTATCCAGGGTACTCATTTATCTACCAATCAATTTTTTATTGTGTGGAAGGATGAACAGCTGGGTTAGCTGCGTGTCACTTGCCGTCACCGGGAATCGAACCTGGGGCCGATGAATTCGTAGTTAGATGCTAATCACTATACCACCCAGGCGCATATATATATATACATTATACAGTATATACTGTATATATGATGAAACCCGAGATCCTGTGACCAATCCAGGGTCCAAATATATTTATTTTACGCATTTAAGCTACAAATTATGCTTGAAACATGTTGATCGAGGGTTACTCCTTTACATATTAAAACGAGCAAATAGTTTGGTTGAAACACACACACACACAACACACACACACACACACACACACACACACTATACAGTATACTCGTAATGATTATAAAATAGTGGTCCGGACCATCTGTTTTGAGGCCCTGTCCGGACCGGCGCACTCTATTAAAGACAATATTTTCAATCTGTATTGGTCCGATGATTTCTTTTGTTACCCGTCTCATCTCTCCTCTTACCCGTAAATCCTTCATAATCCAATACATAAATGCGCGCATTATTTCTTATACCTCTTTCTTACGCATCTTTTCGGTTCCTCTTTCGTTTCCGTCCACATTATTTCCCAGGCTCGTTCTTTTCTTTTTTTCCTATTGCGCTCTTGAAATAAGGGTCCTTCCCTTCATCTACCTGAATCCGTCTTTCGGTGAAAAATGAAAGGGACTTTCGCTTTCGAGCTTTAGGGGGCGGGGGTGGAGGGGTTAAAACACAACAATGAACCTTTGTTGTTTGTGTCTTGTCTTCGCTTCAAAAAAGACAATCACCTTCTACTTCTGCAAATCGTCTTTTACATTTTATTTTCATCTCTATTTTCTTTTGTTCATACAAATTGTTTAATTATTCAAACGTTATATATATATGGGATGAATTTCACAATTAAACACATGAAATGAATGCAAATTCACAAGGAAAAAGAAAAATGATTGCAAGGCCTTTCGTGTATTGAGAACTACACCTCGTCAGGGAAATGACGAGATGTACATTCCCTGACGAGGTGTACTTCTGAATATATGGAAGGCCTTGGAATCTTTCTTCTTTTTCTTGTGGGTTTGCATTATATATGTACACAAACTCAGAATGATCCCCTGAGAAACATATATATTAAACACAGACCGTGCGTGGAACAAGGAACTCCTCTGGGAAATTACATCCACTATAGTTCGAATAAGTAATGGTAAATGACAAATACTATAGTTTTTCTTTTTCACGATGTTAGCCCACGTTGGGCTAACATTGGCTAACGTTGGGCTTCTCTGAATTTCCTGTCTCTCTGGAGCATAATATGCAATCTGTTCAAGTTCCTCATTTCTACCATATCTCAAGAGCTGAAATTTGTTGGTGTTAAATGTCATATTGTTGTCTTCTGATCATTTGTATATTTTGTTCGTGTCCCTCTGCTAGGCCTCCAGTTCATTTGCATTGCTGATTTTTCTGCTGATCTTTGTATCGTCCGCAAATGATGTTACTATACTGTTGCTGTTCACTCCACTGTCTATGTCTGTCAGCATGATAATGAACAGGAGTGGCGCCAGTACTGTCTGTACCTTGTGATACTGAGCTGCGTACTTCCGATTCTGATAATGATACACCTTGAATTTTGACGACCTGTAGTCGTTTTCTGAGGAAGTTGTAGATCCATTTTCCCACTTTGCCTGTTATTCCCATATGTTTCATTTTATGTGGTATTATACCATGATCGCATTTGTCGAAAGCTTTAGCAAAATCCGTGTATATGACATCATAGTTTTCATTGCCTTCAAATGAATCTAGGATATTGTTATAATGCTTCATAAGTTGTGATAGGCGTGATCTTCCTGATTGGAATCCGTGTTGATTTTCGTTGAATCCAGTGTCTCCAAGAAGGCCTATGTAAAAGGAATCACACTCGTACTTTGTCAAAAAATATTTTAGTACTTCCATTTTTCCCGGGCTTTTTAGGCATTGCTAATGTACTTAAACTTTTGGATATTAATGTAGTATTTTCATATAACAATATTGTGAAAAATATCATAGTAAAAAATAGCCCTACCAATAATTCAGGCATTATCTATAAAATTGGGTGTAAACAATGTGATTCCTTACATAGGTCAGACGGGAAAGGATTTGCACACACGTATAAAACAGCATCAATATTCCGTTAGAACAGGACAGTTGTCCAGTGCCCTTTTTGTCCATTTGTCAGAGTTATCCCACTGTATTGATTGGAATAATGCTTCAGTTTTATTCCATTCTAGCAACATTGTTAATAGAAATATTCTTGAGTCTGCCATTATTCAACTTTCAAATAACTTCAACATAAGCAAAGGTCTTTTTCAACTCGATCCTGTTGTTTTGAATTCCTTCAAAACAGATTTAGATAAGAAGTGTAGAACGCTAAATCTTTGGTAAACTTGTACGCTACTTTATTAACTTTTAATTTTCATTTTATTTTTATATATATCGAAACTTGACCATAAAAGGCTGAGTGTTAAAACCCGGGCAGATTTCCAGTATAAATTTGTATTTTTATAATTCATTTGATCTTGTGCTAAAAATCGATATTTTCCTTACAAATCTGTATGCCTCTCGGATAATCCTTTAATAATTAATTTTTAATTTTTATTTTTACTTCTCCGTTTATTGCATATATATATATATATATATATATATATATATATATATATATATTATATACACACACACACACACATATATATATATATATATATATAATATATATATATATATACACACAGTGTGTCCGTAAAGTCATGGTGGGATTTTAAATAGCTATATTATTGCAACGAAACATGATAATGAGATGAAAAAAAGGCAAATTGAAGAACAACTCTAAAAGAATAACTTTATTTAACGTAGTTCGATATGGGCTCCTCTGGTAGCCCTGCAGACATCTAGGCGGTGATTCAATTCCAGCCACACACGCCCAAGAACATCAGGAGTGACGGATGCGATAGCTTCCGTGATTCGCTCGTGCAAGTGATGAATATTCCTAATGGGTACACTGTACACGCTTTGCTTGACGTAACCCCACAAATAAAAGTCCAAAGGTGTCAGGTCCGGAGAGCGTGGAGGCCATGGCTTCCATCCTCCTCTTCCTATCCATCTCTGTGGAAATTTTTCATTAAGGAATTCTCGAACAACGTTGGCATAGTGCGGAGGAGCACCATCTTGCTGAAAGATGACATTATTGTCAATAAATTGGGGTACTGCAAAATGTTCCAACATAGCGAGGTAGTTGTGTGACGTCACAGTGGGTTCCGCGAAGAAAAATGGGCCAATCACTCGATCTCGTGCTAGAGCACACCACACATTAACTTTCGGGCTATTACGCTCATGTTCAACATAGGCATGTGGACAGCCTAGACTAACTACGAGATAAAGGTTAAGCTTAGCCTAGACTAACTACAAGATACAACTTTGAGAGTTGTTCTTAAATTTGGCATTGTTTCATCTCATTATCATGTTTCGCTGCAATAATATAGCTATTTAAAATCTCACCATGACTTCACGGACACACATCACCGCCTAGATGTCTGCAGGGCTACCAGAGGAGCCCATATCGAACTACGTTAAATAAAGTTATTCTTTTAGAGTTGTTCTTCAATTTGCCTTTTTTTCATCTCATTATCATGTTTCGTTGCAATAATATAGCTATTTAAAATCCCACCATGACTTTACGGACACACTGTATATATTATATATGTATGTATGTATGTATGTTATTTATTTATTTATTTTTATTTTTACTTTTTTTCTGTAACCTATATAATTATAGGCTGTAACCTTTTATGTACTTCAGTGTTCCTGAGGATGTCATTAGACGAAAGCGCTTGAGCACTATTTTGTGTTTCCTTTCCTTCGTGGTTTTATTCATCATATATATATATATATATATATATATATATATATATATATATATATATATATATATATATATATATATATATACAGGGCGTCCCAAAAAAATGTATACACACTTTAACAGCTGATAGCTCAATTGATGTTTCTTTCTTTTCAAGTTAAACCCATTATAATTAATAATGGCAGTCAGACTAAGCTTTGAACAAAGGAAATTCATTCTAAAATGCTACTGGAAGTGTGAAAACGCAGTTGAAGTGCAAAGACAGTTTAGGAGGGAGTTTCAAACAGATCCACCAACGCGACTTACCATCACTCGAATTAGAGATAAGTTTGAAGCCGATGGAACTGTTCAGAATGTCCACAAGAAGCGTTCCGGAAGACCACGGACATCGACAAGCCCCACAAAGCAAGAAAGAGTACTAGAAACGTATCACCAAAGTCCAAGAAAATCTGTGCGGCAAGCGAGTCGTGAGGTAGGAATTTCAGAATCGTCTGTCCAACGCATTTTGAAGCGCTGTCAATGGAAAAGTTACATTCCAAGATTAGTCCATGCTATTAATGAAGATGATCCGGACCGAAGAGTGGAGTATTGCGAGTGGTACTTGGCACGATGTGGATGTGGATTGGACGAAGGGGTTTCGTAGAATACCCTCCGCGTTCACCAGACCTCACACCACTAGACTTTTTTTTATGGGGATACTTAAAAGACAAAGTCTACGCTATAAAACCTGCAACAGTCGCTGAATTGAGAGCAGCCATTGAACGAGAATGCACACAAATACCAAACGAAATGTTTCGTGATGTTTGAAAACAGGCGTTGACAAAACAATTAAATAATGTCTGTAGATTCTATTACATTTTGAAAATGAAATGTATTTTAATAAACACTGCCTTTATAATTATTTAAAGTGTGTATACATTTTTTTGGGACGCCCTATATATATATATAATATATATATATATATATACACACACACACACACACAAACAAAATATACAAATGGTCAGAAGACAACAACATGACTTTTAACACCGAGAAATTTCGGCTCTTGAGATATGGTAGAAAAGAGGAACTTAAACAGACTGCATATTATGCTCCAGATAGACAGGAAATTCACAGAAGCACGAAAGCGATCGATCTGGGGGTAATAATGACCGATGATGCGAAATTCGAAACACAAAATCAGATATCGATGAATAAAGCAAAAAGAGTCGCGGGACAGGTACTAAGAACGTTCAAGAGAAGGGACAGGACAGTAATGATTCCTCTGCTAAAAACACTGATTATACCAAAATTTGAATACTGCTCAGTTTTGACGTCCCCATATAAAAAGGAAGAAATTAATAACTAGAAGAAACGCAAAGGCATTTCACAGCCAAGATTGATGGCTGCAAAGAAGTCAACTACTGGTAAAGACTACGTAAACTAATCTGTACTCCCTGGAAAGAAGAGAGAGGTACACCATAATCTACATATGGAAAATGATCGAAAAACTGATACCAAACCTAAAACTAAACCCAATTACCACCCAAACAACACTGGAAAATAGGAAAGGCAGAATGTGTAGTGTTCCCAAATTAAAGGCCCGACAAGGGACCTCCTTAACTCTGAAGGAAAATAGCTTGGTTGTCATGGGGCCAAGACTTCAACCAGCTTCCAAAGGACCTCAGAAACGTAACGAGGGTCAAAGTTGAAGTCTTCAAGAGAAGACTAAGTGCCTGGCTCAGGACGGTAAGATGAGCCGGGCGTGCTTGGCTATGTACGGTGGAGAGCGCAAAAAAGCAACTCGCTCCTCAACCAAGCCAGACCTAGAGGCGGGGCCACCAGCTTGACCTCCGTGTGAAGAGACCAACGCACGAAACAACATAAGGTATATATATATATATATATATATATATATATATATATATATATATATATATATATATAATATGAGTAGGGATGTTGCAAACTTCTGCAGTTTTTTCACACTCCCATCCGCGGATGTCAATATTGTTTACTTACGTAGCATCGCTAACATGAAGTGTAACTAGTTGTTGCATACAAGTATGTTTCAAGTATATGTAAACGTGATAAACATTCTGGAGCTACTTTTGCCATGTGAAATTCCTTGGAATAATCCCGAATTGATTGTAAACCCGAGATCATCGCATCATTGATTCTTCGAACATAATACAGTTATTTACCCCTTGAGTATCAGTCAGAACTTAGAACACTTTTAGATTAAAACCCACAAGGACACCGTGGCTTCTGTGTTCTTAGAGAAATTAAGTATCTGTCACTCGTAAAGGGCGTCAGGTTCCACGGAGAAAGAATTAGTTTGTAGATTTAACATTTTTCTTTTTCCTCCCTTATTGGTTTGCACTTTTCGTTTTGTATTTTCCTTCCTGGCAACATCTTTTGTGTTTTCGTTTTCGTCTGGCAAAGCCTCCAAAATTGAATGAAAGTTGAACTACTCAATAAAAGGTCGGAAGTTTGTGTAGTGGACTCGCGTTTCCATCGTCCTTTGCCGTTTTCGAGTCTGAGCACCCTCGGTTATTAAATTCCTTTTCCATAGACGGAGAGAGGGAATTCCATTTCCCCTCTTTTTCCTGTCTCGGCTCCGGCCTCCCCTCTCTTTTTTCCTGTCTCGGCTCCGGCCTCCCCTCTCTTTCTGTCTCTATTGGTTCCTCTTGAAAGTGTAAGGCGTTTGACGCGGCGTCCTCCTCCTCCGGGCGAATACAGAACCGAGTCGCATTTTCGTTTCCGTCTGCGTCACGTCGTCGATCGCTGTCAATGGAGTGCGATTACGGTTATTGAAACGAAGTCGCGGTTTTTGTGGTTGCCGGTGGGTCTCCCCTTGGAGGAGGAGGAGGAGTTTGCGTCCAGGGACGTTTTGGGTGGAGAGAGACGATTGGAGGAGTCCGGGAGTAACGGCAGATTACGAAGAAGACATTTTATTATGCAGGAAGGAGGAGCCAAGGGCGAATGCCCGCAAAAACGCTCCCTCCCCCCAATAGAAGAAGAAGAAGAAGAAGAGAACCAAACTCAAGATCCAAAGTTTTCGAGATACCTGGACACTCTGCGTTTGAAAGATTGGAGTTCATAGACAGAGGGAAAGATGGATTAAAGAAAATTGTTTCAGATTTGACCGGTTGAGTAGATGAACGATTCAGAATACTTTTGACAGAAAAGGGATGAGAATGTGTCGAAAACCTGGTACTGCAATGCTCTCCGTAAAAGAGGAGGAGGCATGCAGTTAGAGAGTTCAGAAGAGCAATGTCCGTCATAATATCGACAGTAAAGAGAGAGAGAGGCAACATTACGGCGAAGAAAGTGGGATTGAAGACAGCCGGTAAGAGAGGGTGGGGGGGGGGGGAGGAATTGATGGGACGAAAAACCTTTGATTTCACCCGGTCAAGTAGAGCTGTGTAGGATGAACCACCCCATACGTGAGAAGCGTATTCCGTCCAGGGCGGACAAGATACCCGCACAGAGTCAGCAATTGGTTGGGGGTGAAAAAACTGCGGAGAGGGTACAGCACACCTAACCTCTTAGAAGCTGTTTTAGAGAGAGAGAGTATACGTGATCTTTCCAAGAAAGATCACGAGAAAAGGAAACGCCAAGAATGTTAAGAGAAGAAGAAGGATTAAGTTGTTTAATGTTAAAAATAGGGTACAGTCGCGTGGAAGATTGTGACGAGTAGACGGATGAAGGAACTGAATTTTTGAGGCATTGAAACCTCGAGGTTTTCCTTGCCCAATCAGTGATAGTAGAAAGATCAGAGGTCAGGCGCGCCATAGCCAAGAAAATATACAATATTTTAAACTATGGTACTCTACAATATTTCTATCACTTCTACTATTTTTACCGTATTTCTTGAGTATTTCGCGCGACGTGTTTTGGGGGGATTCGCTTTTGCGCTCTCCCCCCCTCCTGAAAAAACATCGACTTCTCAAAAAACGCGTCTTTTTATGTGTTTTAAGATAATTTTTTATATGAAGGTAAAAGTGAGTGAAGAATGTGAAAAAGCTTCTTCCGCCCTTACTATTCAATATTAAAGTAATTTCGTATGATTAATTTTTATTATACTTTATCACGAACTTTAAAATTATAGTCAAATATGATTTAATTAAATACTTAATAAAATACCAACTTGAAAGGAATCAAATAATGGAAAAAAAGCTCCTTTCACCATATCCTCCTCGTACTGTATTAACTCTTAAGTTTGATGAGAGTAATTTATGAAATTAATAATTAATCCCTTATTATTATCATTATTATAAATTATCTTATATTATTAAGTATTTTAATGTGACCTCTCATCAATACGATTCACATTTGAATAGGGCAAACTTTCATCTCCAAACTAAAAATTTATTTTTTCCAATTTCCACCAAACCAACTTCTTTCTATATTTTCCATACTAATATATACCGGTATGTATATTATATATATATAATATATATATATATATATATGTAGCGGATCGACAAGAAATAGACCAACAAATCGACAGAAATACTTTACTTCCACGCTATCATCAAAGAACTTGGAAAACACACGTGGGCAATCAAACAATGGAAAGTCTGTGTCTTCCCAAGAAAGGCGCGAATGAAGCCTTTGTAAACTAAAGGACACGCGGACCAAGCGTTACGATTTGGTATAGTCCTACGTCACCAGGGTATAAAAGCGAGCTTCATTTGCTTTCTTTCTCACTCACTCGGACGCACGTCATCACGTGAGCAGCGCGTCCACCAACCGCTTTCCGGCCCCCTGGCCGAGGGGCGTGGCCGCTACTTTCTTCAGGGCCTACAATTTGTCTTCACGTAAGATCTAAAGACCACCTGCAGAAGCAATCCAACGAGGCCCAACCGGAATCACTTCGGGCCTGCGGTTTGCCGGGTCGGCCTTCAAGTTTCTCTACATTCCTCGAGATATATTCAGCATCCCAGGCCGACAGCCTGCACCTCGAGAAGTAACATCACCTCAGGCCTCCACGAAGCCTACATCCATCATCTCAAGAGGCTTAACGAACAACGACAGCTCGAATCTGCGTAATAGGTTCTGTCTTCAGCCCGTCTTCAAGTTTTTACATCGCCCTAAGCTAAGTACATCATATTCGTAAGTACCTCAGAAACCTACATTAGCCTACCGCCGAACGGTAGGCTATACTCCCAAAGTGTGTAATCACGCGTCCATTGACTCCCGTTAATAACGCAGTAGGCCTATCATCCAATTCAAGTGTCAATTCAATACCGTTTATTCCGCGTACCATCCGTCATTATGTTCAAGTCATATAAATGTGTGTTTAAATAAAATTCTCTTGACGTAATCACTTAACATCACATAATGTTCTTTATATAAATGATATTGTGCAAGCATTTCAATCCATTATTATTAGGCCACATCAATTATTCTATGTGCATCCATGCAATCATTTAGCCTACTTAATCAGTGTCATGTTTTCCATTCAATGTACCAAACGCACGTGCATTCTTTATATCATTAACTAGGCCTATTCAATGTTACATGTCGCATGCCATTTACATACCATCGATGAGTATTACATTATTTATTACGTGTCAATTAAGCTATTAACATTTCATCTTATTAGCTAAGCCTATGCCATAAGCATAACGTAAAACTACCAATTAATTACTGTCAATTCTTTGTTATATCACAGTGAATAAAATAACGGATTTATTTTCATAATAAACTACAAAAGTAAGGTGTCTTTCATAACCTTAATATTAATTTGCTTGGCGTAAATCAAAGCTGGTGACCTCGCTGCCATTTCGGTCACTTCCAATAGTATGGTGGACCTAATCAAATAACCATTCATTCCAATCGGTGATATTGTATGTATTACAATATAAATAATTAACCCAGCCTATCATTATAAAGCAATCAGTCATTGCCTTAATCAATCGTTGCATACAATTAAATCATTATCACCTTAAACGGCCAAAACTAGCTCCACTATATATATATATTATATATATATTATATATATATTATATTAGGGTGGTCCAAATCCATAGGGGGAAATTTCAAAATTGTCTTAGATAGTCTCCACAAGTGTGGTTTTTGTCCATTTAGTGTCCACATGGTCTGTGCAAAATTGCAGCGTGATTGGTGAATATTTAGAGGTCGCCCCACTCTGAATATATATATTATATAATGTACTTTTTCTTCCGTAGGTCCGATGGCTCAAACTCGATCAATTCCAAAAGTTTGGCTTCTAGGGATGGCAACTGGAACTTTATCCACGTCAAGGCTCCCTACATGCCTTGACGCCTCCTCTTGGGGCAATACCACCACATCAATCAAAAGCAAACCACCTCCGACAGTCTGAACCAGGCATGCCAGAGGGTGATTGAAGTCTGGACCCGAGCGCGGATCCCAACTCAACGGATCGACTCCTGTGTCCGTAAGCTTTCAAAGCTTTTAGACCGCTACAAAACACTCAAGAAGCACAGGACCAGGCAACGTGCCAGCGATAGAATGAATGAAGACATCTTCAAAGCGGACATCCAGGAACTGTTTGACATCGCAACCAGTGATGCCATGAGCACAATCGTCAACGTTGAGGACCGAAATTTCCTGTCCATGCAGCGCAAGGACGTCAATTCTTGCAGCATGGCTGGCATTGATAAGGAAACGACTACACAAGAGGACAGAAAGCGATCCAGAATGGAGAAGGAAGCCAAGAGGAAGGCAAGGCATGAAGCAACACAGAAAGATTTGGAAGAAGCAGGAGTGTCATCAATTGATCTTTCCTCTTCTTCTTCTTCCCTTTTTTCGCAAGACGACGACGACTATAGACCATCGGTTCCGATTCCTTCTTCGTCTGAAGCTCCGGCACCAAAGCGTCCCAAGAACAAGGTTACGAACATTTTCCAATCTCCAGAAGTCATTGGAGCAATGGATCGCACCAATCTTTCTGACCGGAATGCTGTTTTCGTAACTGGAGCTGTATTACAGGCTGCGGGGCATGATCTGTCTGGGATGACGTGCTCTCGGAGCTCTATTCATCGCTACAGAGAAAGTGGGCGAGAACAGGCAGCTCGAGAAGACCTAGAATCATTCTCTCTAGAAGACCCTGTCCTTCTCCATTGGGACGGAAAGCTTCTCCCCGGCATTGAAGGGAAGAAGACGAATGTGCATCGGATAGCAATCCTTATAACATTCAATGGACAGGAGAAGCTGCTTGGTGTCCCAAAGATGAAACAAGGAACTGGAGAAGCACAGGCCCAGGCATGCCTTCAAACTATGAAATTATGGAACGTGGAACAGCATGTGAGAGGTCTCGTCTTCGATACCACTGCATCAAACACGGGTTTACATCGCGGAGCCTGTGTCAGGATTGAAGAAGCATTGGGTCACGAGCTAGTTTGGATCGGTTGTCGACATCATATACTTGAAGTCGTACTTGCTGATGTCTTTGCCTCAATATTTGGCTCAACAGGAAGTCCTGAAACAGGCCTTTTTAAGCGATTTCAAAAGGAATGGCCATCTCTCCCACGAAGCATTTGTCTCAGCATCGGACAGCTTGTTCGAGAACCCTCAACTCCAAGAGATGAGAAAAGAGATGCTCACTTACTTACCTAACGCTCTTCAGGCAAGCCAACCTCGTGACGACTACAAGGAGTTCCTTGAACTATCTTTGCTCTTCCTGGGGGGAAAGACTGGTGGTCAACTCTTTATCCGAGCTCCGGGTCCCATGCACCACGCGAGATGGATGGCGAAGGCGATTTATGCGCTCAAAATCTACCTCTTTCACTATCAATTCAAGCTCACAGCACGCGAAGAACGAAACGTGACTCAGCTGGCTTTATTTGTCAGTCTGATTTACGTCAAGTACTGGCATGAAGCGCCAATGGGGACACAAGCTCCTCTCAATGATCTCAAAATGCTGCATCTTCTGGAAAAATATCCACACGGAGGAGCTGCACAAGCGGCGAAGACAGCTCTAAGACGCCACCTGTGGTACTTGTCGGAGCATCTGATTGGACTGGCCTTCTTCGATAATAGGATCGATCCTGATACCAAAAGGAGAATGGTTCAACACCTCCAACATCCCCAAAAGAATGGCTGCCCCCGACGAATCGACAGGGCGGAAGCTGGTGTTGAAAATGATGTGGCATCCTTCATCACGAAAAGGACATTGACCCTCTTTGATGCCTTGAAAGTTGGAGGTAAGGAGGAAGCGTGCCAGTTACTTCAAAAAGATCCACGGGAATGGCCAAATGACAAGAACTACAGGGAACTTAGAGATCGCGCCTTAAAGATGAAAGTCGTCAATGATGCTGCCGAGCGAGGTATTGCTCTCACACAACGCTACAATGACACTTTGACACGAAACGAGGACCAGAAGCAGTACCTCCTACAACTCGTAGCCGCCCACCGAAAACAGATACCAATACCATCCAAGGCGACTCTGATGCAGAAGAAATAATGAAGATACACCCATTATCATGTCCTATTGTCTTACTGTTTTCTTTCATATTCTTTGAGAACCAAAAAAAAATTTAGTTATTCAGTTTATATATTTTCCCAAATTTTCAAAAAGGGGGCAAGTGGGGCGACCCCTAAATATTAACCGAATAACGTGAAACTTTGCACAAATACTGTCCACACCAAGAGGCATAAAACCAACCTTGTGGAGAGAACTTAGTCGATGCTTTAACTTTTTGGACCACCCTAAATATATAATATATAATATATTATATATATTATATATATATATATATATATATATATATGCTGCAAACCCACAAGTAAAAGAAAAACGATTCCAAGGTCTTTCGTGTATTCAGAGCTACACCTCGTCAGGGAATCATTCCCTGACGAGGTGTAGCTCTGAATACACGAAAGGCCTTGGAATCGTTTTTCTTTTTCCTTGTGGGTTTGCAGCATTCATTCATTTCACGTGTTTTATTGTGAAATTCATCCCATATATATAATATTGATGTGGAAAATAGAAAAGTTGGTAGAAATTTGAAAAAAAAGGATTTTTCAGTTTGGGAAAAGTGGTGGAATTTGTTTAAAAGTTTGGATTGAGTCGGAAAATGAATTGTCTTATTGTCTCTCCAAACTTTATTTTCGAGTAGTAACAAAAAGAATCTCTCTCTCTCTCTCTCTCTCTCTCTCTCTCTCTCTCTCTCAACACGCTGAATTCGACACAGGGAATGTGGGGGGGGCTCTAATCCTCTCCCCCTCTCCTCCCCGGATCCCCACTTTTCCCCTTTCCCTCAAAAATAGAAGTTATAAAAGAAAAAAGTGCATAATTAGCTTTATGAGTTAACGTTTTTATCATCTCTTTAATTTTTTCTTTTTTGATTGTGTACATGATCTGTGGAGGTAATAAAGCTTCTTAAATTATTATCAGCATTAACAACTCCGACTCCGATCCCCCCGTACCCCTTCCTTTATTGTCTCCCTTTCCCCCTTCCCCTCTTGGAATATTACAATGGGGCTTTTAATTGGGGGTAATTTGGTAAAGTATCTCCAGCACCAAAGATTGAAACGGATGTTAGTTACCCTAAGGCACGGGAGCATTTGTGTGTGTGTGTGTGTGTGTGTGTGTGTGTGTGTGTGTCCAATATAAAACCTACCAAAAACAACTTTTCACTATCATAATTATTTGTACTGAAAAAAAACATCTCTGAGAATGAGTGGAAAGTGCGAGCTAAAAGTAATGTAAAATAAATAATGTGAATGGAGTAAACTGAACTAGATGTTGAGGAGTGGTGGTGTTGAATTTTCGCTCTTCTAATTTTAGAGGAGGAATAGCGTTTAATATTTATGGCGTTGCAATTATTTAATCGTGTATTTTACGATCACATCAATAATAATAAGTGGACGAGTTAATAATACATTTTACCTGAATGTACATCGAACATCATTTGCCATTGAATATCATTTAAAGTACACACACACACACACACACACACACACATTTTTTTTTCATGTGTACGATACATGAGTGTACGTAGTTATATTATTACTAGTATAATACTAATACATTGACAGGTTTACTATTAAAATAATTGATTTTATGGCGCAGAGAAGCCGTAAATTTTAAATGGCAACTACTTGTTTAGTTATAAAAAAATGAATAGGGCCTATGTATATATATATACATATATATATATGTGTGTGTGTGTGTGTGTGTGTGTTATAAAGACTCAAAGAAGGATTTGAATTGATATTTTATTGGAAGGAGAACGTTTTGGTTAATTACTCTAAATTTTTTTTGTGAGTGTCCATATGTATATTGTATACTGTGAATGAGTGCCAATCAGAATGAAAAGCTTTTAATTTTCTAAATGCGAGAACCATCATCAAGACCGTTACAGTTAAATCTCCTTCCACCCCTCTCACTCCCTAAGGATTTTATAGACTTAGATTTGCGTATGTATAGGTGCCTCCCCCTCGTTGTCTCGTCCTTTCGCCTTCTCGTCCCCGTATTCGAACCGGGACCCAGCATCATCATAGCGAATTCTTTCTATATTTAGAGCGCGGATGGTGGTTGTTGATGCCTCGCGAGGCTGCTTTTGCGTTCCTCGAACGCCGTATTCATTCGTAAATTGCATTAAAAGAGGGTGTGGCTCCCCGTTTTCAGCGGGCTGGGGCTGGGGGCAGACTGCGAGTTGCGCATTTTTCTTTTGTAAGAACGTTCGGTGAAGTCGGAAGACGAAGGTATAATGTGACGTAATCTAAACACTGGGCAGTGAGCATATACTGTTGAATACTGTACATAAAGGCCCTGGAATAATTTTTGTTCCTTGCGAGTTTGCATCATATATATATATATATATATATCGTAAAGAACGACGCTTGTATAGGAGATATTCCGCGCAAGACGAGAAAGAGAAAACAACAAATGAAAAAATGAAGTACCAGGTGGTACTTCATTTTTTCATTTGTTGTTTTCTCTTTCTCGTCTTGCGCGGAATATCTCCTATACAAGCGTCGTTCTTTACGTTATTTATACTGCGTGTTCTTTGCAGTTGAATGTATATATATATATATGAAAATTATTTCACGAAAGTAACACGTGAATAATATTTATGATGAAAATAACCACGAAGGAAAAAGGAAACAGAATGGTGTTCCTGAGGATGTCATAAAACGAAAGCGCTTGAGCACCATTCTGTTTTTCCTTTATCCTTCGTGGTTATTTTCATCATATATATATATATATATATATATATATATATAGTGTACAGCTTTGGAGTGTATTGGTCGGATATGGAAGTAGGCAAGTAATTTCTTAAGGTTTAATTGAATGGTAGGTGAAAGTGAATTAACGTAATGTCATTTATAGAAAGTGATATTTAATGTTAAAACGATGCAAATGAAGCTGTTTAATAAATTTAACTTTGCTCCTTTATTTCGCGTTAATTAATATAACGAAAGTTAATTTTTTTGGTAATTACCGTGTTTAAGCGTTTAAATAAATGAATGACTAAATTGGATTTTTTATTGGATGTTTTAAAAAGGAAAAACGCCAAACTCGTAATGGATTAATGACGAGATGAAACTTTTCTAATAGTTCGATCCGTATAAGTTGAATAAAAAAAGAACCCGTCCATGCGAGATTGCGCTCGTAATAAACATTTTTAACATTGGACTCGCGTTAGTAATAAACATTTTTAACATTCCCTTAATGAAGTCGTACTTGTCATTCGTTCACTTATATATTTTCAGTGTAAATTACTCTTAAGATTTTATCTGTCACTTTTATAATAGTTTTTGCCTCGTAAATAAGATGGAGAGATTAAACCGCGGCCAACTAGATTTACGGAGACAGTTTCGAGGGAGCTATTTTTATTTTTAATACCCGTGGGTATGGGCATGAGATTAAGTTTATTTGGTTTTAATGAGAAGAAGGGATTTGTTTACGATTAGAATTATTGTTTCCAGGATCCTCAAGCCTTTAACTTCTTTCTGGTTTTTACTCCCCCCCCCCCCCTCCCCCCCCCCTTTTTTGTGCGGTATTTATTCCAAATTGGGTATTTAATTTATGTTTCTCCTTTTATGGCTAAAAATTAACTCGTTAATACATCTAGTTTATGCCCCCCCCCCATCCCTTTTTTTTCTTATTCGATTTAATGACGTAGTTTCTTGTATATTAAAAGAGAAAAAATCCTTTTATTTATTCAACGTGTCAAATTAAATAAATTTATCACAGTTTTTTCCCTCTTCCAAATCGCTCGATCAAAGTATATTTGTTAAATATATAATTTATGTATTTACTGTAATTTTAATGTTTACCCTTTCATAACGTAATTTAATCAGTTCGTACGTTTTCGTTCAGAAGGGAAGTCGTCCCTCTTCATGGGAACGAAAGTATTTGAGACTGGAACGAAACTTTTTGAAATGGGATCCGCCTTCCAATCTCTCATTATCGCCCACTTCTGCTGCCATTGCCTCCAGTTACGTGCTAAAGGGGCGTGACGGGAAACCAAACGTAACAAATTCGCCCTTTGTGAACGAGGATCCTAAGGTCGATTGTCGCGGCTCGCCGATTCGTGTTTTCCCCGTTTTTCACGCCATGTTGAACTTTATGCGTTTAGTGCGCAAAGGTTGTTTTCGTTCGTCATTTAAAGTGGCATCAGTATCTTTTTTTTCTCCAGTAAAAGGAGAAGGGGATGGATGGGGGTTAGGTGGTGGGGGGCGGGGTTATTAATCTCTCGTGAATGTAAACTGGTAAAAATTGTGTTTTTCAAAGTGGCCGTGTTAGGAGTTAATACATTTTGATTGCCGGTTTGATTTGGAAGCATCACGGAACGGAGATTATCTTTATTTATTCACTTTTGATTTATTATTTTGACTTTTTTTTTTCTTTTTTTTTTTCTTTTTTATATATTTGATTTATTAGTGACGGCAGTTATTTATCCGAGTTTATTAAGATTTATTAACACACTTGGCACTACGGCTAAGTTTAAATTATTTATTTTTTTTAATCTTTTTTTTATCGTTAGCATTTGTTAAACTACAAACGAATGAGATTGAAGAGCCGGTTTTATTTTTATTTATCGTTTTTCTTTTTCCGCGGAGTGGGGAAGCGAAGGTAGATTTACGGAGGGCAAGGGGGGAAGGGGTCTGTCGGTATTTTGTGAATGAATTCTTCTTCTTCTTCATTCGAGATTTATGAATGAGGTTTTAAATGGGTTCGTAAATCATGTTTAAAATGAGACTTTAAATGACAATAATTTTTCCATTATTACGATCGTATAACAACAAAGACGTAAAAATAGCCATTTCTTTTATTTTTAATTTTGCCATCACGGGTGCTTACTTATTTATTAGTTGTTGTTGTTGTTGTTGTTGTTGTTGTTACAGGCGTAACTAACGCATAATCGCTTTGATATGCGTATAAACGTATTTCACTTTCAAGGTAGGTCTATTCAAAAGTGAAATTTGTTAACTTTGATGGATGACGATGTCGTCACACGAATATAAATGTGAGTGTTTGGCAAATTAGAATAAACACAACCTAATTTATGAAGAGAATCTGGGAAGGTAAATAAAAAGAGCGGAACAAAACGTTACCTCACATTTTTTTATTTCTTTTCTGTATTAATAAAAAAGTTACATCGCATTGTGTGAACGGAAGTTATGTGGTAAAACTCGTCCCCACCAGTGTTCGAACCCACTACCTCTCGAATAAAAGATGAGAGCGCTAGCAGCTACACTATGACAGGATAACAATCAACAAAACCAGCCATGTACATTGTACAGTACTTAAACAACCGAGGAAATGCGTAACGTTTTCGCGTCCGTAAACCCTCCCGCACTCGAGGTAATGACCAACAATTCGTTCAAACTATCTGGTGCAACGCTGCATCCCATAAATGAAATATGCATGAACACACCTGGTGGGGGCGATTTTTTCACCGTAAGAAATAGTCTTCATGCATGACACACACACACACACACACACACACACACACACACATTTATACTAACCTTTAATGGGTCTTTGTTGTACTCTCTCTTGGTCTGTATAGTTTTTCTTTTTTCATTACCCACTTGTCTCATTGGATAATTGTCGTTGTGCGCGGACGCATAAATGTGGGCCCGCGAAGGTCTTCCCATGAGGTGTGTGCGTGTGCGCGGAAGGTCTTAAAGAAAAAAAGAGGTGGTGTTTGGTGGCAGTTAGAAGGGCATGAAAAATGATGGTTGTCCGTTTAAATGAAATTGTTCAGTTATCGTTTAATGCGTTGGCGAGTGTGAACATCGATTTTACGCATGGTATGTGTGGTGGTGGCATTCACACTTTCGTATTGGGGAATCTTCCACTTATTAAGAGGGAGCCGGTTGAAAGATTTTTTTTAAGATTTACGGCGTTTGTGGTGCCGTTTTACGAACTTCACGTATTGTATGCAGCGTTTATACAAGGGATTAAAAATGGGGTCATTTGTATCGCATCATTTGAGATTTAAATTTGGGGAGAGCTGTGACCTTGCGGTACGCTGTCATACTTCGGTGTAGCTGATTTTAAAATGTCATTCTGTATTTAGTTTGTTTGTTTGTTGTTTTAATTCATTGCGTTTTGTTCTTCGTGTTTTGGGGAAGGGAAATATCGAGAGAGGAAAATCTTTTGTTAAATGATCTCTTTGTAAAAATATTTTCTAACTTAAAAGGGAATTTATATTTTTTTGTTTTTAGGACTTACTAGGCTCGAACTGTCCGTACTTCTTAAACCATCTTGCGTTTATTTATATATATATATATATATATATATATATATATATTTTCGCCTTTCTGTCTGTCTGTCCTTTATGCAAGCGCAAACCGTTTGACCTAGAGCTACCAAATTTGACACGGGAACCTATTATGGGATGAAGAATGTCAACACAGAGTCGGTAAGCCTGTCTGTTCGTATTACGGGCGGCAATGTGAAGCTCAAGATTTTCATGACTGTGTTCTTTTCTATAGTTTTATTGTCCAAATAATTGAACCGACAGTAATTGGGAGTTCAGTTATTTGGTCAGGGGGGTTTTGGGGGATATCTGATCAGATTCAGAAATCTTGACACAATATGAAGCTCAAAATTTTCACGGCTGCGTTCTTTTCTGTAGTTTAGCCTGTCTGTTTGTGAAATTTATCCCGGGCAGTAATAGTGGAATGGTGGGGGTAATGGGGGAGGGGGTTAGCCCCCAAGTTACATAAAGGGGGTGAGGGGGTTTTGGGGGGCATTCAGTTGACCTAACCGGGCATTCAATTAACCCGGGCAACGCCGGGTACCTCACCTAGTATATATATATATATATATATATATATATATATATATATATGAAGTGAGGTGGAGGGTACAAGAAATCAACTCACTAGTTCACCAGGACACCTCGAGAGGAGGGGCGACAAGCTTGACTTTCGTGAAATGAGGAATCATCGCACTGAACATTTGAAAGGTATTATTTATTTTTTAATTTTTATTTAATAAAAATTAAAAAATAAATAATACCTTTCAAATGTTCAGTGCGATGATTTAATTTTATTATTTGCGGCCGGCCCGCCGCCTCAGCCCGCCTATATATATATATATATATATATATATATATATATGCGCCTCGGTGGTGTAGTGGTTAGCGTCGCTGACTACGAATCCATCGGCCCCGGGATCGAGACCCGCTGACAGTAGCCGGCGCGCAGCAAAACGCAGCTATTCATCCTGTTATACACAATAAAATTGTTTGGTAGATAAATGGGTACCCTGGGTAGCCTAGTGGTTAAGACGCTGGGCTGCTGGTGGGGCGTGGTTTGGATTCCACGTTAAACTGTAGGTCTAAGGTTGACAAGCTTGACCTTCATCAAAATGAACAATTCAGGCGGAAGCAAAACCAAGGTTATATATATATATATAATATATATATATATATATATACACACACACACCACACACACACACACACATATATATACATACATATATATAAAATAAAGTTACTGTAGTTTGTTCAGGATGGCTCTGGTTATCACTCGGCTAACTCGGACCTTTCAATTTTATACGCATAATTTTCTCGGTTTATTTGAAGCCCAATTCTTATTTAAAACATTCACTGTTAATTTATCTTCAGTTTACAAGAGAGGCCTATTTCAAGGTAGCATATAAAGAACACAATCTCTCTTATATATTTTATTTTACAAAATTTTAAGGTTTCACTCACAATGGAATATTAAATCGGAATAAGTTTACAGATGTAAAGAGTGGGAGAAGTCTTTAAGGATTTTACACGTACAAATGATTTGTTAATAAATAAATTCCAATGACATCACTGCAGTTTATGCGATACTTCTCAAAGCAACTATACAAGGCCAGGAATGACCCTAGGCTAGAATAGGAAGGCCCTAGGCCCTAGCCCAGTGGTTCCCAAACCGTGCGCCGCGAAAGAGCAAGATTATATTTCAAAATGTGAAAAATACAAACTGAAATTCTGTATTTTTAATTATCTATATTTCTACTTTATGCTATGCTAATATGTATAAATACCTCTTTTGAATAAATTTTCGAATTTATGTACAAAGTGCGCCAAAATATTTTTACTTGTTCTGAAGTGCGCCGTGAGTAAAAAAAGTTTGGGAACCACTGCCCTAGCCCCAGTCAGCGCCATATCAGTAAGGATGGAATACAGCAATGAAGAAAAAGCGTATCATGGGCTATTTCTTATAATAATTGTGAAGAAAGTTTGGGTTTATTTCGAGGAAAATATAGGTAATAAACCACCACCAAATGCAACCACTGTGTAATGAACATACAAATACAATGATCCAACCACGAGGTGGTGTGCCAACAATCACTAACATAAGTAAAGCTATCACCAGGAAGACTACACATGGATGAAAGGGTCAAGTTATTATCTTCGCAGGAGGCTTTTTTTTAAGTGATTGCGCATTAGCATTAAAGTCACCAATAATAGCTACACATGTCGCATCCGACTCATCAGTAATACTGCTGACCTGTCCAAATTTAATGAGATAATCATCTTCCTTATCATCTGCCTGAAAACTTGAAAAGGCATATAGATACGCAGAATTAAATTTTTTTTATTGTCGACACGAATTTCTATTCTAGTTAGCCAATTCAAACCAAGTTTTAATTCACTAATATATTTCCCATACCCAAACCTCCATAGAATAGCTACTCCACCAGGTGGGTGGCCTGCAAGGAGACCATCTTGTTTATCTCTGGTGACCTCCCCTATCCCATGAAAGTTACTGGACACGCTATTCAGGTCCTTTAAGTACTGTTTCCATAGCCATGTTTCCTGCAGACAGACAATATCAGCATCCTTTAACAGCTTGTCAATTATGATCCGCCTGTGTTTGCTGTTATTTCCTAAGCTTAAGCCTCTACAGTTATAAGAGATTACCTTAAATGTTGCAATTAAGAAGATGCAGGAGTTCTGCAAGCCATCTCTACATGTTGAATTCCATTTATACCAGGCACACTAGTTACAGCTTTAGACCCAACTGGATTTTCCTCCACAGTACGACGCATGATGTTTCCATAATTACCCTCTCCAGCACTTGCGAGAGGGGTGCAGGTGTTTTTCTTCTCTTCTTCTCACAGAACCGCCGTACATATACCCATTCCGGCCATACTGCTGGATCCATAAATGCCCCTGGATCATCACAGACCAGGGTTGGCACTAGTGGGCCCAGCCCAAAAAAAACCACCCGGGTTTTTTCAAAGAAACCCACTTGAAAAAACCCACTATTTTACCCACTTGTGGGTTTTTTCATGAAACTTAAGAAGTGCATATGCAATTATTTTTAAAAATTGTCATATAGGCGCCTATAATGATTTTACATGCAAAGCAAGCAAACATGAGTCAACAAATAGACCTACAGGTATAACTCTTTGGGTGAGGTAGCAGGTTATAGAGTGTAGACATCAGCCAATCAGGGTGTTATACATCCTGATTCTTCAGTCAACTGCATCTTCAAGGAATTTTCTACTTCTTCATGGATTGTATTTAAAAGTGGACCAGACAAATTTCGACGGGAAGGTGGAGTGTAGCCTGGTCTTAGAGTCTCTATCATTTCAATAAAATACTTAGACTCTGCACATAGAAATGGAATATTATTTGCATAAAAGAATTTGGCTATTTTGTTATCAATGACATTTTTCTGCAAAGTAGTTGTTGTCATGCCAAAATCACTTACTTTCTTTTGAATTTTTCTTTTTTTCATCTGTAATTGTGTCAGTGGTGGTGAGGATGAGTCTGGATCATCTGAGAGGTCTATGTCATGGCAGTATGAAGATGATGTACTGGCAGTATTGTCAGTCTTGTTTCTTGATTCCATGTGTTTCAAACATTTCATTAAATGCATTTTTATTTGCTCTATTTTATTACTTATTTCATTACTGCAATGTTTGCATCTAACTTTACTAGTCCCATCAATAATATTGACTTCACTCCATTCATGCCCTGATTTTCTTCCTGATCCAAAGGTCTTTGGCATTATTTAATGCAGTTATAACTTCAAACAGACTAATTCTGTAGGCTAGCAGTAAAGATAAATATGCTGTTGCCAGTTTGTTTTTTTAACTGTGAAATAAAAGAAAAAATATTCAGTAATATGAATTAAATAGATATAACTAGCTGAATTAAGTTCCCTTTGGGAGCTGTAATTCATCTACTTCCAGCAGAAGACACAGGGGCCTGTCTTCCATAGGAAGTATAGCCTAACAAATAGGATAATTTACCACACCAAATTTAGTTCAAATTGGTCCATGTTTTCCAAATTTTGTTGTGAAGCTCAATCTGAGAAAATAATAACTTTTTATGCTTAATTGCCTGGAAGGCAACCTTTTTGCTAAAAACAAGACAAATGTTATATTAATAGTGTACGGTACAGTACAGTATTATTATAAAAATAAGAATAGGTAGGTCTAATATGAACTACCATATGGACATATGAAAAAACCCAATTTTACCCGGGGGTTTTCGGGTTTTAGGTGAAAAAACCCGAAAAAACCCACATGGGGTGGGCTTTTTCAAAAAAAGTGGGTTTCTTGCCAACCCTGTCACAGACTGCTGTAACTTGAAAGGAACTGTACGTAGTCCATCTGGAGTCAATTTTCCTACATGTAACCTGAAGGTTCACTTTATCTTCAACAAATGCCTGCTCCTCGGCCGTAAGATCAGGTCGACATCTCGAGACGTAAATGTTTGCGGTCTTAGTTGGTACAGCCATCATACGATCTGTTTTGGCAGCCCCTATAATACCCCGCCGTTCTCTGCCAGCCTTTGCCACAGGCTGACTCCCTCTAGCCGGTGCATGAGTGGGACCAGACCCCCTTGAGGGACCACCACCATTAGCTACTGCAGTGGTTGCAGTTCTCGGAGGGGTCGCTCGCTTCCGGCCCCTCCTTACCACCATTGTCCAAGATGCCTCCTCGTCATGACCCCCGACTGCATTCCCAGCATCCCAATTCACCAAGGCCCCTTGGGGGTACCCTGTGTGAGATGGTATTGAGCTGGCGATGTAGCAGTGTCTGGATTCAGGGATCCAGGATGAGGCTGAGCGGCAGAGGGCTCTGCACTCATGGATCCAGGATGAGGCTGAGAGGCAGAGGGTTCTGCACTCATGGATCCAGGATGAGGTTGAGAGGCAGCCAAATAAATATTTGTTTCAACTAAATCATTACAATTTCAGAGACTGTAGGTCTTGATAAATTTCACTTTATGGAAGGAAACATTTGCCACAATATTAGTTCACATACGTGTTTATTTTAGTTTAGAGTAGATTTAGTTAATTTTACAGTTCTTTGTTCACACAATATGTCCATTGCCACTGTAATAGAAAAGTAATAAACTATTATCTATTACCTTGCCTTCTATTACTATTACAGCCAAAAAATTATGTTCTGTTACTATTACTTGAAAAATCCTGTAATAGTCTTACTATTACTATTACCTATTACTATTACTCCATGTCTGCCCTCAACAACACACAATTCAATCCCTCCTCTTCTCTTAACATTCCTGGCGTTTCTTTTTCTCGTGGTCTTTTCTGGAAAGTTCACAGAAAGCTCTGGAAAGTACTCTCTAAAACAACTTCTAAGAGAAGGTTAGGTGTACTGTACCACCTCCACGGTTTCTTCACCCCCACTTAGCTGCTGTCTCTGTACAGGGGTCTTGTTCGCCCCTGTATGGAGTATGCTTCTCAGGTGTCGGGTGGTTCAACTCACACAGCCGTACTTGACCAGTTGGAATCAGGTTTTTTTTTGTCTCATCACTTCCCCGTCTTTTACTGATTGTCTTCAATCTCTCTCTCTCTCTCTTCGCCGCAATGTTGCCTCACTCTCTCTTTACTATCGCTATCATAACGGACATTGCTCTTCTGAACTCTCTAACTGCATGCCTCCTCCTTTAAGGAAAGCACGCAGTACCAGACTTTCTACACTTTCTCATTCCTTTTCTGTTCAACTATCTAATGCAAGGGTTAATCGGTATTTTCAGTCTTTCATCTACCCAACCGGTCAACTCTGGAACAATCTTCCTCAATCCATCTTTCCTCCTGTCTATGACATCCTATCTTTCAAACACAGTGTCTAGGCATCTCAAAAACCCCGGACCTTGATTTTGGCTCTTCTTCTATGGGAGGGGCGCTTTTGCGGCATTTGCCCTTGGCCCCTCCTTCCTGCATAAAAAAGAATTCCAAATTTTAAGTAGCAAAAATATCGAAATCACAGGAGTACCACGATTACAAACTAGGGTTCCCAGATTATACAGAATTTGTCGTGTCCGGTTAGAAGTACTGACCGGACGCCAAATGCCCGGTCATAACAAAAATTCTTGAATCAGTTATAAATATATTGTAACTTTAAACTTGAACACATTCATTCACATCACAGAATAATTTAATTTGAAGTAAAAATGCAGTATTTAGATAAAATTCGTAGGCACAACGCAGTTACATATTACAGGCCATAGGGGAATTTCGTGACAAAAAGGGAATTTTTGAGGGCTCATGATGCTCATCTGGAGAAGTTTGGCTGACTAGACCTGGCAACACTGCCACAGTCACGGGGTAGTCAATATTAGGGCTAGTAATAATTATTTACTGAAAAGGTAATGCACTAAATGTATCATTGTTTGAAATTAATTAGCATATACCCGCCAGCTCCAAACTCACTGTTCCCCTTCTCCAAATGTCCGGTCAGGTCTCACTGGAAATCTAGCAACCCTATTATAAACCCATTTACTTTCAGCTCATATACGACGATGATTCTGATACAAATATGACTGCCCTTTGCTAAGCAGATAAGACCCAGCTTTGGGACAGGATCTAGTGTTTAAAGCTTCCCAGACTGCTACATTCAGAACCTCAATATACGCAAGGAAATCGTTCCATTTACGTCGGATCGAGTACATCAAAGTAAAAGGGTAACTACTGTATTTTTAGGCAAAAAACAAAACTTAAACCTCAACCGGAAAATTTGAGCGTCCACTTTTCAAGGCACTTAACATGTTCATTTAATGTGTTACAACTCAGAATGGTCCCCTGAGAAACTTTTATGCTACACAAACCATGTATGGAACAAGGAACTCTTCTGTGATGTATTCGATCCGACGTATATGCAACGAATTTCAGACGTGGGAAAGTGGTGGAATCCCAACCATGAGAAAAGATCACGCGATTACTAAACTGGAGAAACTCTGTGCCACATACGTGAATTTGAAGAAGAGTAAACATTAAAAGAATAATCCGGGAATGGTAAAACAGCAGGAATCATTCAGCAAGGACACTGAAACATTATTTGATATAGCGGCCTAAGATGCTCTGGAGCGGATCAAAATTGCTGAAGATTTACGCTTCTTGGAAGATCAGAGGACGAAACGGATGATGGCAATGACTGCATTGGATAAGAAACTGTCAGAGGAAGTAAAACGTTCACGGCAGAAAAAAATGGATGAGATGAGGAGGAAAGAATCAGCGCAGATGGAGCTTGAGGCCCTCAACAAGACAGTCCAACTACCATCATCTTCATCGTCGACAGATAATGACTCAGATGATACATACAGTGCCAAGATCAAGCATGAGCTGCATGACACGCCGAATCCATCGAACCCTTACAAGAAAATTAAGGTCATCACTCCCGAAGTAGCCGCAACAATGGACTGGATTAATATCTCAGATCAGAATGCAACCTTTTCCTTGCGTCCACATCAAGAAGTCTGGGAATCTCGCCCGAAGAACTTTCAATATCCAGAAGGCAAATCTTCAGTCAAACTTGTCGAATATATTTTATGCCAGAGGTTCTATTGGTGGTCCACTGGGACGGCAAACTGCTCTCTGAGTTGACTGGATATAAGGACAATAAACAGACATATTGTCGATTTTCGTATCAGGACTGGGGATCGACAAGCTCTTAGGTGTACTTAAGATACCGCGAGATATGGGAGAGGACATGGCAGTTGCAATATTCAAGACCCTCCAGGACTGGAATCTTCTGGATCACGTCGTCGGAATATATTTCGATACAACTGTTTCCTACACAGGAACATGTACTCTCTTGGAAAAATAATTTAAGAAGCTGTTGAACATGGCTTTTCGTCATCATGTGATGTCTTTACTGAGTTCTTTGGTTCAGCAGTGGTCCTGATGTGCTCATCTTCAAGAGATTCCAGAAGGATTGGAATTCCATCGTTCAAGCAAATTACCAAACTAACCTTATTCCCATTGACGCGTGTGATGTTATCCTTGAATGGAAGAATGAAGCCCTGAAATTCGCGCGAAATCTACTCTCTGGTCCCTCTCAACCACGTGACCACTACCAAGAATTTTTGGAACTTGTCATCATCTGCTTGGAAGATCGTCCGGAAAAGGAATACAATTCCGAGCTCCCGGAGTTTTTCACCACGCACGCTGGATGGCAAAAATTTTATATTGTCTCAAGATTTACTTGTTCAGGGGGCAGTTTAGGCTCACCATCCACGAGGGGGTAGCTGTTGAGCAATGTTCAAACTTACGGCCCAAAAGACATTTCAGCCCCATGGCCTATTATCAGGTCATCCCGTAAGTAATGTCGTTTTTTAGATCAGAATTTGAAGGACAAAAGAAAACTCAACTGAAACTTTTTAATCTAGTATATATTTTCCATCGGAATCAATGACACTCTGCCAACGTCCTACAAGCTTTTCAATGCAATGTTTATAAAATTCAGGCGTTTTTGAGGCAAAAAACGTACAAAGACTGGTGTGCAAGTCATCTAAAGAAGTATACTGTTTCTCGTCAAGATAGTTTTGCAGACTCCTGAAGAGATGATAATCTGAAGGCGCAAGGTCTGGAGAATATGGAGGATGTGGAAGTTTTTTCCCACCCAAGCTCCTCAATTTTTGCAAAAGTGATCCGAGCGGTACGAGGACGTGCGTTGTCGTGGTGGAACACGATTCCTTTCCGATTAACCAAAGAAGGTCTCTCTTCTTTTAGTGCAGTGTTCAATCGATCCAGTTGTTGACAGTAGACTTGAGCGGTGATTGTTTGGTTGTGTGGTAAGGTTTGAAAGTGTATTACACCACCTTTATCCCACCAAACACTAAGCAACACCTTCCGAGGGTGAAGATTTGGTTTTGCTGTGGTGTCGCTGGTTCTCCGGCACAAACCCACTGTCGACGGCGCTTAACATTCTGGTACAGTATCCACTTTTCATCACCAGTCACTAAATGGTGCAAAAACGGATCTTGGAGTTCACGGGAATGAAGAGCTGTGCTAATGTTTACCCGCACCCTCAGATTGTCGACCGACAATTCATGTGGCACCCATTTTCCTAACTTAGGCACTTTCCCGAGTTGTTGCAAATGTCAATGGATGGTGGACGGGGATGAATTGAGTTTCTGGGCCAATTCTTCGACAGTTGTTGAACAGTCTTCAAGTGCGGCTAACAGCAGGTCATCATCAAACTCAGCAGGGCGTCCAGAGTGTGCTGCATCTGTCAAAGAGCAGTCACCATTCCTAAACTTTTGAAACCATTTTTGACATTTCCTCACATGCAGAATATCGTTGCCATAAACGTCCTGAATGTTTCGCGTTGCTTCAGTAGCACTATTCCCTTTTTTGAACTCGTAAAGCCTGATATGCTCTTCTGATACCGCCATGTTTATGAGGGGTTCACATAAAGCAAAACACATGTCTTCACTGGTCAAGGTCTGTAAAGTATGTAGCGAAACACGATAGATCTCCTCTTAGATATAACCTTCGGAAAATTTATGCTTAAACCGAGTAGGACTAGTTTAAACTTAATCTATCGAAAAAACGACATTACTTATGGGATGACCTTATATTTAGCTAAGAAAAAAGGGTGGGGCAAAATATATTGAGTGCCATATATATATATATATATATATATATATATATATATATATATATATATATATAATATGGAATGAATTTCACAATTAAACACGTGAAATGAATGAATAATGCAAACCCACAGGGAAAAAGAAAATGATTCCAAGGTCTTTCGTGTATTCAGAAGTACACCTCGTCAGGTACTTCTGAATACACGAGAGGCCTTGGAATCATTTTTCTTTTTCCCTGTTGGTATCTCGCTTTTAAGGTTAAACCGCTTTAAAACCCCGATATTATTTGCTAAACACCCTGTATACGAGTGATGATGTGGTGCTTGTGTGCACTAAAAGTAAAATCTTTGAGCTTTTGTAATTGAAACTTAGGAAAGAAAAGAGATAGTTTATTACGGTCGTAAAAAAGGTTTCAAATTTTATGTTGTTCGCTTTTTTCCTCTTTTTCACTATTTTTATTTCATATTATTTTTAGCAGCGAAGAGATTCCCGAAAGCGCTTTTAATAAATCTTTTGGCAGCACAAACAATTACATATTCTCTCAACAGCTGTTTGTTTCCATTTTGCTTCATCGCTTGCTAGCTTCTAAAGTGTGTATCAAGCTATAAATGGATTATTACATCACACACACACACACACACACACACACACACACACACAATGTTCTGTGTGTGTAAGTTCGTTACGCATGAAACGTGGCTCGTTCGGCAAAGTTTTCCTGCGGTCTCCTTTCAGGGAATGGGGATTGATATCCCTCCCCCTCAGCCCCTCTACAAATTGTTCGTACCGCGTTACGAGTCTTCGTCTTCACCATTTCAGGAGAGTGTGGGTAGCGTTTGTTCGCTTTGAGAGGAATGCACCTGCTGGAAAGTGGGTTCAAACTTTCCTTAGTTACCCGTCGATTTTGAATATACATTTTTGATTGAATTTATTTAATTCAAAGGAAGCACGACTCGCGTTCGTTACTTTAGAGTGGTCGAGCGTCGTTCAGTCTGATAAAGGGCATTGGGGGAGTTTGGAGAAGCAGCAGTATTAAAGAAGTATAATTATGCCCCTGCCAAATAAATTTGGAGGGGCCGTACTGGATTGAGCTTGTCCGTCCGTCTTCCCGTCCGTTTGTCTTCCCACTTTTCATTGCTACCCACATCATGAACCTGATGCAAGATAACTATTTTATACAGTAACTTAAAAACAAATTCATATTTCTTGTGGTTGTAGAACTTACTAAACTCGAAGTGTTCGTACTTCTTAAAGCAACGTACGTTTATAGGGTGGGCGGAAAGTAGCTCCCTATTTTGGATTGGTAAAAAAATACGTATATTATCCATTTATTTCAGAAGAAATAATATGAAAAGGTAGGCATACATGGTAGGTTTTCTCTAAAATTCAATGTGGGCTCCAACTCTTTCCACCAGCTTCTGGAGCCGCCCAGGAATGGCGTCCACTGACTTTAGCAGGAACTCCGGCGGGATGGAGGACATGACTTCCCGAATTCGGTCCTCCAGTTCTTCCAATGTCCTCGGTTTGGTGCGGTAGACTTCTTCCTTTACCCACCCCCAAAGAAAGAAGTCGCACGGTTACCGCTGAAAAACGGCAGAATCGGTTCAGTGTAACGGTGTGGTGTGGTATGACCTCAGATCAGGTTGTGGGCCCGTTCCTTCTGCGCAACACCATGAATGCTGAGCGGTACCTTGCTATGTTGCGAAACGAGGTCTGGCCGGTTGTCAGCACATGGGAGAACATCGACGATCTAATATTTATGCAAGATGGCGCCCCTCCGCACTTCGCTCTTGTTGTCCGTGAGTGGCTGGATGCCCACTTCCCTGGGCGTTGGATGGGTCGTCGTGGTCCACATCAATGGCCAGCCAGGAGCCCCGACTTGACACCGTGCGACTTCTTTTTTTGGGGGTGGGTAAAGGAAGAAGTCTACCGCACCAAACCGAGGACATTGGAAGAACTGGAGGACCGAATTCGGGAAGTCATGTCCTCCATCCCGCCGGAGTTCCTGCTAAAGTCAGTGGACGCCATTCCTGGGCGGCTCCAGAAGCTGGTGGAAAGAGTTGGAGCCCACATTGAATTTTATAGAAAACCTACCATGTATGCCTACCTTTTCATATTATTTCTTCTGAAATAAATGGATAATATACGCATTTTTTTACCAATCCAAAATAGGGAGCTACTTTCCGCCCACCCTGTATATATATATATATATATATATATATATATATATACAATCGGTCTAAAAAAATATTTTTATATTAGCGATATATAATAAATCGGTAAATACACTTGTTAAAAGTATTATTACAGTGCTTTACGAGAAATTTAGTGTCTATTAAATTTTTTTTATTTATATGACTCATAGACACCTTAATTTAAGGTGTCTATGATATGATCCAATAGGGAAATAACGCTTATTCCAATATGGTGTACTCCTTTTCTCATAATTTTAGAATCAGTTTGCAAATTTAACTTTATTTACAACACACTCACTACCATTTTATATATATATATATATATATATATATATATATATATATATAGTGATGTAGCGGATGTCATTTTTTTCACATCCGCGGATGCGGATGCGGATGTCTACATTTTCGTTATTTTTTAGGATATATTCGAGATTTGTTGTGTTTAACGTATATAATAAGTTATTATATAGAGAGAGCTGTAGCTATAATGTAGTATAATTGATTAATTGTACAATAATTGCTGTACTTTTCTCTAAACATATAAAATAATATCAAGCATCTAACTAATATAGAAATCAATTAGTGAATTCGTCTGCAAATAAATTCGTTATATTTTGTTGAGTTTCAGCCACAATTAGAAACCATAATTGTGTTACCAGGATGCGGGACGTGAACCCAACTCAAATGCACCCCCACCGACCTCTTTCCCCAACCTCCACCCTTATAGAAAGAGATCTTTAATTAGCTTGATAACTATTTATATTAAGTTTAAAGTTTTATTAGGCATATTTATAAATGAGTAATTAAAATAAAGTAAACTAAGATGTTCATCGTTTAATGTTCAAACTTAATTATAGGAAGGTTATGCTTAAGGAACATTAATTTTTCTGCCTTTTCTGCTGCCAGTCTGTTTCTCTTTTCATCATATATTAATCCAGCACTGCTAAATAATCTCTCGCTTGGTACGTTTGTTGGAGGACAGGCTAAATGTTTCCTTGCAAGTTTACTCAAGTATGGATAGATATTCTGCGTATTTTTCCACCAACTAATAGGATTGTCACATGCAGCCAGGCGTTTTTCTTGGTGATAGCTCTCGATCATTTTTACTACATCTTTTGACATCGCGTAGGTCTCGTCATTGCTGCTTGACTCAAGAAACTGAGAGACAGATTCTGTGATAGATTTGCTTGTTGTAGGTGTTGGTTCTGTCACTGAAACTTTTATTCTTTTGGTGGGTGGCGAAGCGACAGATTCAAGAGATTGAAGCTCTTCAACTGCTTTGCCAAGTGATGATTTAACTCGTTCTAATGTACTAGGTGAAAATAACTTAGCTTTGTAACGTGGATCTAAGTAGGTTGCAAGAGAGTAACTTCATACAAGAACAGCCTCTCGTCTTGTCGCTTGCATCACTTTTGCGCACAATGAACTAGTTCTATTAATATAGTAGAATTTGATAATTTCCGCTTATTAATGACATTTTATCTCAACGGTCCACATCCGCACGACATCCGCAGTCCAAAGCGCGGATGCGGATGCGGATGTGACCTATCACTATATCATATATATATTATATATATATATATATATATATATATATATATATAATTAGCTTTTGTTCATTCAGGAAACACGTACGTTTTTCTTTTTTTCATCTTCTGAGACCACATTGAAATAATGTTAGTACGTACAAGTTAGACATAGTGGTAGGTAGAACAATCTCACGATACACACTGTTGCAGCATGATAGCACACTCGCAACATGCGTGGAATATGACACATCTTCATTGAAGCTGATAGAACGACTCCTAAAATATTTCTAAAATCTGATTTAATGTAATGACAGCTTGGAAAGACAATAATCTACAGATCTACAGAAGCTAAGGCTAACAAAGACCCTAAGATCCACTCTAAGGCTAGCCCGAGAGAAAGGAAAGAGTAGGGGGTTAAGAGAAGAGAAGAGAATAAGGGGTTAAGTAAGGAGCAACACCTATCATTCGTGGGTTAACATTCATTCAGAAAAAGAGGAAAAGTGTCTCACCATCATCATCCGCCGGCCACTGCCGACAAGTCAGAAAAATAGTCGGAGAGAATAGGAGAGGGGTGAAAGATGAAAAGAAGTAAAATAAGAACGCTTACAAACCATGCAAACACAGTCTTAACTCAGTCATACCATGCAAACTACAAACATGCAAGAAAAGAGTTAGAGACATGCAAAGTAAGGAGAGGATAAGAAGAAAAAAAAAAAAAAAAAAAAAAGTAGGTAAGTTAAACAAAAAGTGGGTTAGTTTACGCTATGAGCTACATCTACATTCGTGTTAGTCTAATTTTTTTAATAATTTTATTGCTGGCATCACACGCTGGCATGTCACAAGCTGGCATTCATCGTCAACAGACTCATCCTCGAGCACCACCACCAGAGCTTCTGTTGCTAACTTTGTTGTTTTTTAAATTAAACAACGTTAATACCTTTAAAATGTCTGTCAAGACGGTTCTTAAACATATTAACGCTGGTAGAATGAACGACTGACGCGGGAAGATTATTCCATTTATCAATTACTTTAAACGTAAAGAAGTTTTTAGCGATATTAATAATAAAACGCCTGCCACGCAACTTAAATCCGTTATTGCGAGTATTACTATTATCAAAAGTGAACAATTTGTCAAAATTTACGTTATCGATGTTATTAACGATTTTGAAAACTTCAATAAGCTCCCCCCTTAATCTCCTAGTTTCGAGTGAATACAGGTCTAACTCATTAATCCTATCTTCATAAGGCTTATTGCGCAATGACGGAATAAGTTTCGTGGCACGACGCTGAACCCTTTCTAACCTATCAATATCCTCACGCAAGTACGGGCACCAAAACTGAACTGCATATTCTAAATGAGGCCTGACTATGGACTTGTAAAGGGGCAATATAATATCCTTCGATTTAAATTCGAAATTACGCGCTATGAAACCTAACATCCTATTAGCTTTTGCGCAAGACTCCAGGCACTGGTTCCTAACCTTTAAATCCTTAGATACGCGTACGCCTAAATCTACTTCCTCGTCAACGCTCGCTAACTCCCTATCATCCATCGTATACGCGTAATTATTATTGCGAGAACCTATATGCAAAACTTTACATTTGTCTACGTTAAATTGCATCTGCCACTTATCTGTCCACTCCATAATCCTATTTACATCGTCTTGAATCCTATTTCTATCGTCCTCGTTAACAACCTTACCGCCTATTTTAGTATCGTCCGCGAATTTTGACACGTTACTAGTCAATCCTACATCTATGTCGTTAATGTAAATTACGAATAGCAATGGGCCTAACACTGAACCCTGTGGGACACCGCTACCTACATCTAACCACCCTGATTCACTACCATTAACTACGACCCTCTGTCTCCTAGCACGAAGCCATTCTTCTAACCAGTTAGCTACCTGACCGCGTATACCGTGCGCTTTAACCTTCGCAATTAGTCTCCTATGCGGAACTGTATCGAACGCCTTTTTAAAATCTAAATAATAATAATAATAATAATAATAATAATGATGATGATAATAAAATAATAAAAATAGGAAACAGTGGAAGGTTACAAAATTTTAATTTTGATGCATTTTGGATAACGCTAATATATATATATATATATATATATAATATATATATATATATATATATATATGCGTGTGTGTGTGTATATATATGAGGGGTCCCGCGTCTTAAGGTACCTAAGCGCCAAAATTAAAATTCGTCAGAAATCGCCTCCAAAGTTCAGCAATATTCTAGCAATAATATATGTTATTAATTGAGCTAGAACGTTCATTTTTGGCTAAATTAGAGTTCTAAGTATGCTAATGAAGATGTTGATGAGTTTTTGGAAATAGATTTTCATATTTTATATTTTATATATATTTTTTTAAATTTTTTGATTTTCTTATTATGCCAAACTTTGGGTGAACTTTTGGCTGGCGATAGAGGTGAAAAAAGTAGTTCGCTTCATAAGGTTTTCAACCATACTTCTAGTGTCGTAAGGTCATTATAACCCAAACCACGCGATAGAGGAAGGATGAAAATAGTGATATCCATCAAAAACACGTTTTCGCCTGTGGTGGCGCTTAGGTACCTTAAGACGCGCGACCCCTTCATATATATATATATATATATATATATATGAATAAAACCACGAAGGAAAGGAAACACAGAATGGTGCTCAAGCGCTTTCGTCTAATGACATCCTCAGGAACACTGAAGTACATAAAAGGGTTACAGCCTATATATAGGTTACAGGAAAAAAAAGAAAAGATTTAGATAAGAAGGGTAGAACGCTAAATCTTTGGTAAACTTGTATGCTACTCTATTAACTTTTAATTTTAATTTTATTTTTATATACATCTAAACAACCATAAAAGGCAGTGTGTTAAAACCCGGGCAGATTTCCAGTATAAATTTGTATTTTTATAATTCATTTGATCTTGTGCTAAAAATCGATATTTTTTCCTTACAAATCTGTATGCCTCTCTGATAATCCTTTAATTTTAATTTTTATTTTTACTTCTCCGTTTGTTGCATATATATATATATATATATATATATATATATATATATATATATATATATATATATATATATATACTGGTCAAAAAAAGAAACGCAATTAGCTTGCATATGGTGTAAAATTTAAGTTGTTAGTGGTATTATCACAGTTTCAAGATTATGGTTAAATGTTTGTTCAAATCTTTTAAAGCCACTTAGTGCATGTTTTTAAACCTGACTAATCCCGGCTAAGACGCCATTTTGTTACAAACAATAAACAGAGATTAAATTGAATGTATTCTTTATGAAGGCATGCATTTTTTCTTTGACTTCACAGAATACACACTGTCCGTTGAGAAAACCAAACTTTTTCCCGCGATTGAGGCATGCCACGACTCTCAGAGGTCAACAGAGGTCGTGCCTTGGGCATGTTGGATGCAGGCATGTCTGCTGTCCAAGTTGCACAACAAATGCATGTGCATCCCAGCACAATCTCTAGGCTTGTTAGACGGTACAATGCCACAGGAAGTGTTCAGGACCTGCCAAGACGTGGGCGACCTCGTGTGACGACCCAACGCCAGGATCGCCACATTGTACTGCAGCACCTGCGTCATCGGCAGCGGAATGCTCGTCAGACAGCCAGAGAGACACCTGGTATCCACAACAACAGAATTAGTGACCAGACCGTCAGAAACCGACTCCGTAATGCAGGACTCCGATCCCGCAGGCCTTACAGAGGTCCTTTTCTCACTGATGCAAGAAGGCAACGACGCCTGCAATGGGCCTATCAGCACCGTGACTGGACACAAAGAATGTGGAACCAAGTCCTCTTTTCTGACGAGTCTCGCTTCAGACTGTCCAATTCTGATGGCCGTGTCAGGGTATACAGACGACCAGGGGAGCGATACTCAGATGCTGCAGTAGTGGAGCATGACAGATGAGGAGGACCAAGTGTCATGGTTTGGGCAGGAATTGCCTTTGCTTCAAGAACTGAGCTGGTGGTTGTTGATGGCGCTCTGACTGCCCAGCGCTACAGGGATGAGATTCTTCACCCACATGTTCTTCCATTCATGAGGCAACATCCAGAATTGGTGCTCCTGCAACAGGACAATGCCAGACCTCATGCAGCCAGGATAGTGCAGGCGTACCTGCAGGGACAACAGGTGCAGACCTTACCATGGCCAGCCTTCAGCCCAGACATGTCACCGATAGAGCACGCATGGGATGAACTTGAACGGCGAGTTCGCAGACGTCAGCATCAGCCGCAGAACATCAGGGAACTGACCAATGCAATTATTGAAGAGTGGAGGGCCATCCCTGTTGCTTTCCTGCAGAGACTGTTGAGGTCGATGAGGGCCAGACTCCAAGCCTGCATTGTGGCTAGGGGTGGCCATACGCGTTATTGACTGTTTGTTATGTTAAAGAATCATTTACTATATACTGAGTCCTCATGTTTATTAATAAATCTCAAAAATTGCGTTTCTTTTTTTGACCAGTATATATATATATATATATATATATATATATATATATATATATATATATATATATATATATTATTATTTTATTTTTTATTTTTTTCTGTAACCTATATAGTATAGGCTGTAACCCTTTTATGTACTTCAGTGTTCCTGAGGATGTCATTAGACGAAAGCGCTTGAGCACCATTCTGTGTTTCCTTTCCTTCGTGGTTTTATTCATCATAAATATTTTTCACGTGTTACTTTCGTGAAATAATTTTCATATATATATATATATATATATATATATATATATATATATATATATATATATATATATATATATATATATATAAAGAACGACGCTTTGTGTAGAAGAGCGTCCGCACAAGAAGAGGACGCTCTTCTACACAAAGCGTCGTTCTTTACATTAATTATACTGCGTGTTGTTTGCAGTTAAAATGTATATATGTATGGCATGAGAAGGTGCCCCCTCAGGGCATTCGATTCCCCTCGTATGTAGGAGAATTACGACTTCTGACCGATCGAGGACCTTGGTGTAGTGGATAGCATGTCCGACCGGCAATTGAATGATCCCGGGTTCGATTCCTGGGAGGTGCCTCATTTTTCATTTGTTCGTTCTTTCTCCTCTTCTTGTGCGGACGCTCTTCTACACAAAGCGTCGTTCTTTACATAAATTATACTGCGTGTTGTTTGCAGTTAAAAAAAATTATACACACACACACACACACACACACACACACACACACACACACACACACAGAGTGTCGCTCATAAGTATTCGCACAGAGAAATATTTCGGTTAAATTCGTCTTTATCTTTTGTACCATGCAAAGGATAGTTATGAAAAGCTTATAATTCTTTTGGAATAATTTAAGGAATAAAAATAAATTAGTTTAACTCTAGCATATAATGTAAACCATCAAAGAACTTGAGGAAAATAAAAATAGTTAAAATGCAAAAGTTTTCGTACATTTATTTACAAAATTATTTAATATTTTGTTTGTCTACCTTTTGCTTGAATGACTTCAGTGATTTGTTTTGGATATTTTTCTACGAGGTTTCGACATCTCGGTAGAAATTTTAGCCTATTCTTCCAAAGAAAATTGTTGCAATTCATTTAGATACGAAGGGTTTCTCTTGCGGACAGATTTTTTCAAATCAAACCATAAATTTGAAGTTTTTTCTATCTTCCTATAACTCTTTCGAGATTCGTGTGCAGCAATAAGAGGTCTCTTAAGATCTGTAGATAGCTCTTTACCACGACGACCCATTGCTCACTGATGGCTTGTACACTGTAGTCATTCATCTTCCGTGAAGATTCGGGTAAAATTCTAGAATTCGGAATTGCCTGTAATCAATAAAGAGCCAACTATTGATAAAAAATTTAAATTCTTCAAGCCTAAGTTGGACACACTCGGTATTAAAAATAATTTTGTAAATAAATGTGCGAAAACTCGCATTTTAACTTTTTTTATTTTCCTCATCTACTGGACTTAACTAATTTTTTTTATTTGTTAAACTATTCCAATTGAACGGTAAACTTTTCCTAACTATCCTACGCGTGGAATAAAAGATAAGGACGAATATTACCGAAATATTTCTCCGCATGAATGATTATGAGCGCCACTATATATGTATTTTAGGTATATTTTTTTGTTCGGGTTTAACAAACTTATTTCGCAATGGGTCGCTACAACATCTAAACGCGGAGCACGGTTCCCCGAGTCCAACTGCAACCCAGACCCAATATCGCTTAACTTCGTTGATCGATGCGAAGCGATGTTACGAATTGGCCACGACATAACCCTATATATTTATAGTGAAGACAGTCAAATATATGGTTAAGTAGTTGGTAATGAATCCATATGGATAATCCAACTAATTGTTTTTTACCAGAAACCTAAACATTAGTGGTTCAATCGTAGTATTAACCGGGAGAATTGATTGCTTTGCAACTATTGAACCGTAATTTAGTTGGTTGAATTAGTAGACTAGTATTTCCGTTGGTGTAGCGGCAAATATCTTATCTTTGAAATGGAAGAAAAGTAGGGCGAGTTTGATGCTGACTCGCCGCTGACTCCCTCGAAATTAAGGACGAACATTGCGTCATCATTCCGATTATTTCATTTGTAGGGGAAGCCAATAAATTTGTACCTAAACGTTTATTACACTGGTCTACAGCCAAAATGCTTCAAAAATAAAAGTAGTCAATCTTTACTAATTTTGGGTCACTGAATATGAAAATGATGCCTAAAATTGCCAATTGGCTCTATTTATAAAGATATCAGGCAACCCTGCACCCTACTAACTGGACTGCATCTGTCGCGTAATATGTAGACGCCTGTGACACATCGACGCATTGACTCTATTGCGCATGCGCGTAGTTATATTTTTTTATTTTAATAAATTAATGTAAGTATATACATATATATACAATAAAATGTAATTTTAAATTTATCTATTACATTATGTATTTGTAAATTATTTATTAAAAATAGATTGGATCATTTTAACATATTGCTTCCCATAATGTTTTTATATTAATATAAATGGAATACTAACTTAAGTTAACCTTACCTAATTTAAAATTATTAAAATGCAATGTAATTACATTAATTTATTAAAATAAAAAAAATATAACCGCGCATGCGCAGTAGAGTCAGGGCGTCGATGTGTCACGGGCGTCTACATATTACGCCACAGCATCAGTTCATTCGCGAAAGTCATACAGTTAGTGATGTAAAAAAAACGTTTTTTTTGTTTTTTGTTTTGTTTTTTTGTTGTTTTTGTCGTTTTTTTAGTTTTTTTAGTTTTTTTAGTTTTTTTTGTTTTTTTTAATAATTAATATAGATATTGCCAATTTAATTATAAGGTATACTTTTGCAATGATATATATTAAAATAAATAAATAAATAATAATAAAATAGGCCATATGGTACCAGTATAGAATGTCCTTTTCAGCCTATTTACAGAAAAAACTGGCCTCTTTCTTGCACTGAAAGTCTTGTATCTTGAGATCCATTAAACTTGCGAGAACACTGGCTGGGAGCTGACTGCCCATTGTCCAACCTTCCCAGGACTCTCCCATCCATGCCTCGGATTTTGAATCTCCCACTTAACTATCCTTTAGACCCGCGATGACATATTCCCCCCCCCCCCCACGAGACCATCCATATGTATATACATACACATACACCCATATACATATATACCAATATATACATAAATACTTATATATACATTTATATCTATTGTATACCCCATACACATGCATACATCCAGAATTCCAGATACATACGCATGCATACTCACATATATACCTACACAAACTCATACACCTCTATTTCGCCCTTTCATTACCTCCGAGATCATTTAGCACATACAGTAATATCCATACAGCCAAAAGAAACCAATTAAGCACAGACAGAGCAGCAAAGCTAGTATTTATATCCCAAAATGCAAAATTCCAAGAAAGTGAAGTAAAACATGGTGCTACATTGGCTTCGTCAACATCCAAATCTGCAATAAATACCAGTACCTGTGATATTGAAACTATTTGCTTTAATCAATCTAGTGATAATGATTCTTCAATGGAAATAGAATCAGATAATGAAAGTTAAACAGCATTAGGTTAACACAAAGGTTAAAGAAAGAGATGAATATTTATATTTTTTTTATTTTTCTATTTGGAATATATATATATATATATATATATATATATATATATATATATATATATATATATACACTGGTATTCTTGCCAATCACAATTATATCTATTGTTTTATACTAGTATTATGGATATTATACCAGTACCTGTGATATTGAAACTAGCATATATGCTCTACCCAATCTAGTGATGATTCTTCCATGGAAATGTAGGTTAACAAAAAGGTTAAAAAAAGGTGAATATTTTCCTTTTCTATCTGGAATATATATACTGGTACTCTTGCCAATCACAATTATGTATATTGTTTGAAACGAGGAAGAATGTTTTATGTTCTAGTTAAAAATATATATACATATAAAAAATGAGGGTTTGTTTTTCCTTTCTATTATATACTTTTTGCGTGATTCAATTTTTCTAAAAGATGACTATATAGTATATATACTAGGTATAACCGTATAAGCATGGTAGTATAGTAAATTATAGGTAATACTAATATACTTATTAGATTAAAGGAAAAAAAATATGGAATAAGTTTAAAACAATAAAAAACAAAAAAAACAGACTACCTTCGTTTTAAACAAAAAAAAAACAAAAAAAACGACACAATAAAAAACGACTCACATCACTACATACAGTACACCCTTGTCAAACTCTTTTTAGTGTTTGCTTTTGAAACTGAATTTTTTTCAGCCTAATTTGAACAAAGATGCCTCGTAATTGCGTGAACAGTGTAGATAATTTCTGTTATGTTTGTGGAGAATTGACTTTTGCATCACAAAAGCGTGCTGTAACCGCCGTGATTAGGAAAGCCTATCACCTTTATTTTGGCTGTAAGATTGGAGATCAGGACAAGAGCTGGGCCCCACACATATGCTGCAATACTTGTGCAACAAACCTTCGCCAGTGGTTGAATCGGAAAAGGAAATCTATGCCTTTTGCAGTGCCAATGGTGTGGAGGGAACCAACAGATCATGTCAGCAATTGTTACTTCTGCATGGTGCCTCCAGTCAAGAAAGGTATTTGCAAGAAGAAAAAGTGGATTTTACAATATCCGAATATATCCTCTGCTATACGCCCGGTACCTCACGGCGAAGGACTACCCGTTCCTGAGCCCCCACACTCATTCTCCCTGGAGTCAGAGGACGAGGAGAATGAAGGAACCTGCGAAACTTGTGAGCCTTCAACTTCACAAGACCCTGAATTTGTTTATAACTTGACATCTTTCTAAACCGCACATGATAACTCAGAATGAATTAAACGACCTTATCAGAGATTTAGAACTGCCAAAGAGTAAGGCAGAACTGTTGGGCTCCAGATTGCAGCAGTGGAATCTCCTCGCTGAAAATGTTAGTGTAAGTTTCGTGACCGTCAAAAAGATTTTGTCCCATTCTTCATTATGGAAGGTGACCTTGTAGCTTGCAACGACATCGATGGTCTGATGGCAGCTCTTAACATTATTCACAATCCTGATGAGTGGAGACAGTTCATTGATTCATCGAAGTTGAGTCTAAAAGCTGTTTTGTTGCATGTTGGCAACGTATTGCCATCAATTCCAGTTGGTCATGCAGTCCACATGAAGGAAACATATGACAAGATGATTAAGCAACTTATAGAACTGCATAAACTATGACAAACATCAGTGGCAGGTTTGTGGTGACTTGAACGTTGTTGCTATCGTGCTTGGACTGCAGCCGGGCTACACTAAGTATTGCTGTTTTCTGTGTGAATGGGATAGTCGAGCTAGGACTTCTCATTACATCAAGAAGGATTGGCCACTCCGACACTCATTGGAACCTGGAACAAAAAATGTTCAGTATCCTCCACTTGTAGAATCGAGCAAGATTTTGTTACCACCTTTACACATCAAACTGGGCGTCATGAAAAATTTTGTTAAGGCTATGGATAAAACGGGGGCAGCTTTTAAGTACCTCGGTGGTAAATTCCCAAAGCTCAGTGAAGCAAAAATCAAGGAGGGTGTATTTGTTGGTCCACAGATCCGCGAGCTTCTTAGAGATGAGGAGTTCGACCGTATCGTAGGTGGTGAGGAGAAGACAGCGTGGAATGCTTTCCGGTTAGTAGCAACCAATTTTCTCGGAAATACCAAAGCTGACAATTACAGGGAGCTGGTGGAAAACCTGCTGTTGTCCTATCAAAAAATGGGCTGCAATATGTCTTTAAAGATACATTTCCTCCATTCGCACCTGTAATTTTTTCCGGCCAACTGCGGAGCAGTCAGCGATGAACATGGTGAACGTTTCCACCAGGATATCTCAGCGATGGAGAAACGCTACCAGGGGAAATGGAGTCCATCATTGTTCGCAGACTACTACCGCTGGACAATAACAAGAGATGCTCCAGAAGTTGAATACAAGACACAAGCAAAGAAGCGACGGGTTGAATCAATATGTGACTGCATTATACAGGTATGTTATTAATATACGTATGGTATACATATATGCAAAATGTGTAACTTAAATTTTCTTGGAAACTGTAGCCAATCGACTGTTTTTATGGTCATATTCGTTTTCAGCACCCCAAAATCCATAATAGGAAACACATTTTATCTCCGAAGCAAAAACTTTTTCAAAATTTGTAGACCAGTGTTATTTTCACTGTTTTCACAATTTAAATAAAAAAAATTAACAATCAGTTTTAAAGAAGAAATACTGAAATCGTACTAATGCATTTAAGGATTAAATCTAATATACTATTTCAGAAATGAAGCCTTATACTGTATATTATATATATATATATTCAAAATGATTCATCCGATTTCAACTGAGAATACTTCAGTACCTATCAACCGTGCATCAACTGGGCATACACCACATGAAAGAGGAAATCTCCGAGTTTTACAAGATCACCGCGAGAGGGCTCCAAAGTCACCGCGCGTGGCCTAGCCTAGCAACAAAGTCAGTGTGAAAATGGCGTCCGCACAGCAGAAGGCGTTTTGTGTGTTGCAGTTTTCGAGCTGTAAATCGGTAGTCACAGTGCAGCGTGAGTTTCGTCGACGTTACAGAACAGATCCACCGGGTGCTCAGAGCATCCGTCGGTGGTATGGGCAGTTCGAGGAAACAGGATGTTTGTGTAAAGGCAAGTCCACAGGACGACCGCGCGTGTCTGAGGATAATGTGCAAAGAATCAGAGAGAGTTTCCAACGTAGCCCGAGGAAATCAACAAACCGCTCCAGTCGAGAATTGGGACTTCCTCAGACGACTGTTTGGCGTGTTTTGAGACGGCGCTTGCATATGAAGCCATACAGGTTGCAACTGTTGCAGGCTCTACGGCCGGGGGACAAGTTAAAACGACAGAACTTTTGCGATCTTATGCAGGAGGCTATGGAGGATGACGAATTTGCTCCCCGCCTGGTGTTCAGTGACGAAGCAACTTTTCATTTAAGTGGCAAGGTGAACCGTCACAACCTTCGCATATGGGGCACGCAACACCCACATGCAACAATCGAGCACGAGCGCGACTCACCTAAAGTTAACACCTGTGCCATTTCCCGGGCAAAGGTTTACGGCCCTTTCTTTTTCATGGAAAACACAGTGACTGGTCACTCCTATCTGGATATGCTGCAGAACTGGTTATTTCCCCAATTGAACGAAGATTCCGGCGACTACATTTTCCAGCAAGATGGGGCGCCGCCTCATTGGCATTTGGATGTTCACCGTTTGCTCAACGAAGTGCTCACTCGCCGTTGGATTGGTCGCAGTGGGCCCCATGACTTGGTGCTCCACAGCTGGACCCCTAGGTCGCCGGATCTTACACCGTGCGACTTCTTCCTTTGGGGGTACGTTAAGGATACTGTGTACGTGCCACCGTTACCCACATCTTTGGATGAGCTCCGAACTCGCATTGTTACTGCCGTAGAGTCAGTGACAACGGACATGCTGGAGCGAGTATGGGAGGAATTCGACTATCGTGTCGACGTTGCTCGTGTAACTAGGGGAAGTCACATAGAGCATTTATGAGGTGAGAGACAAAATTTGGACAGTTTTTCTTTTGGTTGATGTATCACAAATCACTCTGTATTGTAACATTAAAAAATATTCTCATTTGAAATCAGGTGAATCATTTTGAATAGCCCTGTATATATATGTTTTCTTTGCGCACACCTACAGGACGCTACAATTGGTGTAGAACAATGCGGTTTTCACCATTCGATGCGTCTTTTTATTGTGCAGTGCCCATGCTAAAAAAAATTTCCTAACAATTCTTTCCCCCCTTTTAGGGGTACAGTTCTTCCCATGCCTGTACATGGATTTTTTTAATTCTTAATTTTTAATCAATTTTGGCACAAAATAAGTCAATATTTACTAAACATTTAATATCATTCGATTCACAAAAGATTTATTTATCGATTCAATTTAAAAAAAGTATATATTTTTAAAATTCATAAAGAACTTTTTGCAAAAAACTAAAAACAAACGCATTTTTAAAATTCAATGATTTTTATACAAAATATTTTGATATTTTTAAAATTCAATGATTTTTATACAAAATATTTTGATATTTGTTATAATTTTAACATTTTTCGATTCACAAAAGATTTCTTTATCGATTCAATACAAAAAATTACATAATTAAAACGGGCAATTTAAATAAACACGAGTTTAAAGTTAAACGAGCCACACGAAATTATTTACCGTGACTTTTGTGCGTTTTATTACTGTGGCTTTTGTACAAATAATTTTACGTATACACAAACAATTTGATAGGATATTGATTTATCATTCTATTTTTTAGTTGTCATAGAAATACGTTAATTAAGTTATCTCATTAGATGCGCTTTTATAGTTGAAGATCATTTTCAGAAAATTATTTTCCCCACTTTAAAATATTACAAAATTTCTATTAGGTATCCTAATATTATTATGCCTGTCGCTGTAAGTAAGAAAATAGCAATTAAATAATTAATTTTAAAACATTAAATGACGTCATCAAGATCATTACGAAACCTATGGTAAAATTATTGAATACCCGGTTAGGTTCATTGAATGCCAGGTTAGGTCATCTGTACGCCCTTGACGATTGGTTAGGTTGTCGTGATATTTTCGTTGGCTTTAACGAAAATATATGACTTACCCTAACCAATCGTCAAAGGTGTACAATTAACCTAACCGGGCATTCAATTAACGTACCCGGGCATTCAATTAATCTAATCGGGCATTCAGTTGACGTAACCGGCCATTAATTAACCTAATCGGGCATTCAGTTGACCTAACTGGGCATTCAATTAGCCTAACCGGGCATTCAGTTTACCTAACCGGGCATATATATATATATATATATATATATATATATATATATATATATATAGCGTTCAACATCCACCCCGGCAACGCTATTGATGCACTCGAAACAATGAAAACTATGATTTGGCGGGCCGCAGGGCCCCCAATTACTGTCGGTTCAGTTATTTGGTCAACAAAACTATAGAAATGAACGCAGTCATGAAAATCTTAAGCTTCAAATCCGAGCTCATTGTATTAAGATTTGTGAAGCTTTAGATTTTCATGGCCGCGTTCTTTTCTGTAGTTTTATTGAATGAATAATTGGTTTGCCAGTAACTGGAAGGCCGCAGGCACCCCAATTACTGAGGCCCAAGGTGAGAGGAATGGGAATGATATCCAGATAAAATGCTACTGATGTTCAAAATAAAATACGCCGTAGGCCCACAATCCAGCCGAAGCACCGCAGATCGAGCAAAATCGGCGCGTAGCGCCGACCTTTTGCTGGTACTATACTCTATTATGTACTTGTCTAATTGCCGTATTTACTATTAATTCTTAGTATGGTACCGTAGGATTGCTAACTATTGTAATGACCAAGATTTAAAGTATATTGCTAACAGAAGTCATTGATCACGAATTATGTACATATATATATATATATATATATATATATATATATATATTCTTGAGAGATGTGCTCCATTGTATACAGAGTGCAGTTCACAGAGACATTTTTGTATACAACAGTTACAAGTTTTTATTTTATTTTATGTACAGTCTTTATCTATATACCGGGTGTCTCAAAATAGATGGAACCCATTGACATGATAATAATTTATTACTCAGAAAATAAACTCCAAAAACGATTACATTTCCTGGAAGCTGATATGATAACAATTAAAAACTGAAGATTTGAGGTCTCTAGATCAAAGGATACATTTATTAGAGCACATGTTCCAAATACCGCCGTTGCGCTGCAGACACACTTGAAGCCGACGAGCGAAGTTGTCAATCACCTTGACACCTCTTCTTCTTGATGGCACGAATCTTCTGGGTGATGGCCACTTTCAGTTCAGCAATGGATTGAGGACGATTCTCATACACGTGGTCCTTCAAGAACCCCCAGAGATAAAAATCTGGGGGGTTCAGATCGGGTGAATGCGGAGACCACTCGGGTTCGCGGCGCTTGCTGATCAGCCGATCAGGAATCGGTGGTCCAGCCACTCCATCGTGATGTTGGCTGTATGTGGAGTTGCCCCATCTTGTTGGAACCATTGCACAATCTCGATTCACGCCACGACGTGTCCCAAGTGCCCTCCAGAACTTGTTGAGCACCACAATGTAACGCTCCTTTGTGACAGTGACTGCCTCCTTGTCTGTGTCTTCAAACCAAAACGGTCATCCGATTATGCCATGTTTTGAGATGGCCACCCAGGCCGTGCATTTCACAGGTGCAAGGGCCTCTGAAGCATCTCGTCTGGGGCTTGTGTGCCCCAGAACACATTGTTCTTGCTATTGACATACCCACTGAGCAAGAAGTGTGCTTCGTCGCTGAACCAAACATCATCAAGAAAGTCAGGATCCTCTTCGATCTTGTTCTCGAACCACCGGCACATCACAACACGTTTTTGCCATGTCAGCTGGTGTGAGTTTATGCTTGATCTGGATCCTGTATGGGTACAGCTGAAGATCCTTGATCAAGATTCTTTGCACTGACGACGTGAAAGACCCAGATCTTGGCAACGTCTTCGGATGACTTTTTCGGACTCCTTCCGACAGAATCTCTCACCGCATTCACATTGTCAGGAGATCTTGCAGTCCCTTCCTGCCAGATCTGGGTGTTTCTGCTTTCTTGTTGAGATTGTTTACTGATCCTGTGGCTTGAAATTTGTGTGCCCAACGATAAATTTGGCTTTTCTGGGGATAATTGTTGAAGTTGAACTTCCTGCGAAATTTCGCTTGCACAGTTTTGAATGATTTCGTCTCCAAGTAAGTAGTGACGCAAAATATTTTTTCCTCCTTTGTCCAAGGCATTTTGATTGATAATTATTAGTTGTTATCGTCTCCTCTCTTCAAATCTGAAAAAAATAGAACGAGAACATTAATATTGGCAGAATTATTAGCAGTGACAGGGTTGCATGTATATTGAGACACCCTGTACTTTATGTTTGTAATTCTGTTGGACCGAAATCGGATCGATTTAGAGGATATTTTTATTTGGTCTTGAGTATTTTTATTTCTTTATTCTTTTCTTTTTGTGGAATGTGGGACATATTTTTCAGAAGAGAAAACCTAAAACAATTTATAGAAATCTTTTTTTTTTCTTAAGCAAAACCTTTATTGGGTTTCTTTTCATCCATTCGAGTAGTTTTATTTCCGCTAAATGTATATAAACATTCTTCTAAAATATATATATATATATATAATATATAGATATTATATATATAATATATATATATATATATATATATACGTGCATGGAATAAGGAACACTTCTTGGAAATTAAATCCACTATAGTTCGAATAAGTAATGGTAAATAACAAATACTATAGTTTTTCTTTTTTATGATGGAAGGTACAACGTGGGCAACGAGTTACTCGCAAAGAGGCCCAAAAATATAGCTGCCGAGCAGATAGGATCCAGCTTTGGGATATTATGAAGGTCATGAGCGCATTTGAGACTTATTCTTTGAAGTCCGGAGTTATATATTTTTTTTTCCTTCTTTAATTTACCTCTGATTCGTAATCTAGTGAAAGTGGTACATATCTCGGCGATCCAGAGTTTTTATATATATATATATATATATATATATAAGCAGTAAACTCTATGGTCCAAACAAGTTCGTCTCTGACGAATTACGTGCTAATGTTAAATCAAAATATCTTAGTCATATCATCACAGTGTTGCAATGTTTTATAAACCCACGTATCCCCATGTAATATCCTGTAACTCCATGTAACCTCCCGACCGCAATCAATGCGATACGCGTAAGAAAACATGCATCTCGCACGCCAGTGAAGGGAAGCGTTTATAAACACATTTTTTGTTTAGTTAGATTTTACTAAAAACCTCCTGTCATTCCCATAGATAAAGCATAATAGTGCCAACTCCTATACATAAAGCATAATAGTGCCAACTCCTATACATAAAGAATAATAGTGCCACCCCCCTATACCATCCTCCTTCTCTTATCCTGACCCAGTTACAGTCTAAATTTCAGCTTCCCCTGATTAGTATTTAACTTAATTATAAAAATCGCTTAAAAAGGTTCTTTCAACCATAGAATTCAGGTGCACTCTATATTTTCCTCTCCAACAAAAGCCCTTTGTGGGGACTTGTCCTATCAAAATAGCCGCCATTCTGGCGCCTCTAGACAGAAACAATGAAGATTTATACCCCAAAAGAAAACATCCAGGTTGGCAGGGAATATTTCATTTTCGGAGTAGGTTACCCCCTCGAATATAATAATTCCACCCAAATTTTGATGTGAAGCACTCTCTTAGGCGCTTGCTGTTAAACCCCTGCCGAAAACCTCCGTAAAATGGTGGCACTTAATCCACCTCGACCCTACCTACCCAGAGGCTATAAAAACCCTGAGAGAGTCGACGGCGAGGTTTTTCTTCGCCCTTTCGCCGCCCTTAACTGTGCCATAAGCCGCAGGCTCTGTGATTGATTGTGTAGCGACGCTACCTCGGATTATACAGGGTGTCCGAGAATTATCTGTACAATTTTTGGCTATTATTAAAAGTCAACCATGAAGTGTAGAAATTCCAGTGTTGTCCCATTTTACAGAGAATCTCATTAAGTTTTTTCTGATACCAAGTTTTGACAAGTTTTTTAGAAATTCCAGTGTGTCCGAACATTATCTGTACAATTTCATCTTTTAATAAAATTCTTGATAACACACGTAAAATTCTTAAACAAGATTATTTAGAATCTGTATTTTCAAAAGTTTCTTTTATTAAAGTAACGTTGTTACAAACATTCGATATGTGCACCATTAGTGATTCGCAAAACATCCAATCGATACTCCAAATGTTGCCATGTACGCTGCAGCATATCCACATCAATTCGCTCAATAGCAGCTGTGATTCTTGCTTTTAAATCATCAATGTCTGTCACCCGCGTACATTTCTAAAAAACTTGTCAAAACGTGGTATCAGAAAAACCTTAATGAAATTCTCTTTATAATGGGACAACACTGGAATTTCTACACTTCATGGTTGACTTTTAATAACAGCCAAAAATTGTACAGATAATTCTCGGACACCCGGTATAAGACTAAGGGTATATTTTAACTTTACGATAATAATTTATTACATTTCACTTCCTAAAGAATCCTTAAAAAAAAAGAAATCCTAAACCACTGTTATTCGTCAACATAACTTATGAACTCGTGAAACAATAAAGCCTAAAGAAGTGAACTTCATTGTTTTCATTCACCGTGAAATTCAATTTATGAAATTGTATCCCAACTGTACAAATTACTTCACCGAGATAAGAGTGATCAATGAAAATTATTGGAGAGAATTGTGTGCACCCACGAGCATTGACGTTAAACGTGATCCAAAGTAGAGTCCTCCTGGATCCCCATCATTCCAAGAGTAACATGGTCGGAAGCCCTACGGATACAATTCTGTCTACCAAACGAGGGACCACTTACCAGATTCAGTACATCGTCAATTCCTACATTCGAGCGGAAAGCCCACACGACATATACTGTATATATATATATATATATATATATATATATATATATATATATATATATATATATATATATACACACACACACACACACACGACGCCGGACTCGAAAAAATAAAATACTCTCTCAAATGCGCTCATGGCCTTCATAATACCTTTACGTTATACAGGGTGATTCAAAAGTCAGGTTACATAGGGAAATACTGTATTATGTAATGATACAGGGGAATAGTCACATCACATGTTCGATATGGCCACCGTTAACGGCAATGCACTTGTGCAGACGTTCCTCCAGTGACGTAGCACTTTCCTGAGCGTCGTGTGGTTAACGGTGTCAATGGCTGCCGTGATCCTTTCCTTAAGATGGGCGATGTCACGGATCTTCTGGTAAACGACGGCTTTCAAATGCCCCCAGAGAAAAAAAAATCTAAAGGAGTGAGATCCGGGGACCGAGGCGGCCATTCTACCGGGCCCCGACGGCCTATCCAGCGTTGTGGAAATTGCTTATTAAGTCATTCACAGACTCCGGAGCCATAGTGAGGCGGGTCGTCATCCTGTTGGAAGTACACGGGGAAGTGTCCGTTTTCGTTCAGAATGCTCGGGAAGACACGGTCTTCGAGCAGGTGCAGGTATCTGTTAGCGTTGAGATTGCCATCAATGAAGAACGGGCAGACAATGGTGGTGCTCCATACGCCACACCACACTATGAGCTTGCCGGCACCCTGCATCTTTGTTGGGTCTGTCCAGTTGGGGGTTTCATCACTCCAGTACCGCCAGTTGTGTCTGTTTACTTCGCCATTAACATAAAAGTTCGCCTCATCAGTGAACAGGATGGACGAGGAAAAGTTTGGGTCTTGTTGCACCTGTCCTGAAGCCCATTCGCAGAATTCCATACGGCGGTCGGGATCATCCTCGCTGAGATGGTGCAACATCTGGATCTTGTACGGATGCCACTTGTGCTCGTGGAAAATGCGGACAACGCTCGCTTGGCTGATCCCGCTTTCCTGTGACAGGCGCCGCGTGCTTTTGCAGGGGCTCTTCGACGCAACCGCCAGGATCATGGTTGCTGTGGCGTCATCTGTGGCTGTCCGAGGTCGTCCGCTTCGGGGCTTATCTTCCACGGAACCCGTTTCCCGAAACCTCGCAACGAGTTTGGCGACAGCATTATGGGTGATCGGTGGCCGAGATGGGTGTCGACAGTTAAATTCCGCTGCGACGTCTCTGTAGCTCAACGAGCCAGCTAGGAATATCACATCAATGCGCTCCTCCTTCGATAACATCTCATAACTCATTTACCTGCAAAGAAACAGAAAAGCCCTATGTAACCTGACTTTTGAATCACCCTGTATACCTATAGTGTAGCCTAATCTTAACCACTTTGATGTTACCGGTTTATAACGTAAAGTTGGCACTATAATAATAATGATGATGGTTAATTGATTGAAAATGATTGAATGTTAAATGACAAAGCTGGAGTTACCAGTTTATAGTGGCCTAGAATCACCAATTTATAATGGTCTACGAATCACCGATTTGCTGTGGCTGAGGAAGTAGGCTTACTATAATTTATGAATGATAATATTGGAATGAATGATCAAGGGTCACCAGCTCGGCTTACACACCAAGCAAACAATATTAATAAGGTTAAAGAAATTACCTTGTTATTTTGTATTTAATTAGGAAAATAATTCAGTTATTTGTTCACAGGGAATAACAATGCAATAACGGTATTTGTAGAGATTAACAATGATATAACGGCACTTGTACTATGCTAAATATGACTGAGTATTAGCAATAATAAAAATGGTTATACAGGCTAATTGTTAAGTAATTACAAAGATGATAACGCTAATTTAGGTAGGCTAATGAGATATGCGGCGTGGGCACAGAATAAATAAATCTAGCCTATGGACAACTGAAATAACGTACATACGGTAGGTACAGTAAATGGATTACGTAATACACTGATTTTGATAGGCTAATACGATATGCAAAAGTGAACACAGAATAAATGATGTAGCCTATTGATAGCTGAAATAATGCCCGTACGTTTGACACAGTAAGTGGATTAGGCCGTCAAGAATGGAAGGCATAAAAGAACATATGAATAGTAGGTGCACGATAAGTAAATTATACTAATGATCACAACTACAGGGTGAACAAAACTACGATATTGGTACAATACTTGAAATAGGTCGACTGCAGTCTTAACGGGAAAGTTAGTTTGAAACGGTATTGATAAACACTTTTGGGGCCTACGCGATTAGGCAGAGCTTGTGGAAGCAAGACGTACAAGGCAACGGTAGGCCGAGTGAGAACCGACAAGAAGCTTACCGCAAATGATGTACCTCTGGAGCTTGAAGACCTACTTGTTGGGCTGACCGATATCTGGGTAGTAATGACTTGTAGACTAAACGCATAGATGAGGTTGACTGTATGCGTCTCGCCCGTCGAGGATGACCTTGAAGACGGTAGCGGGGCCTATTGAAACTTGTTGAACGGGCGCCGATCGTAAAATGGTGGAGGATGAGCGAAACGAGATGGTTTGAGGCTTGTAGCTTGTAGGAGGTTCACGGACCTGTTCCTCGAAAGATGCTTCTGTAGCGTGGTGAACCTTGCCGGCGTCTTTGAGGATGAAAGTTGAAAGCCGGTCGAGAACTGGTAAGAAACCACTAGGACGCTACAGCAGTGATGTTCTTTCTTGTAGGAAGGAATTGTAGTATACTTCAAGTGTTGCTTCGTTCTGGTATAACGGTTGAAGTGTGACTTGGAATGTAGCCGGCTAAAGTCAATGATGACGCTGGGTCGAGAGAGTAGAGTCACGAGGGGACGTAGCTAGTGGAGGAGTGAGGACGAATGCCAGTGATTCTGTCTTATATAAGCTCGTAGGACGCTAACTTTCGCGGTCCTTTTGAGACGCCTACAAGCGTCCTGTTGTTTTTCTCTCCTCGACAAAATCACGTGTGTTGTTCGATTCCTGGTGATTCCAAGATGTTTGAGAATGTCGGGGAAAAGAATTCCTTTGGCAATTTCTTGTTTGTTTGTCTGTTCTCTGTACATCTTTATGAGAAATATCGAGTATCTGTGACATCATTATGATAAAGCAACATACGGTACCAAAATATTAGAATATCTTGTCAGGTGTTATAAGAAAACACCCAGGATAAATTCATTGTTTATTAAATACTGCCAATATATTAAACCTTTATCAAAGACTTTTTAACTGCGTCTTAGTATTTAGTTGGTCCACCCTTAGCAGTGGTTATGACCTCCAGTCAACATGGCATCGAGTTGAGTAGCCTCTTGCATTCTTCTGTAGTTATCGATTGCCACGTTGGCATCAAACACCTCGTCAGTTCAGTAGTAAGTGTTCCTGGTTTATGCTTTTGGGCCTTCTGCTCAGCAATATTCCAAATATTTTTTATAGGATTAAGAGTGGGAGAAATAGATGGCCCTGATAGTACTAAAATTTCATGAGAATCAAACCACAACTACGCAGATGTTGCACAAGCCGCATGAGCTGAAGGTAGATCATGTTGAAAAATAAATGGTTCGTTTCCATACAGCTGTTCTGCAGACTCCAGACTCCAGCGTGAAGTATTCTAAGATTTCTTGATAAACGTGACTATTGACAGTTCTGTTTACAAGTGCGAGTGACCCCGCAACATTTGCATGACTTGATACGTATGAAATTGTAGTACTACTGTGGCCATCTATTTCTTCGACTTAATCCCATAGAAAATCTTTGGAATATTGCTAAGCAGAAGGTTCAAAAGTGTAAACCAGGAAAACGTAGTTTAACTGATGACAAGCTGGCAATCGATAACTACAGAAGAATGCAAGAGGCTAGTCGACTCGATGTTACGTCGATTGGAGGCCGTAACCAGAACTAAGGGTGAACCAACTAAATACTAAGACGGAGAGTTAAAAAGTCTTTGATAAAGGTTTAATATTTTGGCAGTACTCAATGAGCATAATGAATTTAGTCTATTTTCCATAACACCTGACAATTAAGATATTGTAATAGTTTGGTTTGTCGCCATGCATTAACTTTTCACTATTTAAAAGGTTTAAAAGGTTGAAAGAGCTCATTTCAGACTATTTTACTTTTTGGTCCACAGTTATATATATATATATATATCCCCGCAAGGGGGTTCTAAGCTCGTGCTCTTGAGTGCTCTTTGTGCTCGTTTGTACGTGCTTGTTCCTGGAGGCTTCACGTGCGCCCTCCCGGCCCTAGCACCCAAGGATGATGGGGCTCGACCCTGCAGTCCTTGTCATCCTTGGTCTTTTTCCACTTCGACTGTCCCCTCCACCCTTTCTTTTTCCTCTGTCTTTCCTCTCACTTTTTCTTTGTTTTTCCGCTGAGATATGCCCTTTTAAATAGAGGCGAATCGGTTCTTCCCGAACTTTAAAAAAAAAAAAAAAAAAAAAAAAAAATAATATATATATATATATATATATAAATATATATATATATAAATAAATATATATATATATATAAATAATATATATATATATAAGGCGCCTTGGTGTAGTGGTTAGCGTCGCTGACTACGAATCCATCGGCCCCGGGTTGGAGACCCGACGGCAGCCGGCGCGTAGCAAAACCCAGCTATTCATCCTTCCACACAATAAAGAAAGTGGTTGGTAGATAAATGGGTACCCTAAGTGGACTAGTGGTTAAGACGCTGGGCTGCTGATGGGGCGTGGTTCGGATTCCACGTTAAACTGTAGGAGTGAAAAGCTTGACCTTCGTCAGAATGAACAATTCGGGCGGAAGCTAGCCAAAGGTTAAAGGTTATATATATATATATATATATATATATATATATATATATATATATATATATCGCTTAAAAGTTGTGTTCGCCCCAATGCGACACTATCTTTTTTATCGTTTTCCTACCTACTCCGAAAATTACTCCTACTTTCGTACAGATGTTTCTTGGGGTTCAATTTAGGTTACGCTTGGTTAACCTAACCTAACCTAAAACAAAAAAATGGGTGTTTAAAATCTCGAAGTGTAGCATGAAGTAGTAGTAATTTGATTTCGAGTATTTTAATTGAAATCCCAACCGGAGTGAAATTCGAGAAAATAATCATTGTATACGCAAAAAAGTTCACTTTTTTAAAACTTTCCAGTGGAACCTCCCCTTTACCTTAACCTTGCAGAAGCGTAAGTGATTAAAAATTTGAAAATGTAACAAATATGACCCGTAGTTGCTACTGGGTAAAAAATGAGTACGGATGAAAACACGCAGAGGTTGAAGAGAATTGGGAAGTTCTGACTATCCATCAATCCATCGTGTTCTGCCTATCAGGCAGGTCCAACTCATGTGTCCCGCCAAAATGTTCTATCCTGAGCTATCCTTTTCATCTCATGGTAGCTCCTGCCTGCCTTCAAATCATCCAGCATCTTTCATCTTCCCCTCGGCCTTCTACCTTCATATCTACCCTCTATCACCTCCTTCAATAATCCTCCTCTCTACACGTGTCCAATCCATTTCTTCTGTCTTTCTCTTATCACCTTAATGAGTCTTCTTTCCTCCCTCACCTGTTGCAGTACTTCCTCATTACTTTGGTGTTCCCTCAAGCTTATCTTTAGCATTCTTCTCCAAATCCAATTTCAAAACTTTCCAGGAGTTTCTTTTCAGTTTTTTTCAGTGTCCATGTTCTCCATACAGTACCACACTCCATCTCAAGCTTTTTACTAACCTTTTCTTCAGCTTCAAGTTGAGTTTACCTGTAAGTAGTCTTTTCTGTCTCTCGAAAGCTACCTTACCCATACCAATTCTAGATCTTACTTCCTTATTGCAATCTCCATTGTTGGTTAATAAACTTCCCAGATATTTAAACTGCTCAGTTTCTTCTAAGGTCCGATTTCCTATCGTTAGGTTCATTTGTGCTCCTTTCCTTCTTGCAATTTTCATTACCTTTGTCTTGGTCTCATTAATTCTCATTCCGAATTCTTCCGCCGTTGTTGTCAAGCTGTTGACTATTCTTTACAGTACTTCCTCAGTACTACAAACAAATGCCTTGTCATCTGCAAACCTTACAGATTTGACCAATTTACCTCCCACTCTGATTCCTTCTTCCAGATCTGAGAGTGCTTCTATTATCATTGCTTCCGCATAGATGTTAAATAACACGGGGGACAGGGAGCATCCTTGCCTGACCCCACTTCCAACCAATCCAGGCTCCGATTCTCCTCCTGCAACTCTAGCATTCACAGTCTGCCCAAGATATAGATTTTTTATCAGTCTACGGTCCCTTCAGTCAACATTAATATTCTTCAATATTTCCATTAGTTTCCTCCATTGGATTCTGTCAAAAGCTTTTTCAAAGTCAATAAAACAAACAAACATTTCCTGATCATGTTCCAGCACTCTCCCATCATTCTCATAATACCAATAGCTTCTCTTGTTCCGCATTTTGACCTAAATCCAAACTGATCTTCTCCAATGTACTGCTCAGCTCTGTTCGTTAGTCTTCTGGTTAGTATCCTTAGCATTATTTTTGATGCATCCCTGACCAAGTTTATGGTTCGAAATTCTGAACACTTGGTGGCTCTCGGTTTCTTAGGGATAGTAATCATAGAGACTCATAAAGTCAGCAGGCCAGTCTCCGCTTTCATACATGTTTCTGCACAATACATTCACCTCCTCTCTAGCATCACCTTCAAGACTCTTCAGAAGTTTTGCTGGTACATCATCTGGTCCTGGGGCCTTGCCATTATGACTATATATACTGTATACTGTGTCCGAAATAATAAAGTGGCCACCTTTTTCACACCAACAAAATTGCAAATTCAACAACAACAACAACAACAAAAATGAAACAGAAATCATATTGACCCTTAAAATGAGAGGTAGTTTATTTAAATGGGATGAGTAATTTTTTTACAAATTCAGTTTAACAATAGTTGTTAAAAATAAAGTTGACAAGGAGGGTAATTACAGACTTAACTGAACATTAAAGAAGTTTACAATGAACAAAAACAAATTGAATAAAACACTAATGCGGCAAGTGTTCAGTGGGTCATCCATTATTATTGGCCACTGGCCAACTGCTGTAGGAATGGCGATTCGATCGAACTCATTCCATACTGTTAAAATGGTAGTCTCGATGTTGATTGACATCTTGAATATTTTGTCTGCGAACCTTGTCAACTGAACGTCCTCATTTAAAATAGTCGATTGAATTTAAATTTGGACTATTTGGTGGCCAGTCTTTTGGCCTACGCTGAATGGACGAATGATCCCAAAGTTCACCATAAAATTACTATTTGACTATTCAGTGACACGAATTTAGCAATTTTCTCTACTTTCGTATTGTCAAGTTTATTTTTAACGACTATTGTTCAATTCGACTTTAGTCTAAATAAGCTATATCTCAATTTAAGGAAAATATAAAGGGTTTAATATAGTTTGTTTCATTAGGAGGAGATTGTAGATACCAATCGACTAGGGAAGTACTCTAGGGGTGGACGTTAGCCAGGAGACAGGGAGTGCTGGAACGTTTCTCCTGTCAGTGTCCTCTTTAGCTGATCTTTTTCTGTCTCTTCTACCCTGTGAGTAGTCCAGCATGCTCTCAAACACACGCTTCTCCATCTATTCTTCTTCACTACACATACATGCATTTAACACTACACAAAATCTTTTAAAAATTGATAAAAATAAAATGGCATTGTGAGCCTCGAAGACCTTGATTTTGGCTCTCTCTCTTTCTTATGAAGGGGAGCATTTTTTCGGGCACACACCCTTGGGCCCCCACCTTTTTACATTAAAAAAAGTTATCCTTGGAATTTTGGTTTTGTTCACCCGGTGAAGATGGCCACGTTTTGGGGGATACAATGATGATAATGATATGATAAGCTTTATTGGGGCATTATTCTTGGAAAAAAAAAAAATATATATATATATATATATATATATATAGTATATATACAGGGTGTTTGAAAACTTTCCGTACAAATTGTAATGGGGGATAGGCAACACCAAGACAAACCCTTTTCGTCTATAAGTGTATGTCCGCTGACGTCACCATTCGGCGCGAGAGGGCGCCGCTGCAATTGGCTAAAAGGTGAAGTGGGCTAGACTCGCGCTTGCCGCGGGCATGACTCCAGATTCCTGGGATCTTGGGAGCATTGCTCCAGTAAATTTGACCATGAGAAAAAGTAAATTTGGGTTTGGGTTTTGTTCATCCGCTAGACGTTATGCAATTTTTTTGCGTATACGTTCTTGTACAAACCAATTTTTTTAAATTACAAATTTAGTTATTTTAAGTTTAGTTGGTAATTCCATATTTAACAATTATTTTTATTTTTTGTTAGCTTCAATGTTTTGATAATTAAAATTTTATTAAAACGTATATTTTTTTAATATAAAATTATCAGGATTGGACTATGTTCCATTGATCTCGGCCAGGTTTGATAAATTGGCCAGATAATTACCTGTGCGGTTTTAAGTAATCCACCATGACTCTAGAATTGAAAAGTTTAGTTAAGTTTAAACTTACTTTTACTTACTTTAACTTACCTACTTTTACTTACTCTTCCTTACTTTTACTAAGTTTAAAGCACTTACTTTTACTTACTTTCATTGTACTATATTTACTTACTTTTACTCACTTTTACCATACTATATTTACTAACTTTTACTTATTTTGTATTTTTTCAGGTAGTCAATAATCAATAATTGATCCTAATATTGATGAAGTTGGAGAGAAAAGTGAGGGTGTTAAAGGGGGTTACTTTTGTGGTCAATGCAAGAACAAATATTCAAAGAAGCAAAACTGGGAGGAACATTTTAATTCCAAAAAAAATATTTGTTACAATACAAGAGGTCCCAGAGTTTGGGCCCACAGCTTAGATATTGCAGTAAAGAAATACCAGGATGAAGTGCAGCAAAGAGATACGGCAAAGCAGTCATTTAGTTTGTTCACAAAATGTGCTAGTGCTAGACCTCAGAAAAATGAACCAACTTCATCAACTGCTAATCTAGAAAATGAAACTTTTTCACTAGATGTTTCACAGACTGAAGAAAGTGCTTCTCCTCCACCTAAGAAACAAAAGGTAAGTGAGGAATCTGCGCATCAGACTAACAAAACTGCTTTAGAGGAATTTGAAAATTCCCAAATCCAGAAGACATTGAATGCAATTTTGCGCCTAACAAAAGAAACTCACCAAGCTGTTGTGGTTAATAAAGAGAAGAGTCAAAATATGCCTTCAAGTTCAAGTGTTGCATCCAAATCTAATAAAGCAAAAAGCAACAAATTTGACATTTCCATAGCCCATTTAAGCAAGTGTAAATCAATACAAGAAATCCTGAACAATGATTTGATCAAATCTACATTCAAATTGGTGGAAAAGAAGGATCTAGGGCATGCTGATGATTCATTTTCAGTACCAAGTGATATAATGGAAAACATTGCAAATAGTGACACTAATATGCCTGATGTAGATATAGCTGTTGAGGATGAAGATGATGATAATCAAGAAGATATTGATGATGCTTCTGATGATAAAATGTTTACATTATATTGCATAGCTTGCACAGACCCCAAAGCATGTGCTTCAGACAAACATTCTAACATAAAAGGTTACTTCAATGTTAAAGATTTAACCTATGTATGCAAACAAGGAGAAAATCAAGAGAGATGGTTTAGAAATCTGAAAACCTACCTGAAGAGACATTTAATTAAACTTCAGCATCATCAAAGAGCTGCTGTTTATGAAGTGATGAAAACATCTCGGAACACTACTAAACGCATAGAAGACTTATGTGGCAACATCTTATACTACATAATGAAAACAAACACTGCATGGGCTCTATATCCAGTACTTCTAGCTGTATTACATAGGTCAGGTTGTGAGGTTGGAAATTTGAATCATAGCACACATGCGTGCGAGACAATTTGTGAGCTATTAGATAATCAACTTAAAGAACAAACTGTAAAGTGGTTCTTAGAACAAACTTCAGTAACAATAACAGCTGACATTGGAACAATTTTGGGATTAAGCATGCTAGTTGTATTAGTTGTGAGTGAAGAAGATAAGACTGTAAAACTTGCTGGGATAAATTTAATACGCAGCAAATCAGGAGTTTATTTGGCCAATGAAATTTTTGATGTGTTGAAGTCTCCTAATCACTTGAAACTATCTGAAGAAGCAATTAAATCCAAGGTATTTGGAATGGTTGGAGATGGGGCTTTTTGTAAGGACAACGAGCCATTTAAAAACGAAATGAAAAAGTTGTTTGGAGAAAATTTCAAATTTCGATGGGACTTAATGCATCTTGTGAACAGAGCCCACGTTGATGCATTGAAGAAAATTTGTAAACTAAGTGAGCTTTTAGACTTTATTCAGAATCACTTCAAATCTGAGATCAGGCCTTGACTATACCAATATGGTTCTTGACAATATCATTGGTTTTAAGAGACCAAAACTCAAATCTGATACTCGCATGGTTAATTACGAATTTGATCAATTTGACAGATTTGTGGAAAATTGTGTTTTTTTTTATCATCCACAAGAGAAAGAAATTAGTGCCAAGTTCTCTGTATTGATTTCCTATGTAACAAAGATTATGTTGGAAGTAGCTCAAAAAACCACAGTTAGTGCAGAATTTGTAGAAAATATATTTTATAAAGAAGGAGGGAAAACTGTTATGTTAAGAGTGATGGAAACAATTTCCAAATTAGCTAATGGAGGAAATGCAAATGATGTAGTTTCTGAATTTAAGCACGATACCACCAGGCAGCAAAAGGAACTAACAGCTGAGGATTACATCCTAATGAAGTTTACAAATACATCAAGAAACGTTCTGATTACTACCAGGTTGCTGAAGTTGCTAGACCATCCAGAACCAGATCTGAAAGTAGTTTTACAAAAGACTCAGTGATAATTGGCTGACAGAATATATAGAACAGCTGTGGAAAGGAATCACAGAGAGATTAAAGCATTTTGATAAAGATGGATCAACTGCCTGGAGTGAAGCACCAGCTGAAGGGACATTCTCCATTCTTGGTTACATTGTTGAACACAAAGGATCCATTAAGCCATCTCATTTGACTAAGCTGTGCAGAATTGTGAAGGAGGGTCCAGCTCCAGGCACTAGATCTGCTGTAATGATCACACACAAAGCCATTGATCAGTGGCCAAGCATACATGGCGGTAAATTCACAACAAATGCCTACATGCAAGGTCTAACATCGTCCACTGTTGCTGCTGCAATGAATAAATAAACTTAAGGTGAGTTATAAACTGTACATTATTGTATTATTATGTTTAGCTAAAACAATTTGTAATTGGTATGTCGTCAATTCAAGAGTTTACTATCATTAACCTATCTAGTGGTGTAAGGGGAAAAAAAAGTAATTCAGAGCTGTGCTCCAGTAAATTTTTTCAAATCTGGAGTCATGGCCGCGGGCATTCTTAAATCGGACGTAGTACGCGTAACATGGAGCGCTTCACGACTGCTGAGATGGTTGACATGCATATGGTGTATGGGGCTGCCAATGGAAACGGAAGAGCTGCTGTGAGGTTGTACCGACAGCGCTTCCCAAACAGACGTGTGTGCCAAACCACCAAACGTTTGCGCATTTGCACATCGTTGCTGGAGTGTGCTGGGGCCCCGTCGTGTTGAAACCACATTCGTCTACGAATAGCCACGGGAACATCTTCCAGCAGTTCCGGCAACATTTCTTCAAGAAATATCCGATAAACCCGCCCGTCGAGTCGGGCAGGCAGCAGGTACGGCCCAATCAACTTGCCATGGACGATACCGCCCAAACATTGACGGCGAACAGTTCTTGATGAGCATGCACCCGTGTAGCATGTGGATTTGCGTGCGCCCACACGTGAGAATTGTGCATGTTAAACACACCTCACGTGTGAAACAGGCCTCATCTGAGAACAGCACATAAGCCGGAAAATTAGGCTGCACCGCTGTCTGCTGCAGAAACCAGCGTGCGAATTCCACACGAAGAGGGTAATCCCGAGGTTGTAATGCCTGGACTCTCTGACGATGAAACAGATGTAACTGCTGCTCGTGCAACACTCTCCAGACCAGGTCGTGGTTCACACCGAGGATACGTGCAACACCGCGTGCTTGCGCTTGGATTGTCCTCAAATCGCCGTAGGATTTCGTCTTCCATGTCAGGAGTGCGCACGTTTCTCTCCCGACCAGTGTCATGCATGTTTGCATGGAATGTTCCAGTTTCTCGCAGTCGCCGATGCAAATGCGCAAACGTTTGGTGGTTTGGCACACGTCTGTTTGGGAAGCGCTGTCGGTACAACCTCACAGCAGCTCTTCCGTTTTCATTGGCAGCCCCATACACCATATGCATGTCAGCCATCTCAGCAGTCGTGAAGCGCTCCATGTTACGCGTACTACGTCCGATTTAAGAATGCCCGAGGCAAGCGCGAGTCTATCCCACTTCACCTTTTAGCCAATTGCAGCGGCGCCCTCTCGCGCCGAATGGTGACGTCAGCGGACATACACTTATAGACGAAAAGGGTTTGTCTTGGTGTTGCCTATCCCCCATTACAATTTGTACGGAAAGTTTTCAAACACCCTGTGTATGTATATATATATATATATATATATATATATATATATATATATATATATGGCTAAAAGTTACGTTCGTTCCTATTCGGCGATATATTTTGTATCACTTTCCTTCTACATGCAAATTGCTACTACTTTGTTGTATGTCATTTTTCATTCAATTTAGGTTAAGTTAACCTAACCTAACCTAACATAAAATAAATTTAAATAAATAAAACAAAAAACTGTGTGTAAAATCGTGAGGTAGCATGAGGTCGTCGTAATTTGATTTCGAGTTTTTTAATTAAAATCGTAACGCGAGTGAAATTTCGTGATATTACTACATATTATGGCAGGCAATGCTTAAGATTTAAAATTAATATTAATGCTTTCATTATGATTAAAAATAATAACTTTCTCAAGAGTTTCGGCTCCAGAAAATTCGGGTCTTTCCTGTTTCATTAACTGTTTCCGATTTTTATGAAAACAAAGTGATATGTACAGTTTTTCACGCTGATTTCAAAATTATAAACCATTTCATCGAGAAATACTTAGGTTAGGTTAGGTTAGGCTTATTAGCATTTGATGTTTTCTAGGACACTGTTTTTCTTTCGGTATTAAGTTATATTCTTGTAAAAAATTTACTGCATTTTCTTGTCTCAGTCTTCCTATATAATTCTATAAAATTAAATTTGTCAGTCATTGGAAAGTAAAAAGATGTTGAACTACAGTCTATGCTTGCAGCGGAAGAACAAAATAGATGCGCAACGCCACCGTTTAAAAAATAGCCTAGCCTATGCTTGCAGTGATAGTCTCTGCTTGCAGCGGAAGAACAAAATAGATGCGCAACGCCACCGTTTAAAAAAATAGCCTAGCCTATGCTTGCAGTGATTACACCGTTCTAGTACTTTTTGTAGTATTCTATAATTTACTTTCATTTCGAAAAAACTTATTTTTAGAATCATTGTATTATTTTAAAATTTCTATAGCCTACGTACGCTCTTTCAAACATTTGCTAGTTTCTGCACATTATAACTTTTTGGTTATATATTTCTCGATGAAATGGTTTATAATTTTGAAATCAGCGTGAAAAACTGTACATATCACGTTGTTTTCATAAAAATCGGAAACAGTTAATGAAACAGGAAAGATCCGAAAATTGAATGAAACGAGTTTCATTCAATTTTCTGTGTTACCAGGTATTTATATTTTGAGGTTTATATATTTGTTTGTTCATTAATAATTAATACTTTACACGAAATGTGCATCACTGGGCCTTATAAGCTACTTTATAAGCTAATTTAATTGTAAATTGCATAATTATTAGAGGTAACATCCGCAGTCAGAAGTGCGGATGCGGATGTTAAAATTCACGCGGATATCCGCATATGCGGATGCGGATATTTGTGTGCACCCGCAGCTGAATATGGTCTCAATTGTTTTATACAGGTGGCGCTGTAAATATCTTATGGTGTAAAATAAAAATAAGTTTTTTCCTCACATTTTAATTCTTCTTCAGAGAAAGTATTTTTTTCCTATATTAGTTCATTTTTGGAGTTAACTCAAAACACACTCGCACTTACGATACTCCACATTTTTTTTTAATAGTCGTTTAGTGTATTATTGTCTTTAAAAGTTCATTGGTCGCGTGATTTTTTTTTCTTGTTGCAGTTATATTTTGAGTCTCTCTCTCTCTCTCTCTCTCTCTCTCTCTCTCTCTCTCTCTCTCTCTCTCTCCTGGGCCAGACCAGTTTCTCCCCAGAGTGTTGTGGGAGGTGCGTGACCAGGTGGCTCCCCACATGGCTACAGTCTTCAACAAATCGTTGGAGATGGGCCAGGTGCCTGGTGACTGGAGGGAAGCCAGCGTGACCCCTATCTTTAAGAAAGAAGATCACGAAAGTCCAGGGAACTATCGTCCCATTAGTCTCACTTCAGTTGTAGGTAAATTATTAGAGGGGATAATAGCGGATAGGATCGTTGACCATTTGGATTCCTACAAGCTGCTTGGGGACTCCCAACATGGGTTTAGACGGCATAGGTCGTGTCTCACCAACTTGCTCGAGTTTTTCCACGTCATGTTGAGGGAGTATCATAAGAGTAGGGCGATTGATATACTTTATCTCGACTTTCAGAAAGCCTTTGATAAGGTACCTCACCGCCGGCTAATGGCGAAAGTGCGCGCGCTGGGTATCGGTGGGGAAATAGGTAGGTGGATTGAAAACTGGCTGAGGAATAGGCGGCAGAGGGTTGTAATTAAAGGGGCTACTTCGGGTTGGGCCTCGGTCACTAGTGGGGTTCCTCAGGGTTCCGTTTTGGGGCCAATGTTGTTTATCATTTATATAAATGATATCGACGGTGGCATCGTCAGTCGGATCGCCAAATTCGCTGATGACACCAAGCTTGGGGCCAATGTTGGGACGCCCGAAGCGATCGAGGAACTGCGTGCGGACCTAGGTAGGATAGGAGAGTGGTCCGAAAAATGGCAAATGCCGTTTAACTTGGGTAAATGCAAAGTGATGCACATTGGCTACGCCAATCCCAAGTCGGACTACTCCATGTTGGGGAGTAATATCGAGGTGACTGATTTAGAAAAGGACTTACGTGTGCTAATTAGCAGGGACCTTAAGTTTACGAAACAGTGTGTAGAGGTGGAAAAGAAAGCCCAGAAACTATTGGGTTATATCAGGAGGCAATTTCAGTTTCGGAACAAGGAGATTGTGCTCTCTGTACAATTCCCTTGTTCGGCCGCACCTGGAGTATGCTGTGCAGTTCTGGTCGCCCACCTTCAGGAAAGATATTGAGAGGCTGGAGCGAGTGCAGGCGAGGGCCACAAAGTTAATCCCTTCCGTTAGGCATATGGGCTACAATCGACGGTTACGCGCCCTGAACTTGTTTTCGCTGGAAACTCGGAGGCTGCGCGGTCAACTGATCGAGGTTTTCAAGCTCTTACGCGGGTTCAACAATGTCAATTTTAGAAGTATGTTTAGTTTAAATGATAACCCAACTCGCAACAATCGGAAGTTGGATTTGAAACGGTTTAGGACTAGTGTGTGTGGGAATTACTTTACGTATAAGATCTGTGACACATGGAACAGGTTACCTTCAGAAGTTGTGAACAGTTCCTCTGTGGATTAGTTCCTTGTAACTCTCTCTCTCTCTCTCATATTAAGCACATTAGCGATGTCCACGTCGGGCGTTCTGCGGACCTCCGACGCGGACATCGTTAATGTGCTTAATGAGTACTTTGCGGGAGTGTCCACCACGGAGGACACCCGCGTCATCCCCGAGCCAGGCGCCAGGCACGAAGGTGCTGGCCTGGATAGTGTTCGATGTACCGCGACAGTCGTTGCCGATAGAATAGACAAACTGAGCGCGTTTAAGGCTCCTGGGCCAGACCAGTTTCTCCCCAGAGTGTTGCGGGAGGTGCGCGACCAGGTGGCTCCCCACCTGGCTACAGTCTTCAACAAATCGTTGGAGACGGGCCAGGTGCCTGGTGACTGGAGTGAAGCCAACGTGACCCCTATCTTTAAGAAAGAAGATCACGAAAGTCCAGGGAACTATCGTCCCATTAGTCTCACTTCAGTTGTAGGTAAATTATTAGAGGGGATAATAGCGGATAGGATCATTGACCATTTGGATTTCCACAAGCTGCTTGGGGACTCCCAATATGGGTTTAGACGGCATAGGTCGTGTCTCACCAACTTGCTCGAGTTTTTTCACGTCATGTTGAGGGTGTATGATAAGAGTAGGGCGATTGATATACTTTATCTCGACTTTGAGAAAGCCTTTGATAAGGTACCTCACCGCCGGCTAATGGCGAAAGTGCGCGCGCTGGGTATCGGTGGGGAAGTAGGTAGGTGGATTGAAAACTGGCTGAAGAATAGGCTGCAGAGGGTTGTAATTAAAGGGGTTAGTTCGGGTTGGGCCTCGGTCACTAGTGGGGTTCCTCAGGGCTCCGTTTTGGGGCCACTGTTGTTTATCATTTACATAAATGATATCGACGGTGACATCGTCAGTCGGATCGCCAAATTCGCTGATGACACCGAGCTTGGGGCCAATGTTGGGACCCGAAGCGATCGAGGAACTGCGTGCGAACCTTGGTAGGATAAGAGAGTGGTCCGAAAAATGGCAAATGCCTTTTAACTTGGGTAAATGCAAAGTGATGCACATTAGCTACGCCAATCCCAAGTCGGACTACTCGATGTTGGGGAGTAATAACGAGGCCACTGATTTGGAAAAGGACTTGGGTGTGCTAATTAGCAGCGACCTTAAGTTTACGAAACGCACTGTTGGGTTATATCAGGAGGCAATTTCAGTTTCGGAACAAGGAGATTGTGCTCTCTCTGTACAATTCCCTGGTTCGGCCGCACCTGGAGTATGCTGTGCAGTTCTGGTCGCTCACCCTCAGGAAAGATATTGAGAGGCTGGAACGAGTGCAGACGAGAGCCACAAAGTTAATCCCTTCCGTTAGGCATGTGGGTTACAATCGACGCTTACACGCTCTGAACTTTTTTTCGCTGGAAACTCGGAGGCTGCGCGGTCAGTTCATCGAGGTTTTCAAGTTCTTAGGCGGTTTCAACGATGTCGATTTTAGAAGCATGTTTAGTTTAAATGATAACCCAACTCGCAACATTGGTTGGAAGTTGGATTTGAAACGGTTTAGGACTAGTGTGTGTGGGAATTACTTTACCTATAAGATCAGTAACACGTGGAACAGGTTACCTTCAGAAATTGTGAACAGTTCCTCTGTGGATCATTTCAAGAAAAGGTTAGACCAAATCTTGCACACTATTTGACGGTGTAGAAAATTTTCCGTGGCACCCGTTGCCATTGGTACCTCCTCGATATTGGCCGCAAGGCCTTTTGAGGTACTTCTTTTCCTTGTATATCTCTCTCTCTCTCTCTCTCTCTCTCTCTCTCTCTCTCTCTCTCTCTCTCCTCTCTCTCTCTCTCTCTCTCTCTCTCTCTCTCTCAATAATTTTGTTAAAAATATAAATATTGAAAATGGATGTCATGGATGTCATTCAGGTGTTAACACGTGTTAATTATATCACGTAACCCTTTCAGGTCAAGTGGCTAGTACCACTGATCACTTAAAATTTTTTATGTTAGTAGAAATGTAGTTTGAAATTACGGCGTTTTCCCCTCAGATGCGTTCCAGTGCCTAACTGCTTTTCCTGATCTTTTTCCCACCTTGGAAACGGCATGGAATATCTTGATGGAAGAGCGGATTAAGCGGGTCGGAGTCCTCTCAATTAGGAGGTGTATTAAGAATTAAGGAGTGTGTGCAGCACACTCCCTCTTCGCGTGCGCGTGCGTACTTTTCTGGTAACCTAATTTGCATTTATTCAATTGTATAGTCCCAATCTAAAATCACTCCCTTTTTTATGTTGAAAGCTTAATTATACGTCGGTTCCCCTTACTCTCACTTGCCACGTGCTAGTACATGTTTTTGTGGCACTAATATATATATATATAAGGGGTTCCAAAAAACCTTAGCCCCCCCATTTGCAGCTTACATGTTTACTAGTTTTTAGTGATTATAAAAATATATAAATTCTTTATTTATTGCAGGAATTAAAATTACTCTAGCTGATAAAGTGATAATATAATGGCTTCTCAATTAATTGGTGATTCGGAGAGGCAACGTGTGATAGATCGCATACGAGCAATAACATTTCGGGAAGCTCGTGATGCTGGAGCCACTTTTATAACACGTTCATGGGTTGCCAAAAAGTTGCGAAGAAGTGAGGACTTCGTCAAAAGAAATTGGAATAAAACTTTGGATGAATGTGAAATGGATACAACCAAATCTGGGCGCCCAAATTTTCCACTCTCTCAGGAAACAAAGGACATCATTGAAAGCGGTACGCGTAAGCGGAAAAACAGCTGTGCTAAACTTTCTAGAGAGATCGAAGTGTTGAGAGGAAAGATCGTTAGTGGTGAGATCATTCGACTGTACCGTCATAGGCAAGGTTTAAAGCCTTGGCATTAACTTCCAAAGCCAAGAAAAACTCAACTTAACACCGATGACAGAATGTGGTTTGCCCATTATCTTGAAGATTGGGATGTGGATGATTTCATGCATTTAGCTGTCTCCGATGAATTTTTTGTTTACGTAACACGTCGGCCTAACTACCAAAATGATCGAGTGTGGGCCACAACACCAGATGAAATCGATGACAATGAACATTATCGCGAATTATTAAAAAGTCCAGACTGTGTTGGTGTGTTTGTTTTGTTCACTGCAAAGAAGCTCATGTGGGTGCTAAAGCCAAATGGTCAGAGTTGGGATGGACAGTATTTTCGTGATATTATTCTATCCCAGCATGTCATTCCTTTTCTAAGAAACCCAAACAATGTTATGGATGTCGATCAGGTCACACTTCTGCACGATAAGGCCCCCTGCTTTAAGGCATTAGCCACTCAACAGTTGTTGCGGAACCATGAGATCGATTTCTTTGGAAATGAAGAATGGCCAGGAAATTCTCCTGACCTGAACGTCTGTGAACACATTGGATAAGTTATAAAGGACAAGGTTGAATGTCTCTTGTTTCAAGCAAGAACCTGCAGCAAATCGATTTTCGAAGGATACAATGACGCAACACATTGAAATTGTTTTAGCAAATTTGCATAACGATCAAGATCTATTCACGTCACTTTTGGCAAGCTACCCAAAGCGAATTCAGGCTGTCTTGGAAGCCAATGGCGGGAACACCAAGTTTTAATTGTTTTTCATTAAATGCAGGATTAAATTCTTTTTTGTAAGGTATGTTTAGTTTTACTGTACCTCTAATGGTTTAGGCCATGGGCGGGGGGGGGGGCTAAGGTTTATTGGAGCCCCGTATACACAGTATACGTATATACACACCCACACACACACCTTGATTTTGCCTCTGCCCAAATTGTTTATTCTGACGAAGGTCAAGCTTGTCATCCCGCCTTAGACCTACAGTTTAACGTAGTATCTGAACCATGCCCCACCAGCAGCCCAGCGTCTTAACCACTAATCTACACAGGGTACCCATTTATCTACCAACCACTTTCTTTATTGTGTGGAAGGATGAAGAGCTTGGTTTTGCTGCGCGCCGCTACTGTCATTAGGTCTCGATCCCGGGGTCGATGGATTCGTAGTCAGCGACGCTAACCACTACACCACCACTATATATATATATATATATATATATATATATATATATATATATATATATATATATATATACAGGGCGTCCCAAAAAATGTATACACACTTTAAATACTTATAAAGGCAGTGTTTATTAAAATACATTTCATTTTCAAAATGTAATAGAATCTACAGACATTATTTAATTGTTTTGTCAACGCCTGTTTTCAAACTGACGTCCGTTCTGGTCCAGGCACTGCTGATAACGCGAAGCAATGGAATCGCAAACATCACGAAACATTTCGTTTGGTATTTGTGTGCATTCTCGTTCAATGGCTGCTCTCAATTCAGCGACTGTTGCAGGTTTTATAGCGTAGACTTTGTCTTTTAAGTATCCCCATAAAAAAAAGTCTAGTGGTGTGAGGTCTGGTGAACGCGGAGGGTATTCTACGAAACCCCTTCGTCCAATCCACATCCACATCGTGCCACGTACCACTCGCAATACTCCACTCTTCGGTCCGGATCATCTTCATTAATAGCATGGACTAATCTTGGAATGTAACTTTTCCATTGACAGCGCTTCAAAATGCGTTGGACAGACGATTCTGAAATTCCTACCTCACGACTCGCTTGCCGCACAGATTTTCTTGGACTTTGGTGATACGTTTCCAGTACTCTTTCTTGCTTTGTGGGGCTTGTCGATGTCCGTGGTCTTCCGGAACGCTTCTTGTGGACATTCTGAACAGTTCCATCGGCTTCAAACTTATCTCTAATTCGAGTGATGGTAAGTCGCGTTGGTGGATCTGTTTGAAACTCCCTCCTAAACTGTCTTTGCACTTCAACTGCGTTTTCACACTTCCAGTAGCATTTTAGAATGAATTTCCTTTGTTCAAAGCTTAGTCTGACTGCCATTATTAATTCTAATGGGTTTAACTTGGAAAGAAAGAAACATCAATTGAGCTATCAGCTGTTAAAGTGTGTATACATTTTTTTGGGACGCCCTGTATATAGCTTTTTCACATTTTTTGATTTGGTAATGAAAGCCAATAAATACTAAATTTATTTAATTCCTATACTTAGAATCGTGTTGCTTTCCCCTTCACCTCATGTAAAGGTGATACACGTTCTGGGTTGACTTGACCATGGATGGAAAGCGTTCAATTCCATGGCTGCCACGCCACCTCTGCGAAGTCCGAGCGGTATAAAATTGGGGCACCGTCTTCCATGAATTCACTTTGGTGTGGACATACATTTTCATTGGAACAAAGGAGTTGCAGCTCTTCTTCAAGGATCTTTTCATATTTACCTGAATTAAAAGTTGCTGTGCAGACCATCAGCTTTGTTCGTCCATAGGTCCAAATTGCACCCCACACCATTACAGAAAATCCTCCATGTTTTATCGAAATTTGCGGATAACTCGGAGAAATTTCTTGGGATGGAAATTTACACACACACACACACACACACACACACACACACACACACACACACACACACACACACACACACACACTGTTCGAAAATTAAACAAACCGAGACATCCCAGAAGATTACGGTGTTCTAAAAGGCAGAATCATGTTTGATCATCAATGCTGCCCACTGCTTCTGACAGGCAGTGTTTCTAGGCGTGAGCATGGGGTTCCTTCTAGGTGTTCTGCAACACCCATGTCGTGAAGATATCGTCTGATGGTCCTTGAGCTAACCTTAACTTGAACAACCATTTCAGCAGCGGTTTGGAGTGCATTCGTTTCTGCGCGTCTTCTGACGGCGCGAGGCTTTCTTTTAGATCGACCTGGACAACCAGAACGATCAGCAAATAGAATGCAAAGCCTTTGTGAAAATTCACTTTGACTTTGTTCTGCTTCCCAAAATCCAATAATTCCACATCTTGTGAAATCTGTCAATTCAGGAAGCCTTTACGTCATGGCCTTGGGAAATACTTAGTAATTTATCTTTATCTTACCCTGACAAATTGGTTTCAGCAGATTATATTCTGTTTTAAAAAGTTTAAGGACGATCATCGTAGTGTCTATCTATTTTTGTCAATCCTTTGTATATAGCCAGCATGGATACGGAATCAAAGGCGACATTCGTATATAATTTATTAGCTGAAGGTTTACCAGCGTGAGTAAAAGGTTTATTTATCCCATCCAGTGCCCTTAACGTGTGTGTGTGTGTGTGTGTGTGATGCCCTGACACTCCATGTTTGTTATCGACATTTATTGGTAAAAAACATGGTGTTTCATTACAGTACATTTTTGACTGACTGTACATGTATATTTAGTGCACGGACGATTACAAAAGTTGTGAAACATAGGTAAGTGTGGACCGGTTATATTAAGATTTTTGTAATCGACTGTACACTAAAAATACATGTACAGTATACATTTGTTAGTTGGATTAAGAGCCGCGCGTGTACACACACACACACACACACACACACACACACACCCTAACTGCATGTATATTGTTGGTTTGGCACGTTCTTATAAATTTATTTGGGGCCAATTTTTCCCTTGTTTGTAAACCTGTTTACGGCACTTAATGTTCAAATAAATACTGGATATAATTGAAGGGCTTTCACGTTCTATTTATAAAATGGGTTTTTAAATCACAGGTTTTGCAATTGATCACCAGTTCGTTTTTGTTTTTCTTTGTGCGGCAAAAATGGTCCACCTGTCTTTTGGTGGCCGTGAGAGCTGTATTTAATTTTAATTATTGTATTTAAATGAACCTAATGCTTTGTAATTAATGGGCATAGATAATAGCCTGTAACGGGATACGCCTACAGTTTAGAGTCTGCGAATGTAAATATTATTATAGTATAGAGAATTACAATAACCTTATTTTTATTATTAGTTATTATTATTGATACGTTTCCCAAACATTATGCACAGTGTGCGTAGGTAAGGTACACACGTCAATCTATCTGGCATTATCTCGCACATTTGGTAAACTGATTACAGTTACACATCTGTTTCGAAATTTAGCTAGGTTGTTTTTAGTTAAGGGAAGAGCATATAAAGGTTATAAGCTTAGGTTGTTTTTAGTTAATGATTAACTAATGATTTTACTTATATTTACTATTTTATGTGGATGTTGATTTTGTTTTGGTGTTTCAGAGATGCGTGAGGTCTGCGGAGAAGGTTGGCTCTCGAATCCTCGACCCTTGTCCGATAGAGTGAAGGATGTCTCCAAGAAAAAGGCCTACATTAATAATAAGGTAAGGGGAAGGTCGTGGGTTTGTGCGCTGCTGCTAAGGCAGCTGGGCGTAAGTGAGGTCGTGAGTGTGACAATTCACGGAGGTAAAAAAAATTTCTGTGGTAACACTTTTGGTACCTCGAAACGCTAAAAAACAAAAATCTAGAAAAATTTTTATTGTCGGCAAAAAGATACGTTGTTCCTGATGAGGTTAGGTTAGGCTATATTAGCGAATACCAATATTTAATGAATAAACAGAAGACAACCTTCGAGCCCTCATTCGCGTCCGAAACGCTTAAATCACGCCCTTCTCGGTTTCATGACACTAACGTTACATTTGGTTTGGTTTGGTTAATTAATTTTTTAGATATAGATTTAAAAAAGTCGATACCCCGCTTGCGTGGAGATGTGTGTGTGTGTGTGTGTGGTGTGTGTGTGTGTGTGTGTGTGTGTGTGTGTGTGTTTTCTTGTCATCACGGAATCGCGACAGTCTTTAGGATGCACACCCAGCCCATCGCGGCACGAACATGCGTATCACGACATTAGCAGTCTCGTGGTGATCTATCTTTATAAATGCTATCTTTTATCATGAAAAAAAGGGGATATAATTAAGATTAAGTTAGGTAAGGTAAGGTTTGGTTAAATTTATTAGTTTTTTAGATTGGGTAAATATCACGATACAGAATTGAAAATGAGTGAAAATGATGCAACTTTATAAGGTAGCCAAACTGAAATAAAAGCTTGAGATTTTTACTGCACCTTCTTTACACATGAGAAATTAGTCCCATAGTGCAAAACATGCTCTCTGATGTCCTCTCAGCTCGCGATATATACCGGTGTGTGTATATATTATATATATATATATATATATATATAATATATTATATATATATATATAATGCGCCTCGGTGGTGTAGTGGTTAGCGTCGCTGACTACGAATCCATCGGCCCCAGGTTCGACATCCGGTGATGGCAGCCGGCGCGCAGCAAAACCCAACTGTTCATCCTTCCATACAATAAAAAAATAAAGTGGTTGGTAGATAAATGGGTACCCTGGGTGGCCTAGTGGTTAAGACGCCGGGCTGCTGGTGGGACGTGGTTCGGATTCCACGTTAAACTGTAGGTCTCAGGTGGAGTGAAAAGCTTTGACCTTCCTCAGAATGAACAATTCGGGCGGAAGCTAACCAAAGGTTTATTATATATATATATATATATATATATATATATATATAATATAATATATTGTGTCTGTGTGTGTAACTCTTCATACTTCCATTTAAACTGTGAATGCATCGATGATTAAAAAAAAAAGATACCATCCTGTTATCTCGCCACCAAATTTGCTGTAGCGCATGTAACAGGATATAATTATTAGGTAAAAGTTGCTTAAAATTAATCGAAATCTACCTTAAAATTACTGAATGCCCGGTTAGGTGAATTGTACGCCCTTGACGATTGGTTAGGTGAAGTCGTGATATTTTCGTTAGTTTTAACGAAATATCACAACTTAACCTAACCAGTCGTCAAGGGCGTACAGTTGACCTGACTGGGCATTCAATTAATTTAATTGGGCATTCAATAATTTTCTCGTAGGTTTCGATTAATTTTAAGCAACTTTTATCTAATAATTATATCGTGTTATACGCGCTACAGCAAATTTGGTGGCGAGATAACAGGATGGTACAAAAATATATAATTATTAGTATTATATAGAGTCTGGATGCGGTTCATAAATTTGCAATTGTCTTTCATGAATAATAATCGACGTTAAACTTTAATTTACTGGTGTTTGCGCGTATGATGTAATTCACGCACAATTCTCAATTTACTTTCTCATAAAAGGAAGAATTCTAGCCTACTATACTACTAGTACTATTTGAATACCTTGTCAGAATAGCGGCGATAGGTTTGGCAAGTGCCGACTGGCCACTACTTACTTTGCTATGCAGCCATCATCTTAAAGGGCTTCAAAACTGTCAGTTTGGCTGTGGCCTTGGTGGGAGGTGGACGTTCGCGAATCATCTCAATATTTTTCGGTTTTGGGTGTTGAGCAAAATGAATAGGTCGTTAGTAAAAAAAGAATTCACGTGCAAAAATGAATTAATCAAATACTTTTGAATGTTTTTAAATATTTGTAAAAATATGTTATTTGAGTGTTATTTGAGTTGACTATTTAGTTTTTAAAAATTTGATGCCTATATATACATATATATTGTAAAGGCTGTGTTGTGAAAAGTGTTTGGGTGTGTTGTGATCACACGTTCAATAATAATAATAATAATAAAAAGTGTTTGAGGAAATTTCACTTGGAGTAAGTTTTGTTAATGTTTTCGAAAATAGTTGGTGGAGTTGTTATAAAAATACTTTAGGAGGTTGTGGCGAGATTTTTCCCTTCCTGAAAAGAGCTCATTCTCTGGTATGAGATAATTTTTAAAATTATATATATATCAGTGGCGTGCGGTGGGTACGTCTACAATGTAAGTGATATTGCGTGCGAGCACACGCACTATATGTACAAATTGTACATATTATATAATTATAGTAGCTGATGATAAACTTCAGAACTGGCTAGTGGATATGTACTGAGACTATTCTCAAGAATACAGTAGGTACTGTTTTTAATATCTTTAATCAGATTTTTATTAGGGTAGGTAGCGCTTACCTAACTTACCTTGAATGCACGCCACTGATATATATATATATATATATATATATATATATATATATATATATATAACTATACAAGCGTCGTTCTTTACGTTATTTATACTGCGTGTTCTTTGCAGTTGAATGTATATAATATTTACGGCATGCGGGAGGTGCCCCCTTGGGGCATTGGTTTCTGCGAGTATGTAGAGGAATTACGGCATTTGGAAGAGTGAAGTCCATGGTGTAGTGGTTATCGCGTCTGACCGGCAATCGGAAGATCCCGGGTTCGATTCCCAGGTGGTACTTCATTTTTTCATTTGTTGTTTTCTCTTTCTCGTCTTGCGCGGAATATCTCCTATACAAGCGTCGTTCTTTACGTTATTTATACTGCGTGTTCTTTGCAGTTGAATGTATATATATATATATATATAGGTCGAGACCAGAATGTTAAATATTTGGGCTGAACCAATCTGTGCCCAGTCGTTGCGAGATTCCTAAAAGGACAGTTCGTTTTGACACCTTGGCATAAGTTGAGAAAGAAAATAATATTTGCATTTTGGAGATAGGAAAGGAATGGTCGATATATATACCTTTAGAGAGTATAAGCTTAGCAAAGATTTTTTTTTTTATTGAATTGATGAAAAGCGGAGCATTATTCATGCTAACTTTCCCAAGTTCAAGGGAATTATGCCGTTTACAGCAATTAATAATAATGTAATTTTGTTTTTAGATTTCTTTATTTTATTAATATTTGTAGCTTGGGTCTCACTGATGAAAATCTCCAAAAGTTTCGTTTGAAAAAATTATTTAAACTTTTTAAGTAATTTCTTCCCTTTTTCCAAATTTAGAGACGCTTTTACAACTAAATTAATATTGACGTTCAACGAGAACGTTGAACTGCTGAAAACTCATGTAGGAAAGAAAGAAATTGTGTGTGTGTGTGTGGAACAGCAATACATGATGTGTTAAACATTGCTCCAGTATACCGTCAACAGATGTGTACAATCGTGCGCACTTTTGAGTGTGGTCACCTACAGCCTTTATTGTATGTAGTGGCGCTCATAAGTATTCGTCCGGAGAAATGTTTCGGTTATATTTATCCCTATATTTTGTACCATGCGTAGGATAATTATGAAAAGTTTACCATTCGTTTGGAAACATTAAACGAACAAGATTAGTTCAACTCCAACATATAATGTAAAACATCAAAGAATATGAGGAAAATAAAAATAGTTAAAATGCAAAAGTTTTCGTACATTTATTTATAAAATTATTTAATACTTTGTTTGTCTACCTTTGATTTGAATGACTTCAGTGATTCGTTTTGGATATTTTTCTACGAGGTTTCGACATCTCTGAATAGAAATTTTAGCACATTCTTCTAAAGAAAATTGTTGCAATTCATTTTGATTAGAAGGGGGTTTCTCTCGTGGAGCTTCTTCGGGCAAACCATAAATTCTCGATTAAATTGAGGCCTGGGCTTTGACTGGAACAGTCGAGAAGCTTGAAATTCTTTTGTTGAATCCATTTCATGTTGCTCTTACTCTTATGTTTTGGATCATTATCTTGTTGCAGTTAGAGGTTGAAAGAGTACACCAGTACTCGAGTACGGGTTTTTGTCGTACTCTTACTCGAAGTAATCTTAAATTGCCGTAATCGTACTCATATAATCCGAAATCGATGTAATCTTATTTGCACTCAAACTAATTTCAAATATGAGGATCTGTCCTAGACTCCCAATGTACCATGAAAACAACAGTTTACAACTTTAATTTCAATATGGTTTATATTTTCAGATTTATTTACTATATTTTTACGCAATACTTTACATTTATAATATTATTAATAACTAAGTGGCAACTTTTGTAGCGAAAAACCTTAGTGACGAACGTCTCTCGCGTTTTATTACTGAATAGGTAGGTAAAGAAAAAATTTACAGTATACTGCGATATATACAGGGTGTCCCGTAAGTCTGGACCCATAGGGAAAAATAATAAAATTACAAAATAGTCCAAAAATTTATTACATAATCTGTTCAAAGTGTCCGCCGTTGTGTCGCACACATAGTTGAAGACGCAATCTCCACTGCGACAGCACTTTCTGAATCACAGTCGCAGAAATTTCTTGACACGCCTCCACAATGCGTGCTTTAAGGTGGAAAATGTTCTGAAGTTTGACCTCGTACACTTTGGCTTTCAAGTGGCCCCACAAATAAAAATCATAATAAAAAATAATAAAAAAATAATAATAATAACAATAAAAAAATATATTATAAATCCCTATGGGTCCAGACTTACGGGACACCCTGTATGTAACAGTAAATACATTTTGTTCATTTCGTGTCACATTTTTTCTCTTTTCAATGCAATGCGTTCATATGGTCTAATAAGCTTTGCTCATGCAAGCAGCCGAGCACCAGTTAAAATTTGAAACCACACTTACACGCGTACTCGTACTCGAACATTTAAAAAATCTATACTCGTGCTCGTACTTAAGCACTAAAAAGGTATACTTGTACTCATACTCGACCACTCAAAAAATACTATACTCGTACTCGTCCAATTCCAAAATTTTGTTACTCTTTCCACCTCTAGACTCGCAGTACCCACTTGCGACTCATTCGCAACTCCCGAACTGAATGTAATACATTTTCTTCTAAAATTTCCTGATATTTCTTCGAATTCAAGATTCCATTGATGATGACAAGCTTTCCTGGACCAGAAGCACTGAAGTGTCCCCAAAGAAGCAAACTAACACCACCATATTTAACCGTAGGAAGGATATTTTGTTTCCTAGAATGCAGTATTTAATTTTCGCCAAACATACCGTTGCTCGTTGTCCCTGAATAATTCAGTTTTGCTCTCGTCTGTTCAGAGACCTTTCTTCCAGAACACAAATCCATCATTTTGGTGATCCTTGGCGTACTTTAAATGAGCTTTTTTGTGCGGTTTTCTTCGTGCAACTCTTGCATGTTTGATGAATATCATCTGCAGTTACTCGTGGATTCACAGCAGCCATTCTTTCAATCCGTCTTGCTGTACGTTCTGAAATTTTGCAAGGTCGTCCACACACCGGTAGAGTTTTGATTGTTCCAAAGCCTTTCCAATTTTTTTTATAACTGAGCAGCCGTCGTAAATATAACTCGAATTTCTTCTATCTTCCTAAAACACTTTCCAGACTCGTGTGCAGCAATAACAGATCTATAGACAGCTCTTTACCACGATGACCCATTGCTTACCAAATGGCTTGTACAGTCATCCGTCTTCCATGAGGATTCCCAGAGAAAATTCTAGAATTCAAAACTGCCAACAGACTGTAATCAATAAAGAGGCAACTACTGATAAGAATTTTCAATTCTTCAAGCCTCAGGTGGACACAAATTGATATTTTACATTATATCTTGAAGTTAAACTGATTTTTTTTATTCGTTAAATTTTTCCAAAGACACGGTAAACTTGTACAGGTATAACTGGAATATTTCTATGTACGAATACTTTTGAGCGCCAATGTAACTATAAAACCTCATAAGTGACCATACTTATCTGTATGATTGCATTCTTTTTACTGAAAAATTGAAATCATTGCTGAACATTGACACAATTTCGAAATAAAAAAAATAAAGTATGTATTTAAAATATATATATATATATATGGGATGAATTTCACAATTAAACACGTGAAATGAATGAATGCTGAAATCCACAAGGAAAAATGAAAAACGATTCCAAGGCCTTTCGAGTTGTAGCTCTGAATACACGAAAGGCCTTGGAATCGTTTTTAATTTTTCCTTGTGGGTTTGCAGCATATATATATATATACATATACACTACTGTGCAAAAGTCTTGGCCAGTTGCAATTTCATTAATTTTAAGGTCATAAAGGTTAATAAAAGTGTACAAATGAACATTATAATGAAGTATATTTAAGCTAATAGCACATAGCACCACATAGAAACAAAAACCATCACCAAAAATAAATGTGTTCCTAATATTTGGTATGTCCCCCTTTTGACTCGATAACAGCCTTGATCCTTCTCGGGATACTTTGCTGCAGAGACTCGAGAAAATCATTCGGAATGTTATTCCAAGCATCTTGCAAGACAGCCCATAGTTCATCCTGTGATTTTGGTTGCTTCTCTATCTTCTTTTGTTCCAGATAATCCCAAACAGCTTCAATGATGTTCAAATCTGGACTTTGTGGTGGCCATTCCATTAGTTGGAGTTCTCCAGCAGCCTCTTTTCTTTCCAAATATTTTTTGACATTATTAGCAGTATGTTTGGGGTCATTGTCATGTTGGAACATAAAGTTCCGGCCGATCAGACGTAATCCTGAGGGAACTGCATCGTGTATTAATATCTGTCTATACTTTTCAGCTGTCATGATTCCGTCTATCTTCACCAAATCACCGACTCCATTTGCTGATATGCACCCCCAGACTTTTATAGACCCTCCTCCATGCTTAATTGTTGGTTGTAGACAGATGTCTTTGAGATCTTCATTGGTCCTTCTCCTCACATACTGTCTTCTCTTTGTCCCAAATATCTCAAATTTTGACTCATCACTCCAAAGTACTTTTTTCCACTGTTCCATGCTCCATTGACGATGTTCCCGTGCATATTTTAATCTTTTGGCTTTATTCCCTTTCCTAAGTAATGGTTTTCTTCTAGCTACTCGTCGATGAAGACCATTTTTAATCAGTACTCTTCTAATGGTGAAAGGATGCACTTGTGTTCCTGAAGTTTGAGCAAGTTCTGATGACAGCTCGGCACTTGATGCTCGTCTATTTCTCAGGGATGTAAGTTTCAAGTGTCTGACATCAGATTCCGAAAGTTTTCGAGGTCTTCCACTGCGTTTTCTGTCCGATACGGTCCCTGTTTCTTCTTTTTCATGATGATTTCTCGTATTGCATGTCTTGAAACGCCGGTTTTTCTTGAAATTTCCGACTGGGAATTTCCCTATTGGAATGTGCCTCTACATATTAGATTGATTTGATGTATACAACCTCAAAACATCAAGTATATTCATTTACATTACTCTAAGATTTAGATGTACGTGATTAATCAGAAAAATATATACCTGGCCAAGACCTTTGCACAGTAGTGTATATAACCGTTGATGTTCCGTATGTTGGTCTCTCTTCACACGAAAGTCAAGCTGGTGGCCCCGCCTCTAGGCCTGGCTTGGTGGAGGAGCAAGTTGCTTTCTTGCGCTCTCCACTGCACATAGCTAGGTACCCCCGGCTCATCTGGTACCGTCTTCATCCTGAGCCAGGCATCTAGTCTTCTCTTGAAGAATTCAACTTTGACGTTTCTGAGGTCTTTTGGAAGCTGGTTAAAAAGTCTTGGCCCCCTGACAACCAAGCTATTTTCCTTCAATGTTGAAGGGTCCCTTGTCGGGCCTTTAATTTGGCAACACTACACATTCTGCCTTTCCTATTTTCCAGCGTTGTTTGAATGGTAATTGGGTTTAGTTTTAGGTTTGGTACCAGTTTTTCGATCATTTTCCATATGTAGATTATGGTGTACCTCTCTCTCCTTTCCAGGGAGTACAGATTTAGTTTACGTAGTCTTTTCCAGTAAAGTAGTTCTTTGCAGCCATCAATCTTGGCTGTGAAATGTCTTTGCGTTTCTTCTAGTTTATTAATTTCTTCCTTTTTATATGGGGACGTCAAAACTGAGCAGTATTCAAGTTTTGGTATGATCAGTGTTCTTAGCAGGGAAATCATTACGGTCGTGTCCCTCCTTTTGAACGTTCTTAGTACCTGTGGTGTGTGTGTATAATTATATATATATGTATATATATATATATATATATATATATATATATATAATATATATATATATATATATATATGTGTGTGTGTGTGTGTGTGTTGGAAATGAAGATGGGTTTGTATACACCACTCCTTTTTTAGGTGACGTTCTTCTCTCTAGCTTGAGGCTGATTCCAGTCTGACTCCGTGTTCGTAAACAATTTGATGCCCTCGTCTTCTCGTCCCTTTCCCTCGATGCGTTAAGAGAAAGAATCGCTTGAAAAGGGTAAAAACTAGACGTTTCCTAAACAGTTTATTTCACCGGATAATGAATGCACTTCGCACAAAAAATGGATTAACAGAGCAGTTATAATGAAATATGAATTTGTTCACTACACTTATTTTTTAGGGTTTTTACAAACAAGCTCTCTCTAAGAGCATTCAGCAACCGACTACCCGGTTGGGCAAAAGCTGGCACTCCCTTTGACCATCACTTTGCCCGGGAGAAGTCCCGTGGTGCCACGTTTACGAGAGACTACACTGGTATGCATATGAAATTTTTTGGTCTGCTGTGAGGGTTTTTTCAACTCATATTATATAATTCGACCATGCTGAATTCGAAAATGACATTGGTTTTCCTCAATCAGGTCAGGTTTTTTCTCTATTGGCCATTTATTATAAGTCCAATTTTATCCCCAAATTTATTGATTTTTTAGCTTAAACACTGTAGATACAAGTAATATTATAAGAACACTCGTGAAAAATGAAAACATTGTGTGAATAAATACTTTTATTCATACAATGAATATGGAAAAAAGTTTATTGAGGAAGGAATGAAGTTTTTTTGGCTTTCCGTCTGTGTTTTTCTTCGGGCACGTCTCGCTTCAAACACCAGCAATAGTCCGCCAGCATATTGATATCCCAGTTTCCCTGGTACCTCTCTTCCATTATTTTGATATCTTGGTGAAATCGTTCACCCTGTTCCTCACTATAATCCCCGCAATTTTCAGGAAAATAGTCCAAGTGGGACCACAAAAAGTGCATTTTTATGGACATGCGCGACCCATGAGCTTTGAAAGCTTCCATCAAGTTTTCGACAACGGACTCGTATTCTGGACTTCTACGCTTGCCAAGAAAATCAGTGACAACTGATTTGAATGCCTGCCAGGCATTCTTCTCAGTTGGAGTCATTGCGTTTTCGAACTGAGTATCCTTGATCAAAGTTCGAATTTGAGGACCATCAAAAACCCCAGCATTTAGTTTAGCATCAGATATATGAGGAAATTTACTCTCGAGATATCGGAATGCTGAACCCTCCTTATTCATTGATTTGATGAAATTTTTCATCAAGCCCAGCTTAATATGAAGTGGTGGGAGCAAAATTTTTGTTGGTGGTACAAGGGGCACTGAAACGACATTATGCGACCCAGGTTCAAAATTCTCTCTGGATGCCCATTCACGCTGTGCATAGTGCTTCTCATCCGCTCGGCTATCCCATTTGCAGAGGAAACATGGGTATTTCGTGTATCCCCCTTGCATTCCCAATACAAATGCCACAATCTGAAAAAAAATGAAAATATTTAAAGAATTTAGAGAATTTGTTCTATCAGATAAAAAAATCTATGCATTGGACTGTATCACTTCTATGGGGAAGTTAAGTGTTCTTATACGCTCTCAAATAACCTTTGGAAAAACAACATAGTCAATAGCAATAGTTTACTTATGATATTAGTATTACCTTCAAATCTCCACAGATCCTCCAGTTATGTTGGTCGTATACGAGAGTATCCAGTAAAATTTTCATGTTATCGTAGCTCTCAGTAAGTTGTACAGAATGTGCTACAGGGAGTGATGCAACCCTATTCCCAATGTTGAGAAGTACTGCTTTCAAACTTCGTTTAGACGAGTCTATAAATAGCCTCCATTCTGATGCGTTATATGGCAGGCCCAAGGATTCGATTAGCCCCTCAACATTGCAGCAGTACACTAAGGAAGAGGTATTTTCGTGCACTGCAAAAAACTTGCGGAATTCTTCCTCTCGTTTCCTATACCAGGAGAATGTTGTTCCCGGAGCCAGCAAGTTGTCCTCTCGAAGTCGTGAGCCCAAGATATCGGCAGCTAATTTGGAAAGTCCTAAATCCCTGGTAAGATCATTAAGTTTGGCCTGGTTGAGAGGCCTCGGCTCATTTGAAGCGGTATTTTGAGGTATATTCGACTGGGACTGGTCATTGGCATTGGTCATTGATTCATCATCAGAATCATCGAAGTCCAGGGTTTGAGGTGGGTCGGGTATTGGAATTCCAGGACCATGGGGTACAGGTCTCATAGCAGAAGGAATGTCAGGGTATACAACAATGTGTTTATTCTTCTTGTTAACTCCTGAAAATAGAAACACAGAAACATGGATATAAAACTTGCATATGAAATAGAAGAAGCATTCAGACAGTGGCGGCTCGTGAGGGAAGGCTGCGGTCTGTAAGATATGAAATAGGTCGATGGAGTCTGTATATTTTCTTTCTTTTTCATTCATATTGTCCCTTCGGGGACAATATGAATGAAAAAGAAAGAAAATATACAATCATTGTATATGTAAATGTAACTTGTATAACAATATGTATGTGTAAATGTATTTTCTATAACAATACGTATATGTAAATGTATGATTACCATTATGGTGAATATTATGCTATATATGGTGAATATTACATTGGTGAATATTATGTCAAGTTTCATACGAGGATTTCAAAATATTTAAGAAAAATAAATTTATAAGCCCACCTTGGAGGTTTGTCATGCAGAAATAGCAATCTGTCACGTGATCCTTTCCTTCTCTCCAAATCATGGGAATTCCAAAAGGCAAAGATTTCGCTCTGCCTTTGCTCCATCTCAAATTTTCCATGCACGTCTTGCAGCACATATGAGGGGCGAAATTTTTGTCCTGGTCCCCTAGCTTAATTCCAAAGTATGCTCTATACATTGTCTTCACAAATTTAGTGATTTGGGACTGGTTATTTGGCATGGTAACCGTCCCACATATGTAGCAGAATCTATTGGGATCATTTTTACACGCACTGTTCATTATGATTTATATTTTATCTATATGCCTGAAAAGTAAAAAAAGATATTATACAAGTGAAACAAGTGATGATAGATGTTACTGTTCCAATTCCACTTTGACAAAATCACGAAAAATTTTATTTTACTTATGAGGCCATAGCCGGATAACCTGAGCTGATTGAGAAAAACGGATTGCAGATTCGAAATCAGCAGGAAAAACTCTATAAGAATCCCTTACAAAACCCTTGACAGCAAAATTGATGCATACCAGTGTTATATATTAAAGTTGCAAAATTTTAGTCTAATAATGATCTTTAAATTTTAACAAAAATTTATTTCCATATATACACTATATGATCAAAAGTATTCGGACACCCCGGAAAATCCGCATTTCTGCAAATATCACCTTCGCCGAACGGTATGCTGGGAAAAAGCGTGGCGAAACTATACTGCTTAGGTGTTCTGTTAAGTTATCAGTAACTGTTGTGAAGCCATGCCGCGCGGACGTGAACTCTCCGAGTTCCAACGTGGACTCGTCATCGGATGTTATTTAAGTAACGTTTCTATAGGAAACATTGCAGCCAAACAGGATATACCAAAGTCGACTGTAGCGGATGTTATCATGAGATGGAAGCACGACGGTGCAACTAACGCGAAAAAACGTTCCGGACGACCACGCAAACTGACGGAACGTGATAGAAGTAGTCTGGTACGACATGTCAAGAAGTCCCGCACGTCCTCTGCCGCTTCCATCGCTGAGGAGGTAGGAAGAGCATCCGGTACCTCCGTTAGTACTGTAACTATCCGCAGAGAGATGCACAGACTCGGTTATTATGGTAGAGCAGCTGTACACAAGCCACTGATTACAAAAGTTAATGCCACGCGTCGTTTGGCCTGGTGTGTCTCCCGTCGTTCCTGGACCGTGGAGGACTGGAAAACTGTTCTTTGGAGCGACGAGTCGCGGTATTCTCTTCCAGTCTGATGGGCGTGTTTGGGTGTGGCGACAGTCCGGAGAACGGCTTCTTCCTGACTGTGTACGTCCAACGGTGAAGTTCGGTGGAGGGTCCATCATGGTATGTTGTTGTTTTTCCTGGCTAGGGCTCGGCCCGTTGGTTGTTATACCTACTACCATGAACGCTGACGTTTATCTCGACGTTCTGGACAATTCGGTCCTCCTTACACTGTGGCAATACTACGGAGATGGCCATTGTTTGTTTCAACAGGATCGAGCTCCCTGCCATACTGCAAGGCGTGTGCAGGACTGGTTTCGTGAAAATAAGGTGGATTTGTTAGACTGGCCTGCTCAGAGCCCCGATCTCAACCCAATCGAGCACATGTGGGACGAACTGGAGCGACGGATACGAAACCGCACACCACGCCTGGCTTCACTTGCATCTCTTGCATCAGCTCTGCAAGAGGAATGGCGAGCCATTCCTGCACAGACTTACCGAAAACTGGTGGAAAGTATGCCTCGACGTGTTGACGCTGTAATAAAAGCAAAGGGTGGACCTACTGGTTACTAAATGCCATAATAAAACCATTTTTCCCAAAATCATGCGGTGCCCGAATACTTTTGATCATATAGTGTATATATATATATATATATATTATATATATATATACAGTATGAAACCTAAACATAAAACAAATCAGTCGGTGTGTAAAGACTGAGGTAGCATAAAACACGATTTACTCGACTTGATTTTTTTAAAATTCAAATCCTGACGCGGATGAAATTCGAAAAATTAATTGTTGTATACGGTGAAAAAGAGCTTTCTCTAAACCTTTAAATATATAATCTGTTCGACCTACGGGCACGAGCGAAAATTTACATTAATGTTCGACTTGCTTGGGCAACCTTCCCATATATATATATATATATATATATATATATATATATATATTAACGTAAAGAACGACGCTTGTATAGAAGACATTCCGCGCAAGATGAGGAGGGAGAACGAACAAATGAAAAAATGAGGTAATCACCCGGGAATCGAACCCGGGATCTTCCGATTGCCGGTCAGATATGATAACCATTACACCATGGTTATCATATCTGACCGGCAATCGGAAGATCCCGGGTTCGATTCCCGGGTGATTACCTCATTTTTTCATTTGTTCGTTCTCCCTCCTCATCTTGCGCGGAATGTCTTCTATACAAGCGTCGTTCTTTACGTTAATTATACTGCGTGTTCTTTGCAGTTGAAAATGTGTATATATTATATATATATATATATATATATGAAAATTATTTCACGAAAGTAACACGTGAAAAATATTTATGATGAATAAAACCACGAAGGAAAGGAAACACAAAATGGTGCTCAAGCGCTTTCGTCTAATGACATCCTCAGGAACACTGAAGTACATAAAAGGGTTACAGCCTATATATAGGTTACAGAAAAAATAAAAAAATAAATAAATAACATACATATATATATATATATATATATATATATATATATATATATATATGCAATAAACGGAGAAGTAAAAATAAAAATTAAAAATTATTAAAGGATTAACAGAGGCATACAGATTTGTAAGGAAAAATATCGATTTTTAGCAGAAGATCAAATGAATTATAAAAATACAAATTTATACTGGAAATCTGCCCGGGTTTTAACACACTGCCTTTTATGGTCAAGTTTCGATATATATAAAATAAAATTAAAATTAAAAGTTAATAAAGTAGCATACAAGTTTACCAAAGATTTAGCGTTCTACCCTTCTTATCTAGATCTGTTTTGAAGGAATTCAAAACAACAGGATCGAGTTGAAAAAGACCTTTGCTTATGTTGAAGTTATTTGAAAGTTGGATAATGGCAGACTCAAGAATATTTCTATTAACAATGTTGCTAGAGTGGAATAAAACTGAAGCATTATTCCAATCAATACAGTGGGATAACTCTGACAAATGGACAAAAAGGGCACTGGACAACTGTCCTGTTCTAACGGAATATTGATGCTGTTTTATACGTGTGTGCAAATCCTTTCCCGTCTGACCTATGTAAAAGGAATCACATTGTTTACAACCAATTTTATAGATAATGCCTGAATTATTGGTAGGGCTATTTTTTACTATGATATTTTTCACAATATTGTTATATGAAAATACTACGTTATATCCAAAAGTTTAAGTACATTAGCAATGCCTAAAAGCCCGGGAAAAATGGAAGTACTAAAATATTTTTTGACAAGTACGAGTGTTATTATTGACACGATAGAAGTTCGTTTTGCCTTGTTGAGACAAGATTCCATAAACGCAGATGGATAACACAGATCACTTCCAATACCGTTGATTTTGACCAATTCGGCATCCGATGTATTCCGGACTGGCGATCCTAAGGGCGCGGAGAACATTGATGAAAAATGGCCTTCTTAGTGGGGGTGTCATGTCCCCGAGTAAAAGTGTACGTAGGACAGATTGTTTGTTGTTTTTTCCGATAGATACTAAACTTAAAACCTGGGCTTTCCCTATGTACACGCACATCCAAAAATGGATTGAATTGTCTAGTTCCACTTCTAAGTAAACTTAATGGAGGGGACTTGATCATTTAACTGAAGAGGAATGTTATCCAGGTCACGATTCATGGGCCAGATACACAAAATATCGTCGACGTACCGCAACCAAGGGATGCCAACACCCCAGGATTCTCGGAATGTAAGTAATTTCGAAAAACCATATAAATATTGGAGAGGAGGGGCGATAAGGGTTGCCCATGGCCATCCCAAAAACTTGTTGATAATACTCGTTGATAATACCTTCACACATTGTTTTGGAACTTATTAAGCTTTGCATTAAGACTGTAAATTCACTTCAATTCACGTCCAGGCGTGCTGCATCTGTCAACAGCAGTCACATTCCTAAACTTTGAAACCATCTTGACATTTCCTCACATGCAGAATATCGTTGCCATAAAACGTCCTGAATGTTTCGCGTTGCTTCAGTAGCACTATTCCCTTTTTTGAACTCGTAAGCATTATATGCCTGACATGCTCTTCTGATACCGCCATATTTATGAGGGGTTTCACATAAAGCAAACACGTCTTCACTGGTCAAGGTCTGTAAAGTATGTAGCGAACACGATAGATCTTCTCTTAGATATAACCTTCAGAAAATTTATGCTTAAACCGAGTAGGACTAGTTTAAACTTAATTTATCGTAAAAAACGACATTACTTATGGGATGACTGATACTTTATAAGGTGGGTTGGGTGGAAATAATTGTCCAAGTACTTAACATTTAAAAATTAATTTACTTCAAGAAAAAAATTTGGTGAAAGAACTAATCAATAGCCTAATTAATATTGGAGTTCCATGTATAAATAAATAATGTAAGTCGGATGTTTTTTCTAATTATCACACATAATACATATCACAGTGAAACAAGTATCAAATTATACAGTATATATATATATATATTATAACATATATATATATACAGGTGTCCATAAGTCCGGCATCAAAGGGAAAAAAAAAAAAAGGCAAAACAAAAGCTTTTATTTACAGAACGTGCTCAATATGTCCACCATTGTTTTCAATACACAAATTCAGACGTGATACCAGTCAGCAAGCACACGAGTGAATGATGTCAGGAGTAATGGTGTTTACATGCCCCAAAATGCGCTGCCGCAAATGTTCACACTCCTAATTTTCTCTGCGTATACCAGCGCTTTCACGTGGCCCCAGAGATAAAAAATCTAGTGGCGTGAGATCCGGTCTTCTAGCTGCCATCCACAGGCCCTCGACTTCCTATCCAATGACCAGGGAATTATTGGTACAGGTATTCCCTTACTTGGTGCTGTATGTGTAGGAGCGCCGTCTTGCTGGAACCATGTTGGGAAATTTCCTTTTTCGTTCAAGACACTGGGAATGCTTCTTCCTTGAGTATACGAGGTAGGTGCCTCCAGTGACATGTTCATCGAAAAAGTGGGGGCCTATGATGCGATCCTTCCAAATGCCACACCATACCATCAACCGAGATGCACCTTGTTCCTTGAAGAGGTATACCAGTGAGGGTTGTTTTGAGACCAGTAGCGGGTGTTCTGTCGATTTACTCAACATTCCCTAAAAAAAGCCTTGTCACTGACAGAATGGTGGACGGGAAATTGGCATCCCGAGCATAGACATTATGGCCTGTAGAAAGAGAAAAATATGAATTATGGTTTGTAGAAATAGAAAAATATGAATTTCTCTATGATGCCGGACTTATGGACACCCTATATATATATACAGGGTGAGTCAAAAGTAGCGCCCGATTTCTGTTTTTCGGCTGTCAGATTGTGCATCGATCACGAGGGAGGGCACTTTGAAAATTGCAAGTAAAAGAGCTTGGTACTGTTCCGTAATAATTTTCCCCCGAATAAATGGTTAGATAAACATGTCATTCATTTATTTCTACCTTCTTGTACACTGTAATACAAATGGCAAACAAACAATCAACTGACAGAATTCGGGCGCTACTTCTGACTCACCCTGTATATTATATAATATATATATATATATGATGAAAGGAAACACACACTGGTGCTCAAGCGCTTTCGTCTAATGACATCCTCAGGAACACTGAAGTAAATAAAGAGTTCGAGACTATATAGGTCACACACACAAAATATATATATATATATATATATATATATATATATATATATATATATATATATAATAATATAGAAATAAAAATTGTGGGAGGAGCATACAAATTTGTAAGAAAAAATACCAATTTTAGCACTTTGCCTTTCTTGTCTAAATACGTTCTGAACGAATTCAAAACAACAGGATCAAGTGAATTGTTTACAACCAATTTTATAAATAATGCCTGAATTATATTAGGTAAAAAAAATTGAAAAATAAAAATTGTAAGAGGAGCATACAAATTTATAAGAAAACTACCAAAGTTTTAGCACTTGCCCTTCTTGTCTAAATCTGTTCTGAACGAATTCCAAAAATAGGATCAAGTGGAAAAAGACCTTGGCTCATGTTAAAGTTATTTGTAAGTTGGATAATAGCAGACTCAAGAATATTTCTATTAACGATGTTGTTAGAGTGAAACAAAAGTGAAGCATTATTCCAATCAATACAGTTGGATAACGCTGACATATGGTCAAAAAGGGCACTGGACGACTGTCTCGTTCTAACGGAATATTGATGCTGTTTTACACGCGTGTGCAAATCCTTTCCCGTCTGACCAATGTAAAAGGAATCACATTGTTTACAACCAATTTTATAGATAATGCTTGAGTTATCGGTAGGGCTATTTTTAACTATGATATTTTTCACATATTGTTGTATGAAAATACTACATTAATATTAAAAGTTAAGTACATTACCAGTGCCTAAAAGCCTGGGAAAAATGGAAGTACTAAATATTCTCTGACAAAGTGTGTGCGTATTATTCATAAGATATAAAGTTCGTTTTGCCTTGTTAACACAAGATTCCATAAACGCAGGTGAGTAGCACAGATCACTTCCAATACCATTGATTTTTTTCCAATTCGGCATCCATGTATTCCGGACTGGCGATCCTAAGAGCGCGGAGAAACATTGAAGAAAATATGGCCTTCTTATCGGGGTGTTATGTCCAGAGTAAAAGTGTACGTAGGACAGATTTTTTTTTTTTCCCGATAGATACTAAATTTAAAACCTGGGATTTTGTTTTTTCCGATAGATACTAAACTTAAAACCTGGGATTTTGTGTTTGCCGATACAAACTAACTTAACGTGGGATTTCCAGGTTTTAAGTTTAGTATCTATCGGAAAAACAAATAATTTGTCCTACGTACACTTTTACTCTGGACATGACACCCCGATTAAGAAGGCCATATTTTCTTCAATGTTTCTCGGTGCTCTTAGGATCGCCAGTCCGGAATACATGGATGCCGAACTGGAAAAAATCAACGGTATTGGAAGTGATCTGTGCTATCCACCTGCGTTTATGGAATCTTGTTTTAACAAGGCAAAACGAACCTTATATCGTGTGAATAATAACACTCGCACTTTGTTAAGAATATTTTAGTACTTCCATTTTTCCCAGGCTTTTAGGCATTGCTAACGTACTTAAACTTTTGGATATTAATGTAGTATTTTCATATAACAATATTGTGAAAAATATCATAGTTAAAAATAGCCCTCCCAATAACTCAAGCATTATCTATAAAATTGGTTGTAGACAATGTGATTCCTTTACATTGGTCAGACGGAAAAGGATTTGCACACGCGTGTAAAACAGCATCAATATTCTGTTAGAACGAGACAGTCGTCCAGTGCCCTTTTTGTCCATTTGTCAGCGTTATCCCACTGTATCGATTGGTATAATGCTTCAGTTTTGTTAAACTCTAGCAACATTCATTGTTATTAGAAATATTCTTGAGTCTGCTATTATCCAACTTACAAATAACTTTAACATGAGCCAAGGTCTTTTTCCACTTGATCCTATTATTTTGAATTCGTTCAGAATGGATTTAGACAAGAAGGGCAGAGTGCTAAAATTTTGGCAGTTTTCCCTTATAAATTTGTATGCTCCTCTTACAATTTTTATTTTTCATTTTTTTTTTTTTATTATTATTTTTTTTTTTACCTATTTATAATTCAGGCATTATCTATAAAATTGGTTGTAAACAATCCACTTGATCATGTTGTTTTGAATTCGTTCAGAACAGATTTAGACAAGAAGGGCAAAGTGCTAAAATTGGACATCCGTCGAGTGCTTTTTTGGGGACTGCGAACGCTGCCAGCCTTCATCGGTGGCTGTTCGTGGACGGCCACTTCTCGGTTGGTCTGCAACACTTCCAGTCTTCTTGAACTTCTCAATGAGTTTGGCAACGGTGTCGTGTGTGATGTTCGTGCCGGGGGCGTCTCTCCTGTTAAAATCCTCGGCAACCTTGCGACAGCTTCCTGATCCTGCAAGAAGAATGATCTCCATACGCTCTTCTTGGGACAAAGGCATCTCAGCACATCACCTGCAAAAAAATAAAAAATAAATAATCATTTATTTATTATGACCATTTTGCCTATGTATGGAGACTTTTGACTCACCCTGTATATATATATTTATAATATACTTTTTTTTGTGACCTATATATAGTCTCGAACTCTTTATTTACTTCAGTGTTCCTGAGGATGTCATTAGACGAAAGCGCTTGAGCACCATTCTGTGTTTTCTTTCCTTCGTGGTTTTTTTCCATCATAAATTTTTTCACCTGTTACTTTCGTGAAATAATTTTCATATATATATATATATATATATATCTTATATATATATCTATATTAATATATATATATATATACAGGGTGTCCCAAAAGTCTCCATACATAGGGAAAATTAGCACTTTTTAGCAAAATGTAACTTTATTTACAAAACATTCTCTACATGATTGCCATTTCTTTGTAAACACACACGGATGCGTCTCTCCCACTCATGGTGAACTCGTGTTAACACATTTGGTGTTATGGACGTAATTGCACTTCGAATGCGTTCCTTTAGGCGATCCATGTTCTGTATCTTTTCCTGGTACATTACGTCCATAACACCAAATGTGTTAACACGAGTTCACCATGAGTGGGAGAGACGCATCCGTGTGTGTTTACAAAGAAATGGCAATCATGTAGAGAATGTTTTTGTAAATAGTTACATTTTGCTAAAAAGTGCTAATTTTCCCTATGTATGGAGACTTTTGGACACCCTGTATATATATATATATATATATATATATATATAATATAATATATTTATATATATTATATTGGGTGTTTATAAAGTCCCTATCTATTCCAATGAAAACGTAGCAAAAAGGGTAAAATTCAATAACAGTATAATAGAAGGCATATATTTAATGAATATTTAAGCATATGATTCTACATGAGCACCATCAGTATCTCTACAGAGTTCGAATCTGTCAGCAGCATTGCGGAACACATTTTGGAGCATGACGGGGGTTATTTTTGTAACTGCTGTTACAATTCGAGCACGTAAATCTTGCAGGTCTGTAACCCTCGTTTGATAGACGTTCGATTTGATAAAACCCCCATGCAAAGAAATCCAAGGGCGTTAGGTCACGAGATCGAGCCGCCCAGAGCCTGTTGCCTCTACGTCCGATCCACCGATTTGGAAATCGTTCATTTAGGTACTCCTGAACAATGTTTGCGTAATGACAAGGTGCCCCATCTTGTTGAAAGACGACGGTGTTTAAAATGCCATCTGAATGAAGCTGGGGCTCCAGGAATTGCTGAAGCATGTCCAGATAAATAAGCTCTGTAACTGTAGCTTCAGCAAAGAAAAAGGGCCCATAAATCTTAGATTTGGTTATACGGTACCCAACCAGACAGTAACTTTAGGAGAATCTCGTTCCCACTGATAGAAATCAACTGGCTTTTCATTAACCCATATGCGGCAATTATGACGATTAACCTTTCCACACGTGTGGAAAGTTGCTTCATCACCGAAGAGAATGTGGTCCATTAAATTTTTATTCTGAATGTGTTCAACAAGATCGGCACACATTGCACTTTGCTTTGGATAATCCTCTTCATGCAAGTCATGAAGCACCTGAATGTGATAACTTCTTTTCTTCAACGTCGATTTCAAAATTTTGTGGACAGTTGATTTGGGTACCCCGAGTCTACGTGATGTGGTGCGAATTGGCATTCTTGGATGTTCATCGATAACATTACGTACCGCATTTACAGCATGCTCAGAGACACTTGAACGTCTAGATCTTGACTCATCATGAGCAGATCCCGTTCTTTTAAATTTATTAAGCAAATCACGAATTGTCTTGTCTGTAGGACCTGGCTTGTGAAATGTTCTTTTAAACCTCTCTCTAATTTCATTGCATTTCTTTCCTTTAATCGGAAGTGTCACCACCATTACCCGTTCTTGTACATTCATTTTCATAGGGTTCTGCAACAAAAATAAATAAAAACTGTTAATTCAACGAAATAGATAGGGACTTTATAAACACCCTGTATATATATAATGACTAACTTTTAAATAAATAAAGATGCTAAGCGAAATAATTCTTCAATTCCTATAAAAAAATCTTTTCCCCATCTCAAGTGTGAATGCAAAAGACTTTAAAAAATGAATTTTATATAAATAACCCTTTTGTAGATCACGCGCACGCTTTACAGTAATACCTATTTGAAAGCTTTGAAGACTTCCACCAGCCCCTTTAAAAGTGATTTTGACCATAAAGAAAAGGGAGGGGGGGGGGGGGCTCCAAAAGGATTGTACGAAGAACTGTGAAAGGTTTCTCAAAGTTGGAGGCAATTTCAATTACATTCTAGTTCAGTTCCTCTTTGCAGTGTGTTTATTGCGTACATTATTAGTACTGTATGTTATAGACAACAACATATTAACGACGGCTTCATTTTTGACAAAGCGTATCATAAATAAACAATCCATTTCACAACGAGACGTTAACATTTACGAGTTGTTTTGTATACTTCTTTCGTATTTTTTTTGCAGTTACCTTAATACTTACATTGTTTCTGAATACCACACACACACACACACACACACACACACACACACACACACACACACACACACACACAACCGGTCTGCCATACTTTTGGCAGTGACTTCGGAGTGGTGATATCGAGTAAAAAAGTTAATACAACATCGGTGCTATTTTCAACCGTTGCGGAGCTACGGACGTTTTAATGTGCACGGAAAAAAAATAAACGAGAATATTAATCTACTGTATTTATTGCTACATTTTATGAGATACACCTTATGAGATACACCTTATGAGTGTTCAAAATGTCCGCCTCGGTTTTTAATGCACAACTTTGCTCTTTCCAAACAAGAGTCCACTGCCCATTGAATCATTTCGGGGTGTTCTCTTATGTAAACAGCGGCATCCATAATCCGACGCGAGAGTTCATCTCACGTTTGTACTTTGGTCTTGTAGACCATTTCTTTCATAAGGCCCCATAAAAAGAAATCTAACGGAGTTACGTCCGGAGATCTCGGGGGCCACGATATTGGACCAGCATGACCAATGTATCTCATAAAATGTAGCAGTAAATACATCAAATTAATACTCTCGTTTATTTTTTTCTGTACACCTTAAAACGTCCATAGCTCCGCAACGGTTGGAAATAACACCGATGTTGTATTAACTTTTTTACTCGATATCACCGCCCAAAGTATGGCAGACCGGTTGTGAAACACCATATATATATATATATATATATATATATATATATAATATATATATAATATATGTGTGTGTGTGTGTGTGTGTGTGTGTGTGTGTGTGTAATGCAAACAAACAAACATTGCGTAACTAGATAGTTACTTTGTATAAAATGTAATTAGGCTTGTTACAAAATTGCCTTAACTTAAAAGATAACATTCTTCGTACGAAATTGTTATTTTTTAACTATACTTGCCTTGTATTTACACATACGAACTGATAAACACCTGGTTGTTGTCTACATTAAAGAAAACAATAAAGCTTTATACTCGGGTATTTTCATGCAGAAAGGAGAAGCCAAGGACGAATGCCTGCAAAAACGCCCCTCCCATCAAGGTCCAAGGGCTTCCAGATGCCTGGACACTCTGCGTTTGAAAGATTGGAGGTCAAAGACTCGGGGAAAGATGGACTGAGGAAGATTGTTCCAGAGTTGAGCGGTTAAGCTGATGAAAGATTGAAAATAGCGATTAACCCTCGCGTTAGAGAGTTGGAGAGAAAAGGAATGAGAATGTGTCGAATATCTGGTACTGCGCGCTCTCCTTAAAGGAGGAGGCACGCAGTTAGTGTGTTCAGAAGAACAGTTCGTTATAATAGCAATAGTTAAGAAACAGTGAGGCAACATTGTAGGGAAAAGAGAAGGATTGGAGATAGTCAGTAAGAGGTGGGGAATTGATGAGACGAAAAGCCTTTTATTCCACCCGTTCAGTAGAGCTGTGTGGATTGAGCCAACCCACACACGAAAAGCGTACTCCATACAGGGGCGGACAAGACCCCCGTACAGAGACAGCAACTGAGTTTGAGTAAAGAAATTGCGAGCCGGTACAGCACACTTAACCTCTTAGAAGCTGTTTTGGAAAGAGAGGGTATACGTGATCTTTCCAAGAAAGATCACGAGAAAAGGAAACGTCAAGAATGTTAAGAGAAGAGGAAGGATTGAGTCTGTATTGGTGAAAGTGTTCGTTTAATAACTTTTTCCCTTTGTAAAAACTAAAAATTTTTATCACATAAATGTATGGAAGCGAGTAACATTATTATACAATAAATTTAAAAAAGATTTGTTAAGATTTACCATTAAGGCGTTCTCCAAGTTCTTATTTAAGACGAGCGATGAGATGGGAATGCAGCGCAGAGAAGTCGTTCACACGCCTTGCTCGCTCGGACTCGGCTACTTAACTCGATAAAAAGTAACGATGGCTAGAGAATGAAACGTAACTATTACGTAGTTTTTTTCGTTGCAACTTTTATTTCGTTACAGTTACAATTACTTTATATTTGTAATTGTAACGAAATACAAGTTTCGACGAAAAAACTGTTCCTCCGGGAGGAGGCTCGGGACATTGTGGTTAGCGAACATTTGTGAAGCTGAGCATGTTGGAGATAATTTATATGGCATCCTAAAAGATCCGTTATAAAGCAACTTAGGGTTCTGCCAGAACCTATTTTATTCTTAGCCCGCAGTTGCTATCCGTAAATATCAGTGCAGAAAGTACGAAAAAGCGTCTTTTTAGCTTCGCATGTACAGAATTTGAAATTCTTTATAATCATATTTGCTTTAGCGCGGAAGCTTAGGTATTCTTTTCATGTCTTTAGTCGTCACTGAAGGAGCTGGTGATGATTTGATCGGGATACAGTACTTAAATTCTCGTACTTGCTCCGTTCATTAACCTTTTACTTGAAAAATAATATTAGCTGTTTGATTTGAACTTTTGGAATGAAATCGCGTAACCTTAGTTCTAGTAACGTTAAAACTAATAATATCATTCTGCGAATACAATTAACAGATTTTTGTGAGATGATTCAAACCTTCAACTGAACGGCTTATTAATACCATATCATCGGCACAGACCAAGTTATTTATCCTTACGTTATCTATACAACATTGAACTTTTGCCTCATTAAGAGAAGTCATTAAGCCATCAATATACGCAATAAACAGCAGAGAGCGAGGAGCCTCGTCTAACACCGCATGATGAAATAAAACTGGAAAAATACATTGCCCCATCTAACCATAAAAGTTTGGTCGGTGTACCAAAGTTTCAGTATATTTAATACATATAGTAGAACATTCCCATCTCGTAATTTTTTTAAATGGAATATTGTCATTCACGCCGTCATACGCTTAGCTTATATCCAGGAAACGAGTATAAATAGTTGAATTACTGTCATTGTACTTAAATACAACCTCCTTCAATACATATATAGACAGATCAGTTGAATGGAACCTTTTGAAACCAAACTGATCTGGAGATGTCCATAAATAATAATCATTAAATTGTCGTAGCAAAACTTTATCGAGTAATTTTGAGAAGCGGGAAGTAACAACAATGGACCCATAATTATCGCTGGGTAGAATATCCCCATACCTATTTTTGAGAAGGGGCGTAATATATATATATATATATATATATATATATATATATATATATATATATATATATATATCCTCATAAACTCCGCAAGAATATAACTAGGTACGAGCACGACTGAGAAAAAACGACGAGATACGAAGATTCACTACGTCATTATTAGCATACGATACTCATTAAATACTCATTCGATATGTCATCTACATCCGGGAAACGACAACCCTTCTTTAACTCTTTGATCACTCACTTAATTACTTCACTCTTGTTTTTTGTCCATCATAATCTAAGAGTGAAACACTCGGACGTTTTCAAATTTTTAATCACTCGTGTTTTCGTTAAGATAAAGAGTTAAGATAAGGAAGTCATTAAAAAAATGAAACAACCGTTTTTCACCTAATAGACACAATGATCACTTTTTAGAATTTCACCCGCATTACGGTTTTAAACAACCAATCCGAAATTCATATAATTCGTATGATATTTTACCCACGTTTTAACGCACCCACTTATTTGTTTTACGTTCAGTTAACTGAATCCAACCCAACCCAACCCAACCCAGTCTAACCAAAAGAAAATAAGATATATTAAATATATGTACTCATAGATAACACGAAATAAATATATATATATATATATATATATATATATATATATATATACTTTTGTTGAGTTTGAACGACGGTTCAGGATCGACCTGCGGTCGACCCCTCTGCAGCATCCGGCCTCATTTGCGGGACTTGGTGAAGGAGGGAATTGCTCTCTGATCTCCTCCTGCCCTCGTAGCCAGCCACGCATGGCTGGTCAGGGACTTTGCACAAGAATCTGTCCAGCTGGTTCTTAAAGTTATTCAGGTCGGTGTGCTGCGGATTCCTCACTGCTTTTGGAAGGACATTGAAAAGCTTTGTGCCCCGTATTCTGAGGGTATTTTCCATCCTCGTTTTCATGGCCCCTTGTCCCACCGCAGCTGGGACCGTACAAAATCTGCTTGCCTCTTCTCTCATTCCAGTTTGTTTCTATTTTATTTCTGAGGTTAGGGACAGAGCCCTCAAGTATTTTCCATATGTATATTATTGTGTACCGCTCGCGCCTTCTTTCAAGAGATTGGAGTTCCGGGGATTGTAGTCGAGACCAGTAGTCTTCACCTTCCGTTTCCTCTATCTTAGATGTAAAAGTCCTTTGTATAGCTTCAATGCTCGCAATGTCTCTTTTTCTGTGTGAGCTTGTGAATACTGAGCAATACTCAATTATTGGTAGGACTAGACTCTTCCATAATTTGAGCATATGTTTGCTTTTCTGTTGCGGAAGCTCCTCCAGATGATTCCCATTATTTTTCTAGCCGTTGTGATTTTGATTTTATAGTGCTCTCTGAATTCTGCATCCGACGACATTATTACTCCAAGATCCCTGACTTGTGGATTTAGTGTTATCTGTTTGGCTTGCGGAGTTTTGTACCCTTCTTTCTGTAGCTCTTTGTTATTACCATATCTTAGAAGTTGGAATGTTTCTTCGTTGAACTTCATATTGTTGTCTTTGCCCACTGGAATAATGTTTCAATGTTGTTTTTTAATTTTCTTATGTCATCTTCGTTCAATATTTCCTTACATATCTTTGTGTCATCTGCGAAGCATGATACAATACTGTCCTTAATATCTGCATCAATATCTGCAATCATTGTTATGAACAGCAAGGGAGCTAATACTGTCCCTTGTGGGTCACAGCTCACGACTTCCGAGACTTCCGATTTAACTCCGTTTACTATCACTCTTTGCGTTCTTTGCGTCAAGAAATTAAATATCCACCTTCCTAGCTTTCCAGTAATTCCTGTATCCTTAAGTTTGTGTGCTATGATTCCATGGTCACATTTATCGAAGGCTTAGCAAAGTCTGTATATATTACATCAATGTTTTGTCCTCGACACAATGTTCCTAATATTTTCTCCTGATGGTCTAGTAGCTGTGACAGGCCTGATCTTCCCGCCCTGAAGTCATGTTGATTTGGGTTGTACAAGTCTTTTTCTTGTAGGTAGTAGGTAGTTTTGCCTCTAATTATGCGTTCAAAACACTTTATAAGGTGTGAGGTGAGAGCCACTGGCCGATAATTTTTGGGCATTGCTCTGTTACCACCTTTAAATAGGGGGACAATGTTCGCGTTCTTTAAAGGGAGTGGAATTTGTCCTGTGTCAAGTAATTTCCTCCATAGTAAGTAGAACGGTTTTGCAATACTCTGCATTTCTTCAGAAATGTGGCACTCCATGTGTCTGGCCCTGGCGCTGAATTGTCTCGCATCTGTGATAAGGCCGTAATTACATCTCCTTCCGTGAACTCGAAGTCCATTAATAGGTTTGTGCCGGGATTTGTTCTTGGTGGGGTTTCGTATTTCGTATCTCCCTCTTCTGCCGTGGGTACCTCTTTATCTGAGGCTGCTTCGCCCCTCCCTGTAGTGTTTTCTTTTTCCTTCTCGGTTGTGCAAGCGTTTTCGGTTTCCTGTTTTTCTGTCGGTAAAACTGTTGTATTTGATTCTTCTATTTCAACATTTTGTGTTTCCCTCCGTACTAATTTTCTATTGTTTTCCATGCACTTGACGCACGAGAAACCACAAAGGCCTATGATTTTGTTATTTATTCTATTTACCATTTTCCTGTCTTTTCTAAGTTCATGCATTCGTAGTGCTTAAAGGTATTGCACAGAATGCAGTTTAAGCCCGAGGTCTGGTCTGCTTCATTTCTCCAATCGCAGAGCTGATATGCCGCATATTCCATTACACATAATCCGGCTTTATTCAATTTTCTGACTTTCCCGCAATTTACACATTTCTTCGTATGTTTTGCCATTTTCTCCTTTATTTTCCTCTTCTTGCTTCTCAAATTTCTCTCGATAACTCGACCTTCGTTTTATGGCACTGACCTTGTTTCCTCTTAGGCCTAGTGTACAATCTCGGAACTGTTTTCCGTTCGAAGTGTTTTAAATTTATGTTTCAATTTGGTGTTTTTTCGTTGTGCAAGCTATATGCCACAGGCTTTCACTTAATAATTTATTATCGCAAATTCACTGGTATTTAATACAACCACTGGTATAAGATGGAATTTACCCCTGAACTTATAAACACTAGTTATTTCGATATTACACAGAGTGGAAACAAAAACGTCCGTACACCACGAGGTAGGAACACACACACACACATATATATATATATATAGGCGGAATGCACGTCGGTGGTGTAGTGGTTAGCGTCGCTGACTACGAATCCATCGGCCCCGGGTTCGAGACCCGACGGCAGCAGGCGCGCAGCAAAACCTAGCTGTTCATCCTTCCACACAAAAAAAGTGGTTGGTGGATAAATGGGTACCCTAGGTGGCCTAGTGGTTAAGACGCTGGGCTGCTGATGGGGCGTGGTTCGGATTCCACGTTAAACTGTAGGTCTAAGGTGGAGTGAAAAGCTTGACCTTCGTGAGAATGAACAATTCGGGCGGAAGCTAACCAAAGGCTAAAGGTTATTATATATATAATGTGTGTGTGTGTGTGTTCGAATGCTGTATTGAGTTAGTGAAATAAAAAAAAGGTGTATACTGCAATTAAGTAATTTTGTTTTGACGATGAAAAATACTCATGTAAGAACATTATTTAAGATTTTATATAATTATTTCATAAGTAATTGTAAGAAAATTGAGTGAAATGTTTATGGAGTAAACTTTTAACGCCATTTTCTTTTCTCATTTTAAAAACTTTCACTTTTAATAAAAAGTATGATTATGACGTTAAGATGAAACGGAAAAAAATAGCGATTTAAAGTCACTGAAAAAGTTCCTCATTATTTCATTAGTTTAATACAAGCAGTAGCTCGCTATCGCCCTCCAGGCAGGTAGCAGTATATGTAGCAGTATATGTCACAGCTAGCTGTATATGTATATTGTATATATGTATGTATATTGGTACTTAGGTATTATCGGGACTACCAAACTGTTTATTATGTATTTTTGCTCTCGTCATTTTCGTTTTCGAAGTACTTACATTCATTCGTAATAGACATTAAATAGCTCGTGCTCGGCCGCGGAGTGACCTAGGACCCGGAAACTTGACAGAGCACATCGACAGCTCATGGGCTATCAGTTGGTGGTGGTTGCAGAATTTTCCGAGTGCCGTTTAGTCTGTGCACGGTTCCGAAGAAAAAGCGGACAGACACACAGACACATTACACACCAACACCAACACCAACAACTTTTTTTTAGAGAACAAAGACTTTAAAGATGCTCTAAACTGTCCTCGCATAAAAAATAAAAACACACGTCTTTTTTCTTCTTTGTTCATATTTAGTCTTTACGAAAAATTTAAACAAACAAACAAGTTTTAAATAACACTTCTTTACTTCTCTAATCAGGATTCAAAAAATATTTATAATTCGTCATTACCTTTTTAAAAGTGAAAAATCCTTAAGACTTAAAAATTTTCTTTAAGTCTTTATAATGTTCCATATATAACTTTATTTTACTCATTATCTTCCCATGGCAGATAAGCTACAGTATAGCTGTTGCTTAAATTACATTTCATTTGTATCACTGAATAATACTTTAACGAACTTCAAGCATATATATATATATATATATATATATATATATATATATATATGCACTAAAATCACAAAATAATACGTGACCTTATTAATCAGCAAACAACCACAGGGAAAAGGAAACACAAAGTCCGAGCGCTTTCGTGATATATTCACATTATCAAGGAGGAATATATCACGAAAGCGCTCGGACTTTGTGTTTCCTTTTCCCTGTGGTTGTTTGCTGATATATATATATATATATATCCCCGCAAGGGGGTTCTAAGCTCGTGCTCTTGAGTGCTCTTTGTGCTCGTTTGTACGTGCTTGTTCCTGGAAGTTTCACGTGCGCCCTCCCGGCCCTAGCACCCAAGGATGATGGGGCTCGACCCTGCAGTCCTTGTTATCCTTGGTCTTTTTTCCACTTCAACTGTCCCCTCCACCCTTTCTTTTTCCTCTTGTCTTTCCTCTCACTTTTTCTTTGTTTTTCTGCCGAGATATGCCCTTTTAAATAGAGGCGAATCGGTTCTTCCCGAACTAAAAAAAATATATATATATATATATGAAATTGTTCGTTTTGATCGTTAATATTAGCGTTCTTTCCCGCAAACATCAAGCATGATGGGTTTTGTTCAGCACGATCAACATTATTATAGTCTTTAATAATTATAATTAGGAAGAAGGGACGTTTACGCTGGCGCAGCGCTTGGAACAAACTAATGCAGATCCATTTCGCTAATTCCCAAATTATTACCAACCAGAACCATCGGGAGTCGAACTTCCAACCCCAGTGTCTTCACTTCATTTATAGGGAAACGATGATGTTTGCCACTGGGCTGCGGGAGCTGACAGTTATCGTCTTTGATGCGTTCGGGTGCGCTTTAACCTCGAATATCGACGCGGGTATTGAATAGTTACTGAAAATTAAAAACGAAAGTGCAATGACGTTGTTGCGTTTAAGTGGTCATTTTTTCAGACTTAATCGTCGGAAGACATTAAAGTTTATCACTTATCATGACTCGAACAGTTTACTTAAAAGAATTTATTTTGTCCAAATTTTTTTTTTTTTATAATACCGTTCTTTAGAGTGTTTCTTTTTCAAGTATTTTAAAATAGTATGCGACTTATTCCTGTACTAGTACCACCACTATTATACTGAGAGTATATGTATTCTCAGTACTATTTATGAGGACTTGAAATTCATAATTTTCACGTCATAACGTTTTATTTAAGGTTTCAGTAAAAATTACTTTAAATTTTAGGGATTTTGTAGGTTTTTCACACACACACACACACACACACACACACACACACACACACACACACACATATATTTAGGTTGCGAATTGAGTCACACTAATAATAATAATAAAAACAACAGTAACAATAATAACAATAATTATGTCCGTTTTCTCATTCAATCAGTTTCTCGGAGACACAATCACCGGACCTCCAATGCTTAGGTTACTTATTTACCTGTTTTTGTGTCAAAAGACTTTTTATCTAGAATCTGCAAGACAGAAACTACAAGTTCAATTGAAATTCAGCTACCCCATATATATATATGAAAATTATTTCACGAAAGTGACACGTGAAAAATATTTATGATGAATAAAACCACGAAGTGAAAAGAAACAAAGTGGTGCTCAAGCGCTTTCGTCTAATGACATCCTCAGGAGGGGGTATGTAGCATCAATGTTGCAAAGGGGGGTAGGGTTATACAACATCTCAGTGCTGCCAAGGGAGAGGGGGGAGGGAGCTTCGGGGGGAGAAGGGAGGATGACCTCCCCCCAAAGGGGTAGCCTTAACCTAAGAGAGGAAGAGAAAGGAGGAGGAGGTCTTTGGGGAAGAAGGTGGGATGTTCTCACCCCCCAAAGGGAAACTTAACTTAAGAAGAGGGGGTGTCCGCCAGGCTGGAGCCAGACGCACTAGGAGTGTCTAGGGGCCAAGGAGCTGTTATATAGAGGGTCGTGAGTTGCCAGATACCACTTATTTATATATGGAGGCGGTTACCAAATACCACCATTTATTTTAATTTTTATTTAAATGAGTTGCCAAATAGTGTTTTTTAATTATGTTCAGGTATACCTTATTAGGGTGAGTTGCTAGATACCACCATTTATTTTATTTACATGAGTTGCCAAATGTTTTTATTTATACGAGGAGAGTTGGCAGATACCACCATTTATATTAATTTTTATTTATTTTTATTTATACAAGGAGAGTTGGAAGATACCACCATTCATTTTAATTTTTCTTTACACGAGTTGCCAAATAATGTTTTTATTTACTTATTTATTAAAAGCAAGAGCGACTTTCTCCTTAAAGTTGTTCAGAAAGAGAACTAATTATTTAAACGAAACCCAATATTAACGATAAAAGAAATATATTTAAACCAAAATAAATAAAACACCATTATATCATTCTGTTTATTTAGAAGATTTATTGGAATCAGAAATATATAGAAGATAAATATACAATCAAACGATGGAATATATGATAAAAAAAAAGTATAACCATTACAGGAGAAATATATATACACAATTATATTAAGTAATTAAATACATTCAAAATTCGTCAAAATACTTTAGGTTCCACTGTGCAAAACACTAAACTTGAACATAAACGAGTCTACAGGTACATCATTATTGCTTTGCACTACACAGTAAATACGAATTAACATTATTTCACCGGTCAAGTTATAGGGAGTCCTATACTCTATATCAGTGGTTCCCAAAATGTGTTTCCGCGGAACCCCAGGGTTCCGCGAAAAAATTCAGGGGTTCCGCGAGCTAAAGTTTAAAATAAAAAATATTTTATTTAAAAAAATATAAATTACTCATTTTCAAAAAATAAGTCTAGCGAAGAAAATATGAAATTCTGCACGAAGGAAAATAAAGCATAAGTATGGTTTCAGCGAAATATTTAGAAACGGCAATAGGCTTGAACGAAACATTTCGAACGTAACAGCAGCGCCCTCTGTAAGAGTTGCCAATTTTTTTTGGCCATACTTATCATGTTTTGCGTATTTGATTTACTTTTTAAAAGAAAATTTCCATAAATAGCAACTAAATTATCATTAATGGAAAACATTTATTAATATAGTACATAATCTGCATGTAAAATGATGTAAACTGCGTTTGGAGACGTAGCCAACATGTTTTGAACTTGTCATAATCTATTCTATAGTAGTCGAGGTACTCGACTCGAGCGTGCGTTATCAGTTGTTTTGTAAGCTTTGGAAGTGAAGTGATCTGAGGTGGGTTATACAAAAGGACTTATTAACTGCAGCAGAATGCGCAGTAAAAATATCAGTATTTTCCTAATGTTTACATGGGATATTGTGCATCTGTTTACAAGACGCTAACAGGCCTAAGTGAAGCCTAACGAATAATTAAAGTGCAGAAGATTGTGCAGCAAACGTTGCTTGCCTCTACCTACTAGGCCTACTTGATAAACACTTCGTTAGTGCAATCTTTGAAATCGTTGTCCTCTGTGAATTAATTTGGTTAGAACTTTTTATTATTCATTTTTCGTAATTGTAATATTTCAAAATTAGTGAAAATTAACCCTTCAATGGATCGATGGTTAAAATATGGGTTTCGTAAAAAAACTGAAATTACTAGTAATGCAGAAACTAGTGAAACAAAAGCATCTATAGAAGATACAGAAATTGCAGAAGCTGCACAACCACCAACTTCTAGTGTGATTAATCCACAAAAAAAGAAATCTGCTTCCTCCGATTCTGTGCAGACATCTATGAAAAAACGTAAATATGATCCTAATTATTTGTTATATGGTTTTACTAGTATTGATGACGAAGAAGCCCCAGATGCCCTTTGCTTACTTTGTAACAAATATTAGCAAACAGTTCTTTAGCACCAGCAAAGTTACAGAGACATATGGAAACAAACCATCAGACTTTTAAAAATAAAGAGATTTATTTTTTTGAAAGAAAACTTGAAAGTCTGAATAGCTCTAGAAGTGTCTTATAAAAAAATGTAAAACAGACAATGAAAATGCAACAGAAGCGTCATATAAAGCATGTTACCGCATTGCTCTTGCTGGTGAGGCACATACTATTGGTGAATCACTTATAAAACCTTTATTAAAAGATATAATATCTTGCGTGTTTAATGAAGATTCTGTTCAGAAAGTTGAGGCTGTATCTCTTTCCAACAATACGGTGTCAAGACGTATTAATGATATTGCTAATGACATTCAAAATGAACTTTTTCACGATTGCGTGTATGTGATGCTTATGTATTACAAATAGATGAGTCCACAGACGTTGCTGGACTAGCAATTTTACTTGTGTTTGCTAGATATGACTTTAATAAGAAAATTGAAGAAGATTTGCTTTTTTGCAAAAGTTTAGAATTGCATACCACAGGAAATGATATATTTAATTGCATTGATAATTTTATGAAAACGCATGATATAGGCTTTGAAAAGTGTATTTCAGTATGCAGCGATGGAGCAAAGGCAATGACAGGAAAATTAGCTGGCGCTGTAACACGAATCAAGAATGTTGCAAAAAACTGCAACAGTAATCACTGCATTCTTCACAGATATGCATTAGTGACAAAAAGGATTTCAGCTTCATTAAAGATAGTTTTGGACGAAGCAGTGCAGATTATCAATTTTATTAAATCTCAGCCATTGCAATCACGAATTTTTAAGGCCTTGTGTGAAGATCTGGGTAGTCTTCATAACACTACTTTTACATACAGAAATTAGGTGGCTCTCACGAGGAAATGTTCTTGTGAGAATGTTTGAATTGAGGAGAGAATTGTTGTCTTATTTTATTGATCATAATTTAGATTATCTGACAGATTAACAAATATGGCATGGCTAGCAAGGATTGCATATTTAGCAGATATTTTTTCAAAATTGAATGAAACATGTCTATCTCTGCAAGGGAAGAAGTAAACATTTTTCAAGCGCAAGATAAAATGGTATCTTTATCACGTAAATTGCAGTACTGGATCTCAGATGTGGAACAAAATACTCTTGACTGTTTTCCGCTTCTTAGTGACTTTCTCCAAGAATCCGAAGTGGAATTAGATGTTGAAATCCTCAATGATATTAAAAATCATCTCAACAGCTTATCAGAATCTCTAATTGAGTATTTTCCAAATTTGAAGAACAAAGACCATTACTGGGTACAGAATCCATTCAAAGTTAAGAAAAGCCAACAGGATTTCTAGCAGTGGATTATGAAAATTTAATAGAAATACTTCAGATACTCAGTTAAAGGCCAAGTTTGAAGAAGTTCCGGTAGCTATTTTCTGGGGAAATTTAAGTGACGAATATCCGGAATTATCAAAACGAGCCATACGAGTGCTATTGCCATTTGCAACAACATATTTGTGTGAATCAGGATTTTCAAGAAATGCGAGCACGAAAACAGAATATCGCAGCAGACTGGATGCTGCACCAGATATGAGAATTCAATTATCCAACATTAAACCAAATTTCCAGAGGATACTGGAGTCTAAGAAGCAGAAGCATTCTTCCCATTAGGTATTCATTTCATTTTTGTTAAACTAATTATGTACAATTTACAAAAATTAAGGTGCTTTTTATTCGAATTTTTTTATTTATTTTTTAATATAAATAAGTTCTCTTTTTATCCCACAATTTGTGTTTTTAATATTCTTGAATATAGGTAGGGGTTTACGCTTTTTAAATAATGTCAAAGGGTTCCGCGGCAAAAAAAGTTTGGGAACCACTGCTCTATATAATTGGTCTTCATTTCGTTCAATACTATATTTGTGCCCGCTTTACTTTCGGATGGTGAGTTATCTTTAAACGAATTCAATCAAAAGCACAGAGAGGCTTTCGTTAGACAAAACATCATTATTAAATACAAGTTTATAAACACTCCTTTCCAATCGAGTATTTATTCTTACCGACCCGGGATTTTCATTCGTGATCACTTCACATTGCATAGTGGCAATTGAAATAATCTTCTAAGTCGTAACGACATCTGTCCATTATATAAAGAAACAGTTCTTCACGGTGAACTCATTCCACCTGTATACGTCTGCTTCCTCTTTTCAAGGTATTATCTGTAAATTATTCACAGAAAACAAAAATAACTACAAATTTTACTGTGGAGATGAATGAGTAGGGAAACTGAACCGCGCATCCGATGTTTTAGGCGAGGCGACCCTGGTTGCTACTTGCAAAGACTCGCTATTGAAACGATCTATGTAGACCCTTGTAAAGTCCTGGAGATGCCTGGTACCCTTAAAAGTATAGTAACATCAGACTTTTCAGTTAACCACTTAATTTGAATGTTATTCATTTTATTTCGCAATCGTTGTTAAAAATGATAATTATATGTAAAATCTGAAAATAACTTTCAGAGTATGATTTAAATATCGAACGACTTTTCGAATGACAATTTAAAATAAATCATGGATTATTCTATAAACTTTGGAATCATACCACCTAAAATCTGAAAGGAACTCATTACCTTCATTGCAGAACATTATATTCAAACCACAAAGCTCCTCATTTTTATCCCATCTCTTTATATATATATATATATATATATATATATATATATATATATACAGGGCGTCCCAAAAAAATGTATACACACTTTAAATACTTATGAAGGCAGTGTTTATTAAAATACATTTCATTTTCAAAATGTAATAGAATCTACAGACATTATTTAATTGTTTTGTCAACGCCTGTTTTCAAACTGACGTCCGTTCTGGTCCAGGCACTGCTGATAACGCGAAGCAATGGAATCGCAAACATCACGAAACATCTCGTTTGGTATTTGTGTGCATTCTCGTTCAATGGCTGCTCTCAATTCAGCGACTGTTGCAGGTTTTATAGCGTAGACTTTGTCTTTTAAGTATCCCCATAAAAAAAGTCTAGTGGTGTGAGGTCTGGTGAACGCGGAGGGTATTCTACGAAACCCCTTCGTCCAATCCACATCCACATCGTGCCAAGTACCACTCGCAATACTCCACTCTTCGGTCCGGATCATCTTCATTAATAGCATGGACTAATCTTGGAATGTAACTTTTCCATTGACAGCGCTTCAAAATGCGTTGGACAGACGATTCTGAAATTCCTACCTCACGACTCGCTTGCCGCACAGATTTTCTTGGACTTTGGTGATACGTTTCCAGTACTCTTTCTTGCTTTGTGGGGCTTGTCGATGTCCGTGGTCTTCCGGAACGCTTCTTGTGGACATTCTGAACAGTTTACATGGCTTCAAACCTATCTCTAATTCGAGTGATGGTAAGTCGCGTTGGTGGATCTGTTTGAAACTCCCTCCTAAACTGTCTTTGCACTTCAACTGCGTTTTCACACTTCCAGTAGCATTTTAGAATGAATTTCCTTTGTTCAAAGCTTAGTCTGACTGCCATTATTAATTATAATGGGTTTAACTTGGAAAGAAAGAAACATCAATTGAGCTATCAGCTGTTAAAGTGTATACATTTTTTGGGGACGCCCTGTATATATATATATATATATATATATATATATATATATTCAGAGAGGGAAATGTGAAAAAGAGAATCATTTAATATCGACCTTTGCTTAATGAGAAAGGTAAACCGTGACATACCGTATGAATATTCAACTAAATGATATTGTCCACGTTTCAAAACCGAAAAACAGACTTCAATTACCATTTAATCCAGTTGTACATTTAAAAGAAAGTAATTCTTACAATCATAACGAATAATTATTTGAAAAAGAAATGAAAGTTTTAACTTGTACAAAAGATTTTCAATCTTAATGATACCACTTCAATCACCCCTATTAAAATTTCTCTCAATTCTAATTGGTAATTTTTAAACTTTTTACACATTTAGGCTATTTATAATAATAATAATAATAATAATTTGTAAATAAATTATTCATTTACTTTTGTCAATCCTCTCTATATAAATTTTTTTCAAAATCACCTCTTTTTATTCCACAATAATGTGTAACAATGTAAAACTCGAATCGGAAAGCTTTTTAGAAATTTAGAGTTATTAATAATTTCAACTTACTACATTATTTCCTACCTGATCCATCCTTCATGCAAAAAAAGTTCTGCTTTACTTTACTCGCAGTTCTTAGTCATAAGGATTTTAGATCCTACCTTTTTCCGTACCGTAACAGTTGAAATTTCTAGAAGCATCTCGAAAATATGAAATGAGCTAGTTAATTATAAATTTCTTATAATTTTCGTGCTCATGTGGAAAGCAACATAAGATTTGTACTGAATATTTATATAAAAGCTAAAAAAGAAAAGAAAATGATTGTCCTTCACAACTACTTTGCATAATAAATTTATTGTCTAAATGACATTCTCAGGAAGGAAGATTAGATGACATAGCATTATATATATGTATAGTATGTCTGTCTTATTTTATTCTTATTTGTTCTTTTAGATAGGAAGAAAAATAAACAAAAGAGAAATAAGCGAATAAGATAACTCATGAGCGTTGAAATCTCTACATTGGAGGTGAATCTTGTACAGTAAATAAATTATATTTTATTTATTTCCGTTTGTTAAAACAATGTTTATATACAAATAATAAGAAACACTGAATATTTATTTAAAAACTAAAAAAGAACTCTCGAATCTCAATTCATCCGGAAAATATGAGTTGTTAGAGCGCATAAAATAATGATTAGAAAAGCTAGCCAACATGCTTATATACAAATAATGGACTTATTTTATTGCATTTTATTTGATAAATGTAACCAAGAGAATGGTGAAATAAATATAACGAAATAGGATTATATATATATATATATATATATATATATATATATATATATATATATATAATAATCGCACAATTTGAAAGATACCAGTACGAACGACATGAAAATGTATTTAAAACTGCTAAAATATCGATTTGGTATCTTACCGCAATAAATCTCGATCGCACAAGTTTTTTTTTTTTACGCTTTCCAAACGAGAAAAATTTATTCTTTTAACCATAATTATTTGAAACATTTTATTTTTGTGAGAAAAATAACATTTATTTCAGTACCTATGTTCCAGACATTTCTCCTACGAGTGAATTTTTATAAAGATAAACACATGAGATTGCCACAGTACTTTTCAAGTTCTTAAGTAAACGTTACTTAATATCGTATATCCCATTCATTTTATCTACCGCTTAGATAATATTCCACGCCATTGCCGTTATTTTAGACGATTCAGAGAAGAATATTTATTTATGTATTTCGAATGGATTTTCACATCTCCGAGAGCATTTCCTCATAATCGCAGCAGTATATGCATGAGCCCATAATACATGTCAATTGTTTTTTTTCCACAGGTCATTTTATAAGATAAACGTCCATATGCCACACAGTTTTTCTTTAAAAGGGAAACAATAAAAATATCTCTCTCTCTCTCTCTCTCTCTCTCTCTCTCTCTCTCTCTCAGTATCACAAATATTTTAGGAACTTACCAAAAGTTATATTGTATGAAATGAAAAAAGTATCTTTACCTCGACTAATAAAGGTACATCTACACTACATTCCAAATTATTAAGCAGATTACATTTTCTCCAATGTTTTCAAAAGTTTTTCACCGATTTCAATGAAATTTATAGCAAATAATTACTATATATAGAAGCACTAATGGTATTCATTTCGATAAAATATTTTGATAATTAAAATAGTTATCTCTTTTTATTGAAAAATATGTAAAATATGATGATCCGAATTATTAAACAAGTATTCTATTTACAGATCTAAATGTTGAAAATGGATAAGGAGGAGGATTTAACACCAACTGAGAAAAGAAAAATAGTCAAGTTACTCGCTGAAAATATAAAATCTATTAAATTGCGAAGCAGCTTGGCAGGGCTTATCGAACTGTAAACAAGTTTGTAGCGGAGGGTACCAAACTGACGCAGCGAAGTGATAAAGGAGCTATAAGAAAAGTGACAAGGAGGCAGATATCTGTAATCAAGCGCAAAGTTGCAAAGCATCCATTGTCGTCAAGTAAAGAGGTTTTTGAGCAGGCTGGCATACATAATTTACCAAGAACATCTCGATGTGGAATCTTCCAAACAATTGGCAAGTCGTGTAAATCTACGATTTAGTCACCATTAACACCCTGGTACAAGAAGCAGCGTGTTGAATGGGCGCGTCAGTTCTGAAAACAGATTTTAATACTGTATTGTTAACCGATGAATGAAGAGCAACCCTTCAGGGATCTGATGGTTGGTCAAGAAGATGGATTGCTGAGAGCCAATTTCTACCATCGAGATTAAGACGCCAACAAGGTGGAGGTGGTGTCATGTTTTGGGCAGGGTTGATAGGCAATGAAGTAGCTGCCCCATACAGAGTGCCTAATGGTGTAAAAATGATTGTCCAGTCTTACACAAACTTTCTAAAAGAAAACCTCATTCCATGGTAGAGATTGACCCTTAGCAATCCATCTTCTTGACCAACCATCAAATCCCTGAAGGGTTGCTCTTCATTCATCGGTTAACAATACAGTATTAAAATCTATTTTCACGTACTGACGCGCCCATTCAACACGCTGCTTCTTGTGCCTGGGTGTTAATGGTGACTGAATTGTGGGTTTACACGTCTCGCCAATTGTTTGGAGGATTCCACATCGAGATGTTTTTGGTAAATTATGTATGCTAGCCTGCTCAAAAACCTCTTTACTTGACGACAATGGATGCTTTGCAACTTTGCGCTTGATTACAGATATCTGCCGCTTTGTCACTTTTCTTATAGCTCCTTTATCACTTCGCTGCGTCAGTTTGGTACCCTCCGCTACAAACTTGTTTACAGTTCGATAAGCCCTGCGAAGCTGCTTCGCAATTTCAATAGATTTTATATTTTCAGCGAGTAACGACTATTTTTCTTTTCTCAGTTTGTGTTAAATCCTTCTTACCCATTTTCACCATTTGGATCTGTAAATAGAATACTTGCTTAATAATTCGGAACTTTATATTTTACATATTTTTCAGTAAAGAGAGATTCTTCTTCTTCCGCAGCTTATTATCCCATCTTTACATGGGGTCGCTGTTTTTGGTTCGTCTTCTCCACTCTCCTCTGTCGTATACCGCGTCCTCCTCCAAGTCCTTCTCCCTGATGTCCGCCACCAACAGTCCCTCCAATCTCGTCTTCGGTCTTCTCTTCTCCGTCCCGGCAAACTCCATCTCCAGCACTCTGCGCCCCACATACTCCTTCTCTTCTCCTGACGTGTCCATACCACCTCAGCCTGGCCTCGTGCACCTTCTTAGATGCTTCCGCCCTTCACTGTTCCCCTTATATGCTCATTTCTGACCCTATCCCTCTCGTCACCACACATCCATCTCAACATCTTCATTTCAGCCACATCGATTTTTCTTTCATTGCTCTATTCATTGGCACAGTCTCCATTCCATACAACATTGCCGGCCTCACCACTGTTTGAATACCTTCCCTTCAGTTTCACTGGGACCTCTTATCACAGAGCACCCCTGATACGTCCCCCAGTTCTTCCACCCCGACTGTATTCTACAGTTTATCTCTCTCTCTCTGCTCCCCCCTCTGCATCCACTGTTGACCCCAAGTATTTAAAATACTCCACCGTCTTAACACGCTCTCCACTCAATGTCACTTCCCCTCCTCGGTCCTGCTGCACATCACATCTCATATATTCGTCTTTCGGCTAATTCTCATCCCCCTACTTCCCAACGCCTCTCCAATTTTCCAACTGCTGCTCCACCTCCTCTTTCGTCTCCCCACTCAACACACACGTCTGCATACATCATGCACCATGGCGCCTCCCCTCTAATCCTGTCCGTCAACACATCGAATACCACATTGAAAAGGAAGGGGGCTCAAAGCTGATCCTTGGTACAGACCATCTTCCACCCCAAAGCTCTCTGACACACCCACACTACTCCTCACCTTAGTTGTTACTCCCCTGTACATCCCCTTGATCAGTTTAACATACTTCTCCGGTACCATCTTTTCCCTTAAGCATCTCCAAACTTCCTGCCGTGGTATCCTTTCATATGCCTTCTCCAAGTCAATAAAAACCATGTGCAGCGCCTTCTGCCCCTCTCTGTACCTCTCTGCCAACTGTTTCAATGCAAAAACTGCATCTGTCGTTCTCCTTCCTGGCATAAATCCAAACTGTTCCACTGACACTTCCGCTTCGTCTCTCAACCTACTCTCAGGAGTAGTCTAAGCATCATCATCCTGTTTGCATATACGTTTTGTGTTTCGTATTTATCAATTATTACGAAAGAATTCTTTATAACTTGAAGAGCCTAATCATTTTCATTAATCAGTAAAGTAACATAAATATCATCAACTGTTGCTGCAAAATAGAAGTCAACATCTTCCTTCCTTGACTAATCAATTTTAAAATTAGAAAGAGCCGTGTTGAGCAGAAAACTGAGATTTGTTTATAAAAAACGTCTGAACAGGTAGCGAGAACAACGTGAAAAAAGTGTTAGCAGCTGACGAGGAAGCTTCTAAACAGTGGCTGCATCCTCCAGCGCAGGACACGTCAACGCGAAGAGGCGACGTCAAACCAAAACATCAACGCGCTGGTGGCCAAACTTCCTCAAATCTCCGTGCAGCGGGCTGTCTACGGTTGGCCAGACTGGCAGTCGACGGCCTGTTGCGTGGCACGGTCAGAGTGCCGATCGGCTCCCGGGGCCGGACCTATTCTCAGCGTGCTATTTTTTCAATTACAGGGAACAATTGCGTGCTCCCCGAACTACTCTTACTCTCTGGCGACATTAAGACTAATCCAGGCCCCACTACAACTTACACATGTCACCATACACAAAGACATAGACACAATAGCACCATGAGACACATACAGAAGTATAATATTAACATATTACAGTACAACGTAGATGGCCTCACAAACAAAATCATGCAGCTTAGGGAATTCGTACACAAACAAAACATTCACATAGCACTTATACAAGAAACAAAACTAAAACGCACACACAAAACACCCACCATCCCTGACTTCACGGCGATCCGTCAAGATCGTACTGGGGGTAACGGGGGTGGACTCATCACTTACATACGTAAAAGCATTAGCTACACTGATGCTACCCAAAACATTACAAACACAATCCAAGCAGATAACACGATAGAAATACAGGCAGTTAACATTAAAACACGCGCAAAACACAACACCACACTAATCAACATTTACATCCCACCAGATAGTTCACCTCAGGTGCCAGCCAATTACAATCCACAGTTACACAATCTTGCCTCTCTCACTAATGTCATCTTAGGAGGAGACTTCAACGCCAAAGACACTAGTTGGTACCTGCACAACCAAAACAACACCAGAGGCGCCAACATAGCCACACAACTAAACAGCCTCTTCATTCTTAACAATACAGAAGAACATACACACATACCACATCAAGCAGGATACTCAAACTCCTCCCCAGACATAACGTTCTGTTCCCCCTCACTAGCAACACATACACAATGGAGAACAGAAAAACAACTGTCATCAGACCACCTGCCCATCATCATTACAACACATTCTACACTCTGCCCCAACAGCCTTAGGCACACTTACAGAAATTACAAGAAAGCTGATTGGGAACAGTTCAAAATACAGACTGAGGAACAATTCACCACATTAAACAGCACACCCATCATAAACATCGATACAACACTCAAGACATTTAATCAGATTATCAATAATGCAAACAAATACATACCCAAGGGCAACATTAGGAAATACAACCCAAATTACACTAGAGAAATAGCCCACCTCATAAGGCAACGTAACAACCTCAAACATAACACACAAACACCACACACAGAAGCCATAAAGCAGCAGATACAACAGCTCAACACAGAAATAAACAACAAACTCAAAGAAAAACAAACAGAAACATTCAGGGAATTCATAACAACACTAAACCACTCCACAGATACATACAGGCTATACAAGACTATAAACAGCATTACCCACTCTAACAGCGGCATTCACACCTCACACGCGGCTATCTGTCGCAGCCAAAATAATATCCCAACATACACACAACAAGCTAACATTCTAGTTAATCACTACGCAAAGATAAGTCACTTAAACAGAGACAACAACCAGAAACACGCAGACAAACAAACAGCCAGACACAAGAAAACCTACAGACTCGACACGACCATTACACCCTTCAATACAGACCAGACCACCAAGATCATCAAAAACATTAAAAATTCGAAGGCTACTGGACCAGACAACATATCTAACATACACCTTAAACACTTGGGCCCACAAGGAATACTAGCTCTCACAAATATCAGCACATATTCATACCAACACTGTATTATTCCTGACATATGGAAACAAGGTAAAATTATTACACTACTCAAACCAAACAAAAATCCAACAGAACCAGCTTCCTATAGACCCATTACTTTACTATGCACACCTTCCAAAGTAACAGAAAGACTAATCTTACAAATCACCAACCCACACATACCACTATCGCCTACTCAACATGGATTCAGACCTCACCACTCAACCACGACATTACTCACTAACCTGACGCAGCACATCATGGATGGCATCAACTCTAGAAGACCAGCTCAACGTACACTATTAGCAACAATAGACATTAGTAAAGCATTTGATGCTATCCCACGCTTCCCTCTCATAAACAAAATACTCAACACAAACATGCACAATAACACCAAAAGGTGGCTGAGCAACTATCTCTCAGGAAGATACTCACATGTCACATTTAATGGCAAGTCATCCAAAAACAAGCTTTTTCCGAACGGGGTCCCTCAAGGCTCTGTTCTCTCACCAACACTCTTCAACTTATACATGCATGACATTCCAACACCCATAGATAACAAGCTTACCTTATCATCATATGCAGATGATATCACTCTAACATCCACCCACAACAACATCGACACCGCTACAAATAACCTACAAACATACATAAACAGTATACAAGACTGGCTCACACACAATAGACTCAAAGTAGCGCCCACAAAATCAACCATCACCTTGCTTACAAGCAACACAAAAGAACACCAGGTAATTCCACAACTTACACTAAACAACATCAACATTCCACACACTCACAGAACCAAAATACTAGGTGTCACATACAACACATCATTATCTTTTGCAAACCACATTCAGGACATTAAAAACAAATGTACGTCAAGACTTAACACGCTTAGGGTACTAACAGGCACAAACTTTGGACACCAGCAGGAAACAACATCACTCATCTACAAACAATATATTCGCTCAGTTATGGACTATGCTAGCCCATGCTGGGCACCCATTATCTCAAACACACACATAAACACCTTACAAACAATACAAAACAACGCACTTCGTATCATTACAGGATGCACTCAAACAACACCAATAGAACACCTGCACACAGAAACAAAAATACTAAAAGTTAGGGAACATTTAGACATGAGGGGAACACAATTCATGGCAGCAGCGACAACTAACCCACAACACCCTTGCCACTACATGTACAATCATGCACCAACACCTCGCACCATTAAGGTAACACCAGAGAGACATTATAACCAAATACTCCATTCCATACCACGCCCCACAGACATCACACAGTACAGAAAACACATACACACACACCTAACCCACAAAGCACTGACACGACTCGGTCCGAATGCGGTCCTAGGTGCGAAGCCGCCGCCCATTAACAGGTCAGAGATCAGCCTGAGCAGATCGGATCGAGTTAACTTAGCACGATTCCGATGTGGACATCACCCCAACTTATGGACATATAAACACAGACTAGACAACTCCATAGACGACACCTGCCACCTGTGCCAAGACACACCACAAACAATTGAACACATTATGACGGACTGTACCGCTCTAGCACAACAACGAACACAACACAACATCACGAGTGCGCTGAACCTCTGGTCCACTCCGGAGAGGGCGATCGGTTACCTGCGTGCCGCCGGCTTGCTCGATCAGGGTGGGCTGATCGGCTAAACAACAACAACAACAACAACCTACTCTCCACTATTCGCTCCCATATCTTCATTGTATGTGATATTAGCTTGATCCCTCTATAATTCGTGCAATCTTGTACATCTCCCTTCTCTTTGAATATAGGCACTATGATGCTTGTCCGCCACTCATCCGGAATCACCTCCTGGTCAAACAACTTCTGCATTAGATCCCACACCAGATCCAACCCCTCATCTCCCAGTGCCTTCCATGCCTCAGCTGGTATCTCGTCTGGGCCAGTCGCTTTGTTATTTTTCATCCTATTCAGAGCACGACTCACTTCCATCCTCCCCACTTGTTCTGTCATAGCTACATTTGGTAATCCATCCTCATAGAAAGATCTTGGGTTTTCTTTATTTAATTTATCTCTCTCAATAAAGAGAGAGAATTATTTTAATTATCAAAATATTTTATCGAAATGAATACATCAGTGCTTCTATTATATAGTAATTATTTGCTATAAATTTCATTGAAATCGGTGAAAACTTTTGAAAACATTGGAGAAAATGCAATCTGCTTAATAATTTGGAACGTAGTATATGTAAAAACACTTAAACCGTACACGATACTAAACACACAAGTAAAAATAAAAATGATTCCACGATTTTTCATGTATTCAGAAGTACATCTCGTCAGGGAATGATTGTTATATCTTTCTCTCTTTTGCGCGGTTATTTTATTGAGATTAATCAAGTTCATATACAGAGTTTACTTTCTCTATAGGATCTGTGGCACGTGGAACATACTGCCTTTAGAAGATGCGAAAAGTTCCTCTCTGGATCAGTTCAAGTAAAGGCTAGATGAATCTCGCACACTATTGGAGGGTGTAGGAATTTTTCTCTGGCGCCCGTTGCTAGTGACAACTCCACGGTATGGGAAGCATGGCATATATATATTTAAAAGGTCTATTTTAGTTAAACTTAGACCTACATTCTACAGCATTTGGCATAGCATTTTTTTTCAGTTTCTTTTATGTTAATTATAATAAATACCAAATAACTTAAACCATCATGGCCTTAACTACATTCCTAACCTAAACTTAACTCGTCGACAGATTACAGAACTGTTGTAGGCAATGTGGCAGCATCGCTACACAGAGAGAACCTCTCTCGACTCCTATTTATTGTTTTCAATATTGTAATTACTTATTTTCTGTATAAACGCTTGTGTGCGTGAAATAATTAAGTGGTTAAATTTTTAATGAAAGAGAAAATTTGATACTTAAAACTGTTGACTCGTGGATTTTCATTCTTACATTCTTAGCTGGCATTTGTTTCGCCAAAATGGTAGACTGAAACAATCATTTACGTATTCGTAAACATAAAAACCTATTTTACTTGCATATGAATTAAATTGTACACAGCGAAGATAAGAGACGTAAGCGATACGAACACCATTTCCCAATAAGCCAGATGAAGACACCGAGAGTCGAACCCCCGACCACGGTGCACGATATGGGATGCAAGGTTTTTGAGACACTTCTTGTAATTGATACCCCCTCTCTCTCATGAGATCAGCGAAGTTAAGCGATATTGGATCTGGGCAGTTCAGCGCCCAGATGATGTAGTGACCCGTGGTTCTGGATGCCACGTAAAGCTGTAGCCCCTCCGTTATATAACTATAGATATAGCATTGAGGCTAAACACTCCAGTCCTTATTATTTATTATTATTTCCAGCTCTCCGAAAGGATTTTACAGAAATTTTGCAGAATTAACTGTCGTGCTCTTTTTCCAGTTTTTGCGTGCAATGTTTATGATCTTTAGTTCCCTTATATATTATATATATATATATATATATATATATATATATAATAATATATATATATATATAATATATATATATATCATTTTATTCATATATGCAGATTTAACCAGATACACTGTTGATTTGCGTGAATTTTCCATTTTATTTTGAAAGTGTAATTTAAAAATATACAACGAAGGAAGGGGAGATAATATAATTAATTTTTAATTTTTATTGAATAGATAATGCAGAAATACCCCCAACTATAATATCAGATCAAAACATTTGAAATAACAACGAATATAAAAACAACAAGAAAGGAAAGAGCACGAACAGAAAGAAGCAAATTCGAAATTTTTAATTTTGCTGGAACATGGAAGTAATAGAATGGAAATCCATCTTCGTGGCCAAGTCAACGGAAGAGATGATAATGACCTTAGAGGAGAAGACGCTAGAAATTGTGATTAATTTGGCCCTTAAGCTTTAGGCTTTACTGGGCTCTTATTAAAAGTAAACAGCTAGTTGTTATTGATTAATAATAAATAAATAAGTATTATTAATAGTTAAAACATGTATTAATCTTAAATTATCACTACTGACATGACAAATACAATGTCACCTTTGAAGGCGCTATAACAATACCATACAAAGAAACCAATATTATACATGAGAGATAACTGAGCAATCCCAAGAAATGTGTTTTTAATACTAGATTAATACTAGTTACCTTAAAATCTAGGTGATACATTACTTTTCCATCTTACAAACATGGTTGACTCTATTAACTGCTTTCGATGCATCCAAAAAACAGGAATATACATTGCTAGTTGACATCTTGTACTTTAGGATGGCTTCCTTTAGCATATAAATACACATGTCAGTACCATGTTTCAATCTATGTAAAGCCAAACTGAATGTCATAAGTCTTCAAGCATGTGCTTATCCTATTATAAATGACATATTCTAACACCTTAGAAAGTATACTGGCAAGTGCAATTGGCCTATAATTATTCTTTTCGCAGATACTAGCACCCTTATTTTAAACAACTGGCAACAAGTTAAAACTAATACAAAGATATGAAACTCTACTGATAGCCTTCTTCCTATGAACCAGCCAGATTTAACGTCAACTGTTTCATTTACCGTTTATCTGATAGTTGTATAAATCTCTGTATATCCATCAAATATGAATAATTCAGAAGTTTGGGAACAGTAATGTACCTTCATCAGTTAAATCCTGTTCATTGTCAGCACAGAAAAAGCTGCCCAAAAATTCGAGTAATCATAACATTGTTTGCACTGATGAAAGTGACTTTGTAAGTGATGTTAGAAACAGCGTTGACAAAATTCAAGAAGAGTTGAAGAGCACGACAGTTAATTATGCAAAATTTCTGTAAAATCCTTTCGGAGAGCTGGAAATAATAATAAATAATAAGGATTGGCATGTTTAGCCTCAATGCAATATCTAAAGTCATATGACGGAGGGGCTACAGCTTTACGTGGCATCCAGAACCACGGGTCACTACATCATCTGTGCGCTGAGGATGGTCGCCCATCCAACTACTGGTCAGATCCACTATCGCTTAACTTCGCTGATCTCATGAGGGAGAGGGAGTATCAATTACAAGAAGTGTATCAAAAACCTTGCGTCTCATATCGTGCACCGTGGTCGGGGGTTCGACTCTCGGTGTATTCATCTGGCTTATAGGGAAACGGTGTTCGTATCGCCTACGTCTTATCCTCGCTGTGTACAATTTAATTCATATGTAAGTAAAATAGGTTTTATGTTTACGAATACGTAAATGATTGTTTCAGTCTACCATTTTGGCGAAACAAATGCCAGCTAAGAATGTAAGAATGAAAATCCACGAGTCAACAGTTTTAAGTATCAAATTTTCTCTTTCATTAAAAATTTAACCACTTAATTATTTCACGCACACAAGCGTTTATACAGAAAATAAGTAATTACAATATTGAAAACAATAAATAGGAGTCGAGAGAGGTTCTCTCTGTGTAGCGATGCTGCCACATTGCCTACAACAGTTCTGTAATCTGTCGACGAGTTAAGTTAGGTTAGGAATGTAGTTAAGCCATGATGGTTTAAGTTATTTGGTATTTATTATAATTAACATAAAAGAAACTGAAAAAAATGCTATGCAAAATGCTGTAGAATGTAGGTCTAAATTTAACTAAAATAGACCTTTTAAATTATATAATATATATGCTGCAAACCCATAGAGAGAGAGAGAGAGAGAGAGAGAGAGAGAGAGAGAGAGAGAGAGAGAGAGAGAGAGAGAGAGAGAGAGAGAGAGAGAGAGAGAGAGAAGTACCTTAAAAGGCCATGCTTCCCATACCGTGGAGTTGTCACTAGCAACGGGCGCCAGGGAAAAATTCTACACCCTCCAATAGTGTGCAAGATTCAATCTAGCCTTTACTTGAACTGATCCACAGAGGAACTTTTCACATCTTGTGAAGGCAGTATGTTCCACGTGTCACATCTTATAGATAAAGTGAACTCTGTGTATGAGTTTCATTAATCTCAATGAAATAACCGCGAAAATGAGAGAGAAGGAGAGAACAATCATTCCCTGATGAGATGTACTTCTGAATACATGAAATATCGTGGAATCATTTTTCTTTTTACTTGTGTGTTTAGTATCGTGTACGGTTTAAGTGTTTTTATATAGATGTACCTTTATTAGTCGGGGTAAAGATACTTTTTTAATTTTATACAATATAACTTTTGGTAAGTTCCTAAAATATTTGTGTGATACAGAGAGAGAGAGAGAGAGAGAGAGAGAGAGAGAGAGAGAGAGAGAGAGAGAGAGAGAGAGAGAGAGAGGAGAGAGAGAGAGAGAGAGAGAGGAGAGAGAGAGAGAGGAGAGAGAGAGAGAGTTTATTTTTATTGTCTTACACCGCATTCTCATTTTTAATGGTTGGAGTAGACATCATGCATTCACCACTTAAGAAAATATCACAAGATAGTCACACAGGAACAAACTCCTGTATTATTAACCTGCGTAATCGGGAGTCGAACCCTCGACCTCAGTGTCTTCGCCCTGGTTTATAGGGAAACGGTGGTTCACACTGCCTACGTCTCATATCCACGCTGTGTACAATTTAAATCATATGCAAGTAAAATAGGTTTTTATGTCTACGAATACAGTAGACCAGGGGTCCCCAACCCTGTGCCCGCGAGCACCATGGTGCCCGCCGACCCTTTTGCGTGTGCCCGCACTGACTGACTACGATTGATAAGTTTTTATTTAAATTTTTAATAAAATGTTAAGTATGTTACATATTTTATTAAATTTTAGTAGTTAATTACAGAAACAGATGCTCATTTATTTGAAAATAATTATTTCTTTATAAATAAATAAAGTTATCGTTTTGATCATTTTTCTAAGATTCCTAGTTAGCCCATCCTTGTTTTTTTTTGTGTATTATGGTCATTATTTTACATAGGAATTAAATGGTTTTTTTTTTGTGTATTATGTTCATTATTTTACATAGGAATTAAATGTTTTTTTGTGTATTATGTTCATTATTAAGTCCAACTATAAATTTGCCTTGAAAAAGTAAATGGTGCCCGGTAGTCTTGAATGGGCTCTTCGGCACAAAAAGGTTGGGGACCTGCAGTAGACTAAATGATTAAGTCTATCAATTTGGTGAAAACACAAACGCCTGCTAAGAATGTAAGAATGAAAAGTTATACTCACCTGTCAATAGTTTTAAGTATCAAAATTTTCTCTTTAATTAAAAATTTAGCCTCTTAATTATTCACGCACGCAAACGTTTATACAGAAAATAAGTAAATACAATATTGAAAACAGTAACTTGGAGTCGAGAGAAGTTCTTTCTGTGTAGCGATGTTGCTACATAGCTCTGTATTCTATCAATGAGATAAGCTAGGTTAGGAGTGTCTTATAAAAAGATCTGTGGAGAAAACCAATTGACATGTATTATGGGCTCATGCATGTACCTGCGATTACGAAGAAATGCTCTCGGAGATACGAAATAAATAAATATTCTTCTGTGAATCGTCTAAACTAACGGCAGTTGCGTGGAATATTATCTAAGGCCTAAGCGGTAGATAAAATGAGTGGAATATACGATGTTAAGTAACGTTTACTTAAGAACTTGAAAAGCACTGTGGCAATCTCATGTGTTTATCTTTATAAAAATTCACTCGTAGGAGAAATAAATGTCTGGAACATAGGTACTGAAATAAATTTCACCATTTGCTTGGTTAGATTTATCAAATAAAATGCAATAAGTCCATTATTTGTATATGAGCATGTTGGCTAGCTTTCTAATCATTATTTATGCGCTCTAACAACTCGTATTTTCCGGATGAATTAAGAATCGAGAGTTCTTTTTTAGTTTTTAAATAAATATTCAGTGTTTCTTATTATTTGTATATAAACATTGTTTTAACAAACGGAAATAAATAAAATATAATTTATTTACTGTCCAAGATTCACCTCCAATGTGAAGATTTCAACGCTCATGAGTTATCTAATTCGCTTATTTCTCTCTTCTGTTTATTTTCTTCCTATCTAAAAGAACAAATAAGAATAAAATAAGACAGACATAATATATATATATAATATATATATATATATATATATGATGAATAAAACCACGAAGGGAAAAAGAAACACAAAGTGGTGCTCAAGCGCTTTCATCTAATGACATCCTCAGGAAGACAGGAGTGAAAGGAGAGTTCAAGGCAATATATAGGTTACAAAAATAAACATATATATATTATATATATATATATATATATATATATATATATAGTAAGTATAGAAAAAATTGTGGGAGGAGCAAACACATTTGTATGGGGGGGGGGGATGATAATTTTAGCACTTTGCCCGAAATTCAACATAAATTCAAATGGCTTGTTTCAAGCCAATTTTTTATAGTTATTATCTGAATGATAAACAGGTCACAAAAGAATAAAGAAATAAATATAAATTGGAAAAAATTACAAAATAATGCCTTAGTGATATATACGTCACAGCCTAAATAACCATAAAGAAATAAACCAACAGATAAAAAACCCAAAAATTTTAAGTGGAGTCTACAAATTCAAGCTCAAAAGGAAAGTTTACAATCAATTTAATAGATGATGCCAAAATGATATATATGTCACAAAGAAATAAAGAAATAAACCAAAAAATAAATTGAAAATTAAATTGTAAGAGAGGCACCAAGGGTTTTTTAGTTATTGTCTGAATCATATACTATGGTCACAAACGAATAAAAAAAGTACAAGTAAATATAAATTGGAAAACAAAATGATGCCTAGATGATATATAAAGAACTATAAAAATATATACAACATATATAAGGTATATATACGAAATATAAACAAAAAGGGCATGTTGCTAAACCTGTGGTAAAAATTTGTTTTTGCCTCTTTTTCCTTATAAATCTGTTTCTCTTACAATTTTATTTTTCAATTTATTGTTGTATGCGTATTTCTTATATATGTGTATAAGTATGTATATATATATATATATATATATATAATATATATATATATATATGTATGTATGTATGTATGTATGTATGTATATATGTATATATGTATGTATATGTATATATTTGGTTATGCGGGTGTACATGTGTAGTTATATTATTTGTTATTTTTCCAATTTATATTTATTTTTATTTCTTTATTCTTTTGTGACCTACCGTTTTTTCAGACAATAATTATGAAAAACCTTTGGTAATTTTTTCCCTTATGCATATATACTGTATATATTCCTTATATATTGCGTTTATATTTCGTATACAGGATGTACATAAAGTCAGGATCTATTTTGTGAAGCACTTGGAAATTATATGGAATTCAATCATAAAATGATAAAGTGGTAACATTTATTAAATAATTAAGAGTAAGATTCGACGTGACGCCCATCAGTATCCCTTCACAGTAGGGTGGATCGATTTTACATTTTTTTCGATTTCCATATTCTAATAGAGACAAAAACTGCGCATGCATGAGAAAATAGCCTCTGCAAATCTTAGCTTAATAGGTAATCATCTTCTGCCCCCGGCAGAGCGATGAAAATCATATTTTAGTAGTCAAAAACGTATTTTAAACCCTAGCCTAGAGTCATAAAATTTTGCGTGTGTGTTATTTCATGCCTAAGCAACGATATAAATGCTATGGGAATATATAAATGCATTATTTAAGACAGAGCCGATCTGAAAATATGTATAATATACATATTTTCAGATCGGCTCTTTGTCTTAAATAATGCATTTATATATTTCCCATAGCATTTATATCGTTGCTTAGGCATGAAAATAACACACACGCAAAATTTTATGACTCTAGGCTAGGGTTTAAAATACGTTTTTGACTACTAAAATATGATTTTCATCGCTCTGCCGGGGGCAGAAGATGATTACCTATTAAGCTAAGATTTTGCAGAGGCTATTTTCTCATGCATGCGCAAGTTTTTGTCTATTAGAATATGGAAATCGAAAAAAAATGTAAAATCGATCCACCCTAGTGCACAGCTCAAATCGTCCGCAGCATTTCTAAACACATTCTGGAGCATTTGCGGGGTTATGTTATCTGCAGCAGTTCGTATACGTGTACGTAAGTTTTCAAGACTCGTAATCTTCGTCTGATAGACGTGCGACTCGATAAAGCCCCATGCAAAGAAATCTAAAGGGGTTAAATCTGGTCATCTCGCGACACAAGGTCTGTTGCTTCCGCGTCCGATCCAGCGATTTGGAAAACGTCCATTTAGATAATCCTGAACAATTTTGGCATAGTGACAAGGAGCACCATCATGTTGATAGACGACGGGAATAGGATTGTTAGTACCGTCGTCTATCAACATGATGGTGCTCCTTGTCACTATGCCAAAATTGTTCAGGATTATCTAAATGGACGTTTTCCAAATCGCTGGATCGGACGCGGAAGCAACAGACCTTGTGTTGCGAGATGACCAGATTTAACCCCTTTAGATTTCTTTGCATGGGGCTTTATCGAGTCGCACGTCTATCAGACGAAGATTACGAGTCTTGAAAACTTACGTACGTATACGAACTGCTGCAGATAACATAACCCGCAAATGCTCCAGAATGTGTTTAGAAATGCTGCGGAACGATTTGAGCTGTGCACTAGGGTGGATCGATTTTACATTTTTTTCGATTCATATTCTAATAGACAAAAACTTGCGCTAGCATGAGAAAATAGCCTCTGCAAAATCTTAGCTTAATAGGTAATCATCTTCTGCCCCCGGCAGAGCGATGAAAAATCATATTTTAGTAGTCAAAAAACGTATTTTAAACCCTAGCCTAGAGTCATAAAATTTTGCGTGTGTTTATTTCATGCCTAAGCAACGATATAAATGCTATGGGAAATATATAAATGCATTATTTAAGACAAAGAGCCGATCTGAAAATATGTATTATACATATTTTCAGATCGGCTCTGTCTTAAATAATGCATTTATATATTTCCCATAGCATTTATATCGTGCTTAGGCTGAAATAAACACACGCAAAATTTATGACTCTAGGCTAGGGTTTAAAAATACGTTTTTGACTAACTAAAATATGATTTTCACTCGCTCGCCGGGGCAGAAGATGATTACCTATTAAGCTAAGATTTTGCAGAGGCTATTTTCTCATGCCATGCGCAAGTTTTTGTCTCTATTAGAATATGGAAATCGAAAAAATGTAAAAGCGATCCACCCTACTGTGAAGGGATACTGATGGGCGTCACGTCGAATCTTACTCTTAATTATTTAATAAATGTTACCACTTTATCATTTTATGATGAATTCCATATAATTTCCAAGTGCTTCACAAAAATAGATCCTGACTTTATGAAATCTGTATACGAAATATAAACGCAATATATAAGGAATATATACAGTATATATGCATAAGGGAAAAAATACCAAAGGTTTTTCATAATTATTGTCTGAAAAAAAACGGTAGGTCACAAAAGAATAAAGAAATAAAAATAAATATAAATTGGAAAAATAACAAATAATATAACTACACATGTACACCCGCATAACCAAATATATATACATATACATACATATATACATATATACATACATACATACATACATACATACATATATATATATATATATATATATATATATTATATATCTATATATACATACTTATACACATATATAAGAAATACGCATACAACAATAAATTGAAAAAATAAAATTGTAAGAGAAACAGATTTATAAGGAAAAAGAGGCAAAAACAAATTTTTACCACAGGTTTAGCAACATGCCCTTTTTGTTTATATTTCGTATATATACCTTATATATGTTGTATATATTTTATAGTTCTTTATATATCATCTAGGCATCATTTTTGTTTTCCAATTTATATTTACTTGTACTTTTTTTATTCGTTTGTGACCATAGTATATGATTCAGACAATAACTAAAAAACCCTTGGTGCCTCTCTTACAATTTAATTTTCAATTTATTTTTTGGTTTATTTCTTTATTTCTTTGTGACATATATATCATTTTGGCATCATCTATTAAATTTGATTGTAAACTTCCTTTTGAGCTTGAATTTGTAGACTCCACTTAAAATTTTTGGGTTTTTTTATCTGTTGTTTATTTCTTTATGGTTATTAGGCTGTGACGTATATATCACTAAGGCATTATTTTGTAATTTTTTCCAATTTATATTTATTTCTTTATCTTTTGTGACCTGTTTATCATTCAGATAATAACTATAAAAAATTGGCTTGAACAAGCATTTGAATTTATGTTGAATTTCGGGCAAAGTGCTAAAATTATCATCCCCCCCCCCCCATACAAATGTGTTTGCTCCTCCCACAATTTTTTCTATACTACTATATATATAATATATATATATATATATATATATATATATATATATATGTTATTTTTGTAACCTATATATTGCCTTGAACTCTCCTTTCACTCCTGTCTTCCTGAGGATGTCATTAGATGAAAGCGCTTGAGCACCACTTGTGTTTCTTTTTCCCTTCGTGGTTTTTATTCATCATATATATATATATATATATATATATATATATATATATTATGTCTGTCTTATTTTATTCTATTGTTCTTTTAGATAGGAAGAAAAATAAACAGAAGAGAGAAATAAGCGAATTAGATAATCATGAGCGTTGAAATCTTCACATTGGAGGTGAATCTTGGACAGTAAATAAATTATATTTTATTTATTTCCGTTTGTTAAAACAATGTTTATATACAAATAATAAGAAACACTGAATATTTATTTAAAAACTAAAAAAGAACTCTCGATTCTTAATTCATCCGGAAAATACGAGTTGTTAGAGCGCATAAATAATGATTAGAAAGCTAGCCAACATGCTCATATACAAATAATGGACTTATTGCATTTTATTTGATAAATCTAACCAAGCAAATGGTGAAATTTATTTCAGTACCTATGTTCCAGACATTTATTTCTCCTACGAGTGAATTTTATAAAGATAAACACATGAGATTGCCACAGTGCTTTTCAAGTTCTTAAGTAAACGTTACTTAACATCGTATATTCCACTCATTTTATCTACCGCTTAGGCCTTAGATAATATTCCACGCAACTGCCGTTAGTTTAGACGATTCACAGAAGAATATTTATTTATTTTCGTATCTCCGAGAGCATTTCTTCGTAATCGCAGGTACATGCATGAGCCCATAATACATGTCAATTGGTTTTCTCCACAGATCTTTTTATAAGACACTCCTAACCTAGCTTATCTCATTGATAGAATACAGAGCTATGTAGCAACATCGCTACACAGAAAGAACTTCTCTCGACTCCAAGTTACTGTTTTCAATATTGTATTTACTTATTTTCTGTATAAACGTTTGCGTGCGTGAAATAATTAAGAGGCTAAATTTTTAATTAAAGAGAAAATTTTGATACTTAAAACTATTGACAGGTGAGTATAACTTTTCATTCTTACATTCTTAGCAGGCGTTTGTGTTTTCACCAAATTGATAGACTTAATCATTTAGTCTACTGCAGGGGTCCCCAACCTTTTTGTGCCGAAGAGCCCATTCAAGACTACCGGGCACCATTTACTTTTTCAAGGCAAATTTATAGTTGGACTTAATAATGAACATAATACACAAAAAAACATTTAATTCCTATGTAAAATAATGAACATAATACACAAAAAAAAAACCATTTAATTCCTATGTAAAATAATGACCATAATACACAAAAAAAAACAAGGATGGGCTAACTAGGAATCTTAGAAAAATGATCAAAACGATAACTTTATTTATTTATAAAGAAATAATTATTTTCAAATAAATGAGCATCTGTTTCTGTAATTAACTACTAAAATTTAATAAAATATGTAACATACTTAACATTTTATTAAAAATTTAAATAAAAACTTATCAATCGTAGTCAGTCAGTGGCGGGCACACGCAAAAGGGTCGGCGGGCACCATGGTGCTCGCGGGCACAGGGTTGGGGACCCCTGGTCTACTGTATTCGTAGACATAAAAACCTATTTTACTTGCATATGATTTAAATTGTACACAGCGTGGATATGAGACGTAGGCAGTGTGAACCACCGTTTCCCTATAAACCAGGGCGAAGACACTGAGGTCGAGGGTTCGACTCCCGATTACGCAGGTTAATAATACAGGAGTTTGTTCCTGTGTGACTATCTTGTGATATTTTCTTAAGTGGTGAATGCATGATGTCTACTCCAACCATTAAAAATGAGAATGCGGTGTAAGACAATAAAAATAAACTCTCTCTCTTCTCTTCTCTCTCTCTCTCTCTCTCTCTCTCTCTCTCTTCTCTCTCTCTCTCTCCTCTCTCTCTCTCTCTCTCTCTCTCTCTCTCTCTCTCTCTCTCTCTCTCTGTATCACACAAATATTTTAGGAACTTACCAAAAGTTATATTGTATAAAATTAAAAAAGTATCTTTACCCGACTAATAAAGGTACATCTATATAAAAACACTTAAACCGTACACGATACTAAACACACAAGTAAAAAGAAAAATGATTCCACGATATTTCATGTATTCAGAAGTACATCTCATCAGGGAATGATTGTTCTCTCCTTCTCTCTCATTTTCGCGGTTATTCATTGAGATTAATGAAACTCATACACAGAGTTCACTTTATCTATAAGATGTGACACGTGGAACATACTGCCTTCACAAGATGTGAAAAGTCCTCTGTGGATCAGTTCAAGTAAAGGCTAGATTGAATCTTGCACACTATTGGAGGGTGTAGAATTTTTCCCTGGCGCCCGTTGCTAGTGACAACTCCACGGTATGGGAAGCATGGCCTTTTAAGGTACTTCTCTCTCTCTCTCTCTCTCTTCTCTCTCTCTCTCTCTCTCTCTCTCTCTCTCTCTCTCTCTCTCTCTCTCTCTCTCTCTCTCTCTCTATGGGTTTGCAGCATATATATATATATAATTTAAAAGGTCTATTTTAGTTAAATTTAGACCTACATTCTACAGCATTTTGCATAGCATTTTTTTTCAGTTTCTTTTATGTTAATTATAATAAATACCAAATAACTTAAACCATCATGGCTTAACTACATTCCTAACCTAACTTAACTCGTCGACAGATTACAGAACTGTTGTAGGCAATGTGGCAGCATCGCTACACAGAGAGAACCTCTCTCGACTCTATTTATTGTTTTCAATATTGTAATTACTTATTTTCTGTATAAACGCTTGTGTGCGTGAAATAATTAAGTGGTTAAATTTTTAATGAAAGAGAAAATTTGATACTTAAAACTGTTGACTCGTGGATTTTCATTCTTACATTCTTAGCTGGCATTTGTTTCGCCAAAATGGTAGACTGAAACAATCATTTACGTATTCGTAAACATAAAAACCTATTTTACTTACATATGAATTAAATTGTACACAGCGAGGATAAGAGACGTAGGCGATACGAACACCGTTTCCCTATAAGCCAGATGAATACACCGAGAGTCGAACCCCCGACCACGGTGCACGATATGAGACGCAAGGTTTTGATACACTTCTTGTAATTGATACTCCCTCTCCCTCATGAGATCAGCGAAGTTAAGCGATAGTGGATCTGACCAGTAGTTGGATGGGCGACCATCCTCAGCGCACAGATGATGTAGTGACCCGTGGTTCTGGATGCCACGTAAAGCTGTAGCCCCTCCGTCATATGACTTTAGATATTGCATTGAGGCTAAACATGCCAATCCTTATTATTTATTATTATTTCCAGCTCTCCGAAAGGATTTTACAGAAATTTTGCATAATTAACTGTCGTGCTCTTCAACTCTTCTTGAATTTTGTCAACGCTGTTTCTAACATCACTTACAAAGTCACTTTCATCAGTGCAAACAATGTTATGATTACTCGAATTTTTGGGGCAGCTTTTTCTGTGCTGACAATGAACAGGATTTAACTGATGAAGGTACATTACTGTTCCCAAACTTCTGAATTATTCATATTTGATGGATATACGAGAGATTTATACAACTATCAGATAAAACGGTAAATGAAACAGTTGACGTTAAATCTGGCTGGTTCATAGGAAGAAGGCTATCAGTAGAGTTTCATATCTTTGTATTAGTTTTAACTTGTTGCCAGTTGTTTAAAATAAGGGTGCTAGTATCTGCGAAAAGAATAATTATAGGCCAATTGCACTTGCCAGTATACTTTCTAAGGTGTTAGAATATGTCATTTATAATAGGATAAGCACATGCTTGAAGACTTATGACATTCAGTTTGGCTTTACATAGATTGAAACATGGTACTGACATGTGTATTTATATGCTAAAGGAAGCCATCCTAAAGTACAAGATGTCAACTAGCAATGTATATTCCTGTTTTTTGGATGCATCGAAAGCAGTTAATAGAGTCAACCATGTTTGTAAGATGGAAAAGTAATGTATCACCTAGATTTTAAGGTAACTAGTATTAATCTAGTATTAAAAACACATTTCTTGGGATTGCTCAGTTATCTCTCATGTATAATATTGGTTTCTTTGTATGGTATTGTTATAGCGCCTTCAAAGGTGACATTGTATTTGTCATGTCAGTAGTGATAATTTAAGATTAATACATGTTTTAACTATTAATAATACTTATTTATTTATTATTAATCAATAACAACTAGCTGTTTACTTTTAATAAGAGCCCAGTAAAGCCTAAAGCTTAAGGGCCAAATTAATCACAATTTCTAGCGTCTTCTCCTCTAAGGTCATTATCATCTCTTCCGTTGACTTGGCCACGAAGATGGATTTCCATTCTATTACTTCCATGTTCCAGCAAAATTAAAAATTTCGAATTTGCTTCTTTCTGTTCGTGCTCTTTCCTTTCTTGTTGTTTTTATATTCGTTGTTATTTCAATAATGTTTTGATCTGATATTATAGTTGGGGGTATTTCTGCATTATCTATTCAATAAAAATTAAAAATTAATTATATTATCTCCCCTTCCTTCGTTGTATATTTTTAAATTACACTTTCAAAATAAAATGGAAAATTCACGCAAATCAACAGTGTATCTGGTTAAATCTGCATATATGAATAAAATGATATATATATATATATATATATATATATATATATATATATATATATATATATATATATATATATATATATATATATAAGGGAACTAAAGATCATAAACATTGCACGCAAAAACTGGAAAAAGAGCACGACAGTTAATTCTGCAAAATTTCTGTAAAATCCTTTCGGAGAGCTGGAAATAATAATAAATAATAAGGACTGGAGTGTTTAGCCTCAATGCTATATCTATAGTTATATAACGGAGGGGCTACAGCTTTACGTGGCATCCAGAACCACGGGTCACTACATCATCTGGGCGCTGAACTGCCCAGATCCAATATCGCTTAACTTCGCTGATCTCATGAGAGAGAGGGGGTATCAATTACAAGAAGTGTCTCAAAACCTTGCATCCCATATCGTGCACCGTGGTCGGGGGTTCGACTCTCGGTGTCTTCATCTGGCTTATTGGGAAATGTTGTCGTATCGCTTACGTCTCTTATCTTCGCTGTGTACAATTTAATTCATATGCAAGTAAAATAGGTTTTTATGTTTACGAATACGTAAATGATTGTTTCAGTCTACCATTTTGGCGAAACAAATGCCAGCTAAGAATGTAAGAATGAAAATCCACGAGTCAACAGTTTTAAGTATCAAATTTTCTCTTTCATTAAAAATTTAACCACTTAATTATTTCACGCACACAAGCGTTTATACAGAAAATAAGTAATTACAATATTGAAAACAATAAATAGGAGTCGAGAGAGGTTCTCTCTGTGTAGCGATGCTGCCACATTGCCTACAACAGTTCTGTAATCTGTCGACGAGTTAAGTTAGGTTAGGAATGTAGTTAAGGCCATGATGGTTTAAGTTATTTGGTATTTATTATAATTAACATAAAAGAAACTGAAAAAAAATGCTATGCCAAATGCTGTAGAATGTAGGTCTAAGTTTAACTAAAATAGACCTTTTAAATTATATATATGCCATGCTTCCCATACCGTGGAGTTGTCACTAGCAACGGGCGCCAGAGAAAAATTCCTACACCCTCCAATAGTGTGCGAGATTCAATCTAGCCTTTACTTGAACTGATCCAGAGAGGAACTTTTCGCATCTTCTAAAGGCAGTATGTTCCACGTGCCACAGATCCTATAGAGAAAGTAAACTCTGTATATGAACTTGATTAATCTCAATAAAATAACCGCGCAAAAGAGAGAGAAAGATATAACAATCATTCCCTGACGAGATGTACTTCTGAATACATGAAAAATCGTGGAATCATTTTTATTTTTTACTTGTGGGTTTAGTATCGTGTACGGTTTAAGTGTTTTTACATATACTACGTTCCAAATTATTAAGCAGATTGCATTTTCTCCAATGTTTTCAAAAGTTTTCACCGATTTCAATGAAATTTATAGCAAATAATTACTATATATATAGAAGCACTGATGGTATTCATTTCGATAAAATATTTTGATAATTAAAATAATTCTCTCTCTTTATTGAGAGAGATAAATTAAATAAAGAAAACCCAAGATCTTTCTATGAGGATGGATTACCAAATGTAGCTATGACAAACAAGTGGGGAGGATGGAAGTGAGTCGTGCTCTGAATAGGATGAAAAATAACAAAGCGACTGGCCCAGACGAGATACCAGCTGAGGCATGGAAGGCACTGGGAGATGAGGGGTTGGATCTGGTGTGGGATCTAATGCAGAAGTTGTTTGACCAGGAGGTGATTCCGGATGAGTGGCGGACAAGCATCATAGTGCCTATATTCAAAGAGAAGGGAGATGTACAAGATTGCACGAATTATAGAGGGATCAAGCTAATATCACATACAATGAAGATATGGGAGCGAATAGTGGAGAGTAGGTTGTTGTTGTTGTTGTTGTTTAGCCGATCAGCCCACCCTGATCGAGCAAGCCGGCGGCACGCAGGTAACCGATCGCCCTCTCCGGAGTGGACCAGAGGTTCAGCGCACTCGTGATGTTGTGTTGTGTTCGTTGTTGTGCTAGAGCGGTACAGTCCGTCATAATGTGTTCAATTGTTTGTGGTGTGTCTTGGCACAGGTGGCAGGTGTCGTCTATGGAGTTGTCTAGTCTGTGTTTATATGTCCATAAGTTGGGGTGATGTCCACATCGGAATCGTGCTAAGTTAACTCGATCCGATCTGCTCAGGCTGATCTCTGACCTGTTAATGGGCGGCGGCTTCGCACCTAGGACCGCATTCGGACCGAGTCGTGTCAGTGCTTTGTGGGTTAGGTGTGTGTGTATGTGTTTTCTGTACTGTGTGATGTCTGTGGGGCGTGGTATGGAATGGAGTATTTGGTTATAATGTCTCTCTGGTGTTACCTTAATGGTGCGAGGTGTTGGTGCATGATTGTACATGTAGTGGCAAGGGTGTTGTGGGTTAGTTGTCGCTGCTGCCATGAATTGTGTTCCCCTCATGTCTAAATGTTCCCTAACTTTTAGTATTTTTGTTTCTGTGTGCAGGTGTTCTATTGGTGTTGTTTGAGTGCATCCTGTAATGATACGAAGTGCGTTGTTTTGTATTGTTTGTAAGGTGTTTATGTGTGTGTTTGAGATAATGGGTGCCCAGCATGGGCTAGCATAGTCCATAACTGAGCGAATATATTGTTTGTAGATGAGTGATGTTGTTTCCTGCTGGTGTCCAAAGTTTGTGCCTGTTAGTACCCTAAGCGTGTTAAGTCTTGACGTACATTTGTTTTTAATGTCCTGAATGTGGTTTGCAAAAGATAATGATGTGTTGTATGTGACACCTAGTATTTTGGTTCTGTGAGTGTGTGGAATGTTGATGTTGTTTAGTGTAAGTTGTGGAATTACCTGGTGTTCTTTTGTGTTGCTTGTAAGCAAGGTGATGGTTGATTTTGTGGGCGCTACTTTGAGTCTATTGTGTGTGAGCCAGTCTTGTATACTGTTTATGTATGTTTGTAGGTTATTTGTAGCGGTGTCGATGTTGTTGTGGGTGGATGTTAGAGTGATATCATCTGCATATGATGATAAGGTAAGCTTGTTATCTATGGGTGTTGGAATGTCATGCATGTATAAGTTGAAGAGTGTTGGTGAGGAACAGAGCCTTGAGGGACCCCGTTCGGAAAAAGCTTGTTTTTGGATGACTTGCCATTAAATGTGACATGTGAGTATCTTCCTGAGAGATAGTTGCTCAGCCACCTTTTGGTGTTATTGTGCATGTTTGTGTTGAGTATTTTGTTTATGAGAGGGAAGCGTGGGATAGCATCAAATGCTTTACTAATGTCTATTGTTGCTAATAGTGTACGTTGAGCTGGTCTTCTAGAGTTGATGCCATCCATGATGTGCTGCGTCAGGTTAGTGAGTAATGTCGTGGTTGAGTGGTGAGGTCTGAATCCATGTTGAGTAGGCGATAGTGGTGTGTGGGTTGGTGATTTGTAAGATTAGTCTTTCTGTTACTTTGGAAGGTGTGCATAGTAAAGTAATGGGTCTATAGGAAGCTGGTTCTGTTGGATTTTTGTTTGGTTTGAGTAGTGTAATAATTTTACCTTGTTTCCATATGTCAGGAATAATACAGTGTTGGTATGAATATGTGCTGATATTTGTGAGAGCTAGTATTCCTTGTGGGCCCAAGTGTTTAAGGTGTATGTTAGATATGTTGTCTGGTCCAGTAGCCTTCGAATTTTTAATGTTTTTGATGATCTTGGTGGTCTGGTCTGTATTGAAGGGTGTAATGGTCGTGTCGAGTCTGTAGGTTTTCTTGTGTCTGGCTGTTTGTTTGTCTGCGTGTTTCTGGTTGTTGTCTCTGTTTAAGTGACTTATCTTTGCGTAGTGATTAACTAGAATGTTAGCTTGTTGTGTGTATGTTGGGATATTATTTTGGCTGCGACAGATAGCCGCGTGTGAGGTGTGAATGCCGCTGTTAGAGTGGGTAATGCTGTTTATAGTCTTGTATAGCCTGTATGTATCTGTGGAGTGGTTTAGTGTTGTTATGAATTCCCTGAATGTTTCTGTTTGTTTTTCTTTGAGTTTGTTGTTTATTTCTGTGTTGAGCTGTTGTATCTGCTGCTTTATGGCTTCTGTGTGTGGTGTTTGTGTGTTATGTTTGAGGTTGTTACGTTGCCTTATGAGGTGGGCTATTTCTCTAGTGTAATTTGGGTTGTATTTCCTAATGTTGCCCTTGGGTATGTATTTGTTTGCATTATTGATAATCTGATTAAATGTCTTGAGTGTTGTATCGATGTTTATGATGGGTGTGCTGTTTAATGTGGTGAATTGTTCCTCAGTCTGTATTTTGAACTGTTCCCAATCAGCTTTCTTGTAATTTCTGTAAGTGTGCCTAAGGCTGTTGGGGCAGAGTGTAGAATGTGTTGTAATGATGATGGGCAGGTGGTCTGATGACAGTTGTTTTTCTGTTCTCCATTGTGTATGTGTTGCTAGTGAGGGGGAACAGAACGTTATGTCTGGGGAGGAGTTTGAGTATCCTGCTTGATGTGGTATGTGTGTATGTTCTTCTGTATTGTTAAGAATGAAGAGGCTGTTTAGTTGTGTGGCTATGTTGGCGCCTCTGGTGTTGTTTTGGTTGTGCAGGTACCAACTAGTGTCTTTGGCGTTGAAGTCTCCTCCTAAGATGACATTAGTGAGAGAGGCAAGATTGTGTAACTGTGGATTGTAATTGGCTGGCACCTGAGGTGAACTATCTGGTGGGATGTAAATGTTGATTAGTGTGGTGTTGTGTTTTGCGCGTGTTTTAATGTTAACTGCCTGTATTTCTATCGTGTTATCTGCTTGGATTGTGTTTGTAATGTTTTGGGTAGCATCAGTGTAGCTAATGCTTTTACGTATGTAAGTGATGAGTCCACCCCCGTTACCCCCAGTACGATCTTGACGGATCGCCGTGAAGTCAGGGATGGTGGGTGTTTTGTGTGTGCGTTTTAGTTTTGTTTCTTGTATAAGTGCTATGTGAATGTTTTGTTTGTGTACGAATTCCCTAAGCTGCATGATTTTGTTTGTGAGGCCATCTACGTTGTACTGTAATATGTTAATATTATACTTCTGTATGTGTCTCATGGTGCTATTGTGTCTATGTCTTTGTGTATGGTGACATGTGTAAGTTGTAGTGGGGCCTGGATTAGTCTTAATGTCGCCAGAGAGTAAGAGTAGTTCGGGGAGCACGCAATTGTTCCCTGTAATTGAAAAAATAGCACGCTGAGAATAGGTCCGGCCCCGGGAGCCGATCGGCACTCTGACCGTGCCACGCAACAGGCCGTCGACTGCCAGTCTGGCCAACCGTAGACAGCCCGCTGCACGGAGATTTGAGGAAGTTTGGCCACCAGCGCGTTGATGTTTTGGTTTGACGTCGCCTCTTCGCGTTGACGTGTCCTGCGCTGGAGGATGCAGCCACTGTTTAGAAGCTTCCTCGTCAGCTGCTAACACTTTTTTCACGTTGTTCTCGCTACCTGTTCAGACGTTTTTTATAAACAAATCTCAGTTTTCTGCTCAACACGGCTCTTTCTAATTTTAAAATTGATTAGTCAAGGAAGGAAGATGTTGACTTCTATTTTGCAGCAACAGTTGATGATATTTATGTTACTTTACTGATTAATGAAAATGATTAGGCTCTTCAAGTTATAAATGAATTCTTTCGTAATAATTGATAAATACGAAACACAAAACGTATATGCAAACAGGATGATGATGCTTAGACTACTCCTGGAGAGTAGGTTGAGAGACGAAGCGGAAGTGTCAGTGGAACAGTTGGATTTATGCCAGGAAGGAGAACGACAGATGCAGTTTTGCATTGAAACAGTTGGCAGAGAGGTACAGAGAGGGGCAGAAGGCGCTGCACATGGTTTTTATTGACTTGGAGAAGGCATATGAAAGGATACCACGGCAGGAAGTTTGGAGATGCTTAAGGGAAAAGATGGTACCGGAGAAGTATGTTAAACTGATCAAGGGGATGTACAGGGGAGTAACAACTAAGGTGAGGAGTAGTGTGGGTGTGTCAGAGAGCTTTGGGGTGGAAGATGGTCTGTACCAAGGATCAGCTTTGAGCCCCCTTCCTTTTCAATGTGGTATTCGATGTGTTGACGGACAGGATTAGAGGGGAGGCGCCATGGTGCATGATGTATGCAGACGATGTTGTGTTGAGTGGGGAGACGAAAGAGGAGGTGGAGCAGCAGTTGGAAAATTGGAGAGGCGTTGGGAAGTAGGGGGATGAGAATTAGCCGAAAGACAGAATATATGAGATGTGATGTGCAGCAGGACCGAGGAGGGGAAGTGACATTGAGTGGAGAGCGTGTTAAGACGGTGGAGTATTTTAAATACTTGGGGTCAACAGTGGATGCAGAGGGGGGAGCAGAGAGAGAGAGATAAACTGTAGAATACAGTCGGGGTGGAAGAACTGGAGGGACGTATCAGGGGTGCTCTGTGATAAGAGGGTCCCAGTGAAACTGAAGGGAAAGGTATTCAAAACAGTGGTGAGGCCGGCAATGTTGTATGGAATGGAGACTGTGCCAATGAAGAAGAGCAATGAAAGAAAAATCGATGTGGCTGAAATGAAGATGTTGAGATGGATGTGTGGTGACGAGGAGGGATAGGGTCAGAAATGAGCATATAAGGGGAACAGTGAAGGTGGCGGAAGCATCTAAGAAGGTGCACGAGGCCAGGCTGAGGTGGTATGGACACGTCAGGAGAAGAGAGGAGTATGTGGGGCGCAGAGTGCTGGAGATGGAGTTGCCGGGACGGAGAAGAGGAAGACGAAGACGAGATGGAGGGACTGTGTGGTGGCGGACATCAGGGAGAAGGACTTGGAGGAGGACGCGGTATACGACAGAGGAGAGTGGAGAAGACGAACCAAAAACAGCGACCCCATGTAAAGATGGGATAATAAGCTGCGGAAGAAGAAGAATCTCTCTTTACTGAAAAATATGTAAAATATAAAGTTCCGAATTATTAAGCAAGTATTCTATTTACAGATCCAAATGGTGAAAATGGGTAAGAAGGATTTAACACAAACTGAGAAAAGAAAAATAGTCGTTACTCGCTGAAAATATAAAATCTATTGAAATTGCGAAGCAGCTTCGCAGGGCTTATCGAACTGTAAACAAGTTTGTAGCGGAGGGTACCAAACTGACGCAGCGAAGTGATAAAGGAGCTATAAGAAAAGTGACAAAGCGGCAGATATCTGTAATCAAGCGCAAAGTTGCAAAGCATCCATTGTCGTCAAGTAAAGAGGTTTTTGAGCAGGCTAGCATACATAATTTACCAAAAACATCTCGATGTGGAATCCTCCAAACAATTGGCGAGACGTGTAAACCCACAATTCAGTCACCATTAACACCCAGGCACAAGAAGCAGCGTGTTGAATGGGCGCGTCAGTACGTGAAAATAGATTTTAATACTGTATTGTTAACCGATGAATGAAGAGCAACCCTTCAGGGATTTGATGGTTGGTCAAGAAGATGGATTGCTAAGGGTCAATCTCTACCATGGAATGAGGTTTTCTTTTAGAAAGTTTGTGTAAGACTGGACAATCATTTTTACACCATTAGGCACTCTGTATGGGGCAGCTACTTCATTGCCTATCAACCCTGCCCAAAACATGACACCACCTCCACCTTGTTGGCGTCTTAATCTCGATGGTAGAAATTGGCTCTCAGCAATCCATCTTCTTGACCAACCATCAGATCCCTGAAGGGTTGCTCTTCATTCATCGGTTAACAATACAGTATTAAAATCTGTTTTCAGAACTGACGCGCCCATTCAACACGCTGCTTCTTGTACCAGGGTGTTAATGGTGACTAAATCGTAGATTTACACGACTTGCCAATTGTTTGGAAGATTCCACATCGAGATGTTCTTGGTAAATTATGTATGCCAGCCTGCTCAAAAACCTCTTTACTTGACGACAATGGATGCTTTGCAACTTTGCGCTTGATTACAGATATCTGCCTCCTTGTCACTTTTCTTATAGCTCCTTTATCACTTCGCTGCGTCAGTTGGTACCCTCCGCTACAAACTGTTTACAGTTCGATAAGCCCTGCCAAGCTGCTTCGCAATTTAATAGATTTTATATTTTCAGCGAGTAACTTGACTATTTTTCTTTTCTCAGTTGGTGTTAAATCCTCCTCCTTATCCATTTTCAACATTTAGATCTGTAAATAGAATACTTGTTTAATAATTCGGATCATCATATTTTACATATTTTTCAATAAAAAGAGATAACATTTTAATTATCAAAATATTTTATCGAAATGAATACCATTAGTGCTTCTATATATAGTAATTATTTGCTATAAATTTCATTGAAATCGGTGAAAAACTTTTGAAAACATTGGAGAAAATGTAATCTGCTTAATAATTTGGAATGTAGTGTAGATGTACCTTTATTAGTCGAGGTAAAGATACTTTTTTCATTTCATACAATATAACTTTTGGTAAGTTCCTAAAATATTTGTGATACTGAGAGAGAGAGAGAGAGAGAGAGAGAGAGAGAGAGAGAGAGAGAGATATTTTTATTGTTTCCCTTTTAAAGAAAAACTGTGTGGCATATGGACGTTTATCTTATAAAATGACCTGTGGAAAAAAACAATTGACATGTATTATGGGCTCATGCATATACTGCGATTATGAGGAAATGCTCTCGGAGATGTGAAAATCCATTCGAAATACATAAATAAATATTCTTCTCTGAATCGTCTAAAATAACGGCAATGGCGTGGAATATTATCTAAGCGGTAGATAAAATGAATGGGATATACGATATTAAGTAACGTTTACTTAAGAACTTGAAAAGTACTGTGGCAATCTCATGTGTTTATCTTTATAAAAATTCACTCGTAGGAGAAATGTCTGGAACATAGGTACTGAAATAAATGTTATTTTTCTCACAAAAATAAAATGTTTCAAATAATTATGGTTAAAAGAATAAATTTTTCTCGTTTGGAAAGCGTAAAAAAAAAAACTTGTGCGATCGAGATTTATTGCGGTAAGATACCAAATCGATATTTAGCAGTTTTAAATACATTTTCATGTCGTTCGTACTGGTATCTTTCAAATTGTGCGATTATATATATATATATATATATATATATATATATATATATATATATATATATATATAATCCTATTTCGTTATATTTATTTCACCATTCTCTTGGTTACATTTATCAAATAAAATGCAATAAAATAAGTCCATTATTTGTATATAAGCAGTTGGCTAGCTTTTCTAATCATTATTTTATGCGCTCTAACAACTCATATTTTCCGGATGAATTGAGATTCGAGAGTTCTTTTTAGTTTTTAAATAAATATTCAGTGTTTCTTATTATTTGTATATAAACATTGTTTTAACAAACGGAAATAAATAAAATATAATTTATTTACTGTACAAGATTCACCTCCAATGTAGAGATTTCAACGCTCATGAGTTATCTTATTCGCTTATTTTCTTTTGTTTATTTTTCTTCCTATCTAAAAGAACAAATAAGAATAAAATAAGACAGACATACTATACATATATATAATGCTATGTCATCTAATCTTCCTTCCTGAGAATGTCATTTAGACAATAAATTTATTATGCAAAGTAGTTGTGAAGGACAATCATTTTCTTTTCTTTTTAGCTTTTATATAAATATTCAGTACAAATCTTATGTTGCTTTCCACATGAGCACGAAAATTATAAGAAATTTATAATTAACTAGCTCATTTCATATTTTCGAGATGCTTCTAGAAATTTCAACTGTTACGGTACGGAAAAAGGTAGGATCTAAAATCCTTATGACTAAGAACTGCGAGTAAAGTAAAGCAGAACTTTTTATTGCATGAAGGATGGATCAGGTAGGAAATAATGTAGTAAGTTGAAATTATTAATAACTCTAAATTTCTAAAAAGCTTTCCGATTCGAGTTTTACATTGTTACACATTATTGTGGAATAAAAAGAGGTGATTTTGAAAAAAATTTATATAGAGAGGATTGACAAAAGTAAATGAATAATTTATTTACAAATTATTATTATTATTATTATATAAATAGCCTAAATGTGTAAAAAGTTTAAAAATTACCAATTAGAATTGAGAGAAATTTTAATAGGGGTGATTGAAGTGGTATCATTAAGATTGAAAATCTTTTGTACAAGTTAAAACTTTCATTTCTTTTTCAAATAATTATTCGTTATGATTGTAAGAATTACTTTCTTTTAAATGTACAACTGGATTAAATGGTAATTGAAGTCTGTTTTTCGGTTTTGAAACGTGGACAATATCATTTAGTTGAATATTCATACGGTATGTCACGGTTTACCTTTCTCATTAAGCAAAGGTCGATATTAAATGATTCTCTTTTTTCACATTTCCCTCTCTGAATATATATATATATATATATATATATATATATATATACAGGGCGTCCCAAAAAATGTATACACTTTAACAGCTGATAGCTCAATTGATGTTTCTTCTTTCCAAGTTAAACCCATTATAATAATAATGGCAGTCAGACTAAGCTTTGAACAAAGGAAATTCATTCTAAAATGCTACTGGAAGTGTGAAAACGCAGTTGAAGTGCAAAGACAGTTTAGGAGGGAGTTTCAAACAGATCCACCAACGCGACTTACCATCACTCGAATTAGAGATAGGTTTGAAGCCATGTAAACTGTTCAGAATGTCCACAAGAAGCGTTCCGGAAGACCACGGACATCGACAAGCCCCACAAAGCAAGAAAGAGTACTGGAAACGTATCACCAAAGTCCAAGAAAATCTGTGCGGCAAGCGAGTCGTGAGTAGGAATTTCAGAATCGTCTGTCCAACGCATTTTGAAGCGCTGTCAATGGAAAAGTTACATTCCAAGATTAGTCCATGCTATTAATGAAGATGATCCGGACCGAAGAGTGGAGTATTGCGAGTGGTACTTGGCACGATGTGGATGTGGATTGGACGAAGGGGTTTCGTAGAATACCCTCCGCGTTCACCAGACCTCACACCACTAGACTTTTTTTTATGGGGATACTTAAAAGACAAAGTCTACGCTATAAAACCTGCAACAGTCGCTGAATTGAGAGCAGCCATTGAACGAGAATGCACACAAATACCAAACGAGATGTTTCGTGATGTTTGCGATTCCATTGCTTCGCGTTATCAGCAGTGCCTGGACCAGAACGGACGTCAGTTTGAAAACAGGCGTTGACAAAACAATTAAATAATGTCTGTAGATTCTATTACATTTTGAAAATGAAATGTATTTAATAAACACTGCCTTCATAAGTATTTAAAGTGTGTATACATTTTTTTGGGACGCCCTGTATATATATATATATATATATATATATATATATATATATATATATATAAAGATGGGATAAAAATGAGGAGCTTTGTGGTTTGAATATAATGTTCTGCAATGAAGGTGAGTTCCTTTCAGATTTTAGGTGGTATGACTCCAAAGTTTATAGAATAATCCATGATTTATTTTAAATTGTCATTCGAAAAGTCGTTCGATATTTAAATCATACTCTGAAAGTTATTTTCAGATTTTACATATAATTATCATTTTTAACAACGATTGCGAAATAAAATGAATAACATTCAAATTAAGTGGTTAACTGAAAAGTCTGATGTTACTATACTTTTAAGGGTACCAGGCATCTCCAGGACTTTACAAGGGTCTACATAGATCGTTTCAATAGCGAGTCTTTGCAAGTAGCAACCAGGGTCGCCTCGCCTAAAACATCGGATGCGCGGTTCAGTTTCCCTACTCATTCATCTCCACAGTAAAATTTGTAGTTATTTTTGTTTTCTGTGAATAATTTACAGATAATACCTTGAAAAAGGAAGCAGACGTATACAGGTGGAATGAGTTCACCGTGAAGAACTGTTTCTTTATATAATGGACAGATGTCGTTACGACTTAGAAGATTATTTCAATTGCCACTATGCAATGTGAAGTGATCACGAATGAAAATCCCGGTCGGTAAGAATAAATACTCGATTGGAAAGGAGTGTTTATAAACTTGTATTTAATAATGATGTTTTGTCTAACGAAAGCCTCTCTGTGCTTTTGATTGAATTCGTTTAAAGATAACTCACCATCCGAAAGTAAAGCGGGGACAAATATAGTATTGAACGAAATGAAGACCAATTATATAGAGTATAGGACTCCCTATAACTTGACCGGTGAAATAATGTTAATTCGTATTTACTGTGTAGTGCAAAGCAATAATGATGTACCTGTAGACTCGTTTATGTTCAAGTTTAGTGTTTTGCACAGTGGAACCTAAAGTATTTTGACGAATTTTGAATGTATTTAATTACTTAATATAATTGTGTATATATATTTCTCCTGTAATGGTTATACTTTTTTTTTATCATATATTCCATCGTTTGATTGTATATTTATCTTCTATATATTTTCTGATTCCAATAAATCTTCTAAATAAACAGAATGATATAATGGTGTTTTATTTATTTTGGTTAAATTATTTCTTTTATCGTTAATATTGGGTTTCGTTTAAAAATTAGTTCTCTTTCTGAACAACTTTAAGGAGAAAGTCGCTCTTGCTTTTAATAAATAAGTAAATAAAAACATTATTTGGCAACTCGTGTAAAGAAAAATTAAAATGAATGGTGGTATCTTCCAACTCTCCTTGTATAAATAAAAATAAATAAAATTAATATAAATGGTGGTATCTGCCAACTCTCCTCGTATAAATAAAAACATTTGGCAACTCATGTAAATAAAATAAATGGTGGTATCTAGCAACTCACCCTAATAAGGTATACCTGAACATAATTAAAAAACACTATTTGGCAACTCATTTAAATAAAAATTAAAATAAATGGTGGTATTTGGTAACCGCCTCCATATATAAATAAGTGGTATCTGGCAACTCACGACCCTCTATATAACAGCTCCTTGGCCCCTAGACACTCCTAGTGCGTCTGGCTCCAGCCTGGCGGACACCCCCTCTTCTTAAGTTAAGTTTCCTTTGGGGGGTGAGAACATCCCACCTTCTTCCCCAAAGACTCCTCCTCCTTTCTCTTCCTCTCTTAGGTTAAGGCTACCCCTTTGGGGGGAGGTCATCCTCCCTTCTCCCCCGAAGCTCCCTCCCCCCTCTCCCTTGGCAGCACTGAGATGTTGTATAACCCTACCCCCTTTGCAACATTGATGCTACATACCCCCTCCTGAGGATGTCATTAGACGA